>LPNX010666325.1:0-68234 GCA_001517045.1 Pseudotsuga menziesii
TTGGTGTCGCTGCATTCATGTACACTCCCGAAAATGTATTGCGGTGAAGGAGACACGATATTTCCTGGTACTGATACTTTTGGTGGAGCTTTTGGTGCTGGCAACGAAAGTGCAATAGGCCATGGACCTTCAGTCACCGGTTGGGATGATCATTCACTTGGGAAGAAAACTGTGAGACGTAAAGAAACCTGCAAGAAAATTATCGAGCATCCAAATGAAAAATATGACCTCGAGCCACCAGTATTCCATCACACCGTTAATTGTGATCAAAAGAATTTCCCATGGCAGTCGTTCATTGGTTTACAACCTGATCGACGCAGCATTCAAACTCCACGCTTCGGGGGCATAATCTTTATTCAGCGACTGACTGAACCAGTTCCTTATATTGCGACCGACTAGCTTGGTCGACACGACGAGTCGGTGTGAAGCCGACTGCCATAGTCGGTACACTGAATCTTTTGGTTCGACTTCGGATAATTCAATCATTCTACTGCCCACTCTTTTCCAGCCGCGGTCGAGCAGGTCCTCATAATACTCCAACATCATCCTCAACCCTACGCTCCCATCATAACTACTGATGTTCGGATGAAAGGCTGGCGTCACACACTCCACCAGCGGAGGCTCCACGGGATACTCCCCTGCCACCGTAATATTCACTACGTGTTATCTCCCCCATGAGTCTTATCACCACATCAAATATCCTCCAGTCCAGAAACTCCCTGGGGAATTCGATGGTGACAAAGGCGGGAAGGCACTTCTTCATGGCGGCCAACTCACTCATCACGCGATACTCGGCGACCAGGTTCTTCTCAGTAACTAGGCGGCTGTCGCGAGGCCTTTTGCCCAGTCTAACAAATTTGCTCTTTTCCGGCCTCGCCGACCACATCTCTGATTATTTTTCGCCACATGGATAGATTTCGTCTTTATACATTATTGGTCGATATTGCAGGCTGCACACCACCAACAGTTGGGCTTCTGCCGAAGATTGGATCTCCAAATAGAAAGGAAAAGGTGGACAGAGACGCGAACAAACTACAGGCTCGATCAGGTTAGAGTATTTGCCAAAATGGTGGTTGGACGCCATGTCCATCCCGACTGTCGACGTATACGTTGCGGTTCTGGCAGGAGCATCAATACGCAACCAGCGTGTCTGCTATACTATTTCTTCATCAACCACATGCAGTCGCCTTAAACTTCTCGTTTCAGATTCCTGAATGCACGAGCAGTATTTCATCTTCACGACAGCTTCTCCTTTAGGTTCGACCACCTCCATCCGCTGCTGCTGTCACCCAGACTGGATAGAGGCGGCAACGGCGCCAATGTTGAAGTGCCTACAGAGTTGGTTCAGGAGCAAATTAGGGTTTTTCTTTTCCGGAGTTTTGTCTACCCAAATGCCTTGAAATTTGTCCCTAACTTCTATTTTGGGGAGGATATAAGTCCAAGCCTGGGCTCACTGAAAAATTCCTCTTTTATGAAAAGCCTTAATTTTTGACAGCAGTGACAGGCCCAAAACTGAAGAACCTCAGAATTGGATTCTGCTTCGACAGAAAGATGCACCCTAAGGAGGAGAGTTGTTCCACCTTACTTTTGCTGAAAATATGTGAAGGAAGATCCACAAACTAGGAAGCCCTAGTTCCCGCAGCTGCACAGTGTCTTGTTCTCAGGATAGCTCTGATTCTGTGTTAGTTTTTCAACATTAAGCTAGCATTATGTTAGGATCTTTACTGAGAGAATAACAGGTACAACAATCAAACACAAGAGACAATGAACACAGTGTTTTTGATCAAGGAAACCATAAATGGAGAAAACCTCACAACTTCCTTAGGGATAGAGTCAGCACAAGATGTAAAACCCCAAAACAGTAAGATGCACTCCCAACAACAGTAATGTTCTTCTTATCTAGCCCCAATATCTTCTCCTTCCTCAACTACACACTACACTTGAATGTGTGAGTGATGTGTGCTAAATAGAGATCCCAACTCTCTATTTATACTAATCCCGACATGACTAAAATTGTACCAGGGTCGACCTCTACTTGGAAATTCTAATAACCCTAGTTCCCTGAAACTGTGGGGACTTTAACCCTTAGACAATCGGAGGGTTACCTAGTATGACTTGACATGACTTGTTTACATTATTGATCCTCCTAATCAGAACATCACGGCATGACAACATGACTCAAATACATAATAGATACATCCCAAAATAAACATCGGGTTACAATACATAATATACATAGATGAATACATTCCGAAGTTACAAATACATCAACAAGAGAGACTCAACACTAGACACAATTAATGACTCAAAACTAGATGCAATACTAGGCCCAAAACTAGACACAACAATAGATGCAAAAGTGGACTCCTAGATAGACATAAAATTGAACATTAAATTGAGCACAAAATATGGCATATTGATGGACATAAAACCAGGTGTAACACTAGGTGCAAAATTGGAAGCAACACTTGGCGCAAACAAAAAATTAAAATGAGACACAATATTGGATGCAAGATGGGACAAAACATTGGATGTAAAACTAGATGTAATATTGAATGCAAGATGTGATGCAACATTCGACACAAAACTGGATGTAATATTATATACAAGAATGCATGCAAAATTAAGCACAACACTGGGTGCAACATTGGGCTCAAACATAGATGCAAAAAAAGACATCAAGCAGGATGCAACACTAGGTGCAAAACTAGATGCAAAATACGACGTAAAATGAGATGAAACATTAGGCATAAACATGGATACAAAAAATACGTAAAACAAGATGAAAAATTAGATGCAAAAGGGGATGCAACATTATAAGTAAAATAGGATGCAAAACTCGATGCAAAACTAGACGCAATATTGGGCTGAAAATTGGATGCAAACCTAGATGCAAAATTTGGCACATAATTTGATGCAAAACATGGCACAAAATTGGGTGCAGACAAGGATGTAACAAAAGATGCAAAAAAATGCAATAAAAGATGAAAAATTAGGTGCAAATAAGAGGGTAACAAAATATGCAAAAAAATGGGCGCAAAAATGGATGCTAAAATGGATGTAGAAAACGATGGGAAAAAGATGCAATATACGGTGTTTTATGAAATTGTACAATAGAACAAAGTTTAGTGTCGGATTGTTAACCACAATTGGGAAAAAATTACTCTAAAATCCGGTGCTAAATTCAACGTTAAATCCAAATTTTGTTGTAGTGTTGTTGCAACTAGGAAATCAAATGATTTGAAGGGCCTAGGAAATGGTTTTTCCTGGGGTTAGAGAGGAGTTACTAGAATCTGTGTTCCAATGAAATAATAAATGGCATTATGACAACCTTAAGTTATGTTGAATATTCATTGGGGTTCTAGCTAGCATTTGTAGCATCTGGAGAAATGGGTGATTTCATAGTTTTGTGAACACTTCTTTTGTAGAGAGGTGTTGGAGCACCTATAACAACTTATTTAATTGTTTACTTCCTATTATCTATTTTAATACTTTGTAAGTTTGTAACCGAAAAACTACTAGATGGTTGGTGTTGTATGTGTAGTATGTACTAAATGGTTGGTACTATAATGATTGACCTACTATGGATGTCATTTATAACTTCCTTATAATGTAGTATTAATCTACAAGTACCAAAAATATGCATGTTTTCATTTTTTATTCAACTAATTTTGCATTTAGCATGTTTCTTTTGAATAGATATACATATAATATATAAAATATACATACTTTATATGAAGTTCTCTTAGGACATTTTGATTTTGGATTATTTTGAGAAATCGAGTAGGAACACCTAGACACTCTTGTTCCCACAAATAAAATTTCTAACAAGCCTTTCAACCTTGTTGTAATTGGTACAACTAGGAAACTAACTAGAGGACCAATACATATGCCCTCCGATAAAAATTTAGGGCAGTGAAATAATTTGAGATAAATAAGATATAGCCAGCTTCGCACAACAAGCCCTCATTTTGACTAGATCCATCAAACTAGCCTCGGGGAAGAGGGTGGATTTATCAATCTGAGGTGGGTTCATTGTTTTGATATTAGGTTCCAGAGTTCTGGACTTGTAGTACTATGGAAGTAATGAAAGATCCTGTAGACAAACCTATAAGCTATTTATAGTTAGATATGTAATATCATATTAATATATATTTGAAATGGGTGAAGGGATTTTCAAAGCAAATTAAATTGGGAACCAACATGTAGGATGTGATAAGGAGATCGTGCTTCCTTCGATATCATAAGAAGGGAGATTATAGAAATTTTGTAAATGAAGTAGAACTTCATTGTCAAATTTCTAATCTCATCGTCAATAAAAGGTGGTAACTTCAAAGTCAAACTATAGAGAGTTCTAGGGTGGCAAGAATGGTTTTCATACTTATTGAGAAACTTCCACGTTTTCCTCCTTGTTACAACTGATTTTACCACACATGGTGGATCACACATTTATGGCCTTCCTTATCCCTCTACAGACTCTTTGGACCCAATGGAACATTTTTGTACCTTTGATGTTTCCAACATCATCCCTAAAAACATGTATTATTTCCCATACGTGACTTTTAAACCTATTCTCATGTATATACACAGATATGACCCTCAAACCCGCGTACATCGAGATGTGTGCAAAAGGGAAAATAGTTTTGTAGTTTTCCTCAATGTGGATCCAAGTCACTTGTCTCTTGGCCTTTCATATGCCTTGAGATCACTCGGATTTGACCTTCCATTACCCCGTTGAAGCACGATATAAGGAACCCTTTTGATACATTGAAAGGAGAGGAATTGAAGAGAAAGAAGACTATAGTCCATTGTTGTCGGAGCTTATACTTGAGTTTGCATCCCTTTGTCCCTTGGAGCACTTTGTGTTCTTTCCAGAATTTCCTTTTCTTGTGAGCTTGCTATCGAGATATGGAGGATTGAAGTGTTGGAGGCCCAGGTGGAGGACTTAGTTTCTTCAGTTCGCAGACGTGCCGACAGAGGTTGTGACTCTTCTTATCTCTGATTTATATTAATAGAAATATCTTTTCCTGTCCAATAATGTGTATTTAAATGAATATTGAATCCATGGATTCTTTTAAATGCTTATATGTTATTGATTATATATGCTAGAGTAGGTCTAACACCATTATATAGCATGCTTGTCTTGTTTTCTTATTGTTGAGAGAGAAAATTGCTAATATAAGCAAGATTGGAAAATCTCAATGGGGATCTATATCAACCATCCGGAATAAGGTATGTTTTGAGATTCTTTAGTGTTAGATGTTTTATTTCTCTTGCATATGGGAAGGGATTTATTTCTATGGTTACTCTGTCTATTGTGGTACCCCAAGCCATAGGAAGTTTTATCCATAACACAATTGGCGACCACACTGGGGAGTTCCTAGTCATTTCCTTTGGGGGTTTTATCCGCATTCAATGTTCTTGAATTGCTCTTATTTCTATGTTTTTTAGTCGGGTCTAGGGGAATGTTTGCCTAGTAGTGTCTAATAGGAGTAAATTTTGTCTCAACTTGTATGTTTACCTTATTTTTTATTTCTTTTTCTTCCTGTACACGAGTTTTGTCTTCATAGTCATGGGTACACGTAGTTTTTACTGGAATAGTTGTGTATATACATGGGTTTTCTGCACATAGTCGCATATGCCCTGAGTTTTTCCTTTTGGGGGAATATTAAGTGTTGCTGGGTGAGTTTGGATGATTACTAAGTCTTCTTGGATGCTTCTAGAGTATGTATACACCTCTGTTTCTAACCAGAGATGCTTTTTAGTTTGAACTTTTTGAAAATGTTCTTGTCATTTCATTTTCTATTTTCTGTTTTGAGATTAGTGCATTAGGTCTCTTTTACCTTAGTTCTTTGATTGCGTGTTGTATGATAGTGCTTGCAGAGTATGGGGGTTGTAGAGTCATAATTTTGCTTTATTATCTCAGTTTAATTCAAAAAATACAAAAACATTTGATTTTTGGATCATTTTGCATTTTGCATGGTACTTGCATTAGATTTTCTTGGAGAGTATTAGTCATATTTTCATATAGGAATGATTGCATATTCATTTGAAGGAAAAATTTTCACTTCAAGTAGTAGCATAACCTGATTTTCATTTGACAGAGTGCATTTGCATTGATTTTTAGGTGTGCATTTTACTTCTTGTTGCATCATAACATTATTAGTTGCATGACCATTTTCCCTTTTGAGTAATAAGCCAATTAAAATAAACACATAATAAAATGAAATACACTCTTTTCTTTTATAGGGTGCACCAACAAGATTAGGTTTTAGGGTCTTGGAATAGTTCATCGTGAGTAAATTATCCAAGACCACTAAACGAAACATTTATGTGTCTGTCCAGGTGAGAATGTGAAATTCCTTTATATAATTAGTGCTTCTCAGGATCCTCCTCTTACAAGGGATTTAAGCATGAGGCAGTGTGAGTGGTTATTGATTGGGATGACCCCTGCTCATAACTGAGTAGCACCGGATATATTTCCAGGATTGTATTCATATCTGGGGGCTCTTTTGAGAGTTTTGGGCTTTACTACCCTGCCCATATGGTCAATACTGCCTGTGACTATCCACCTGAGCATTGATTATATTGAGGTGACCTTAGTTTCCTTACCTAGGTTATCGAGGGGGTACTTCGTAGAATTTATTCTGTAGGTGTCCTCGCCAGGTAGGGGTCGGATAGCACAGTCGCTATATGCATTGAAGCTGAGGGCCACTATAATTCCTTTCAAGCCTCTCCTAGGTGATACATACCTGCTTCATTTGGGAGCTCACATATCCTACCCTTGTTTACTTATGATTTGGATTTACATTTTATTGGTGTATGCTTTGTGCACACTAGTTTGCCTAGGTTTTGCGTAATTAGATCGATTCTTTTTCATTTTTTCTAAGTCATTGTGTATTCGAGTGTCGCACTTCACCATTCTCTTCATTTAGCAGGACTTCCACCTTCCACATCTCCTCCTCCTTTTGGAGAGAGAAACAGACAGTCTGGGTGGACTACTTCTCACATTGATCTACACACGAGGGGAGATCACGAGGATGAGATTCCTGATATGTCTTCTCCACCTCATGAGGTTGGGGATGTAGATTCTACTCCCATATATGATCCTTCACTGGAAATACCTTCACATTCTGGTTATGATCCCTCATTCACAGATCATCGATATTGGTTTCCAGGCGACGAGAATCATCATGAACCCACAAGCACTAGTCATGTTCATTATGGCATGCTTGATATCCCTGCACATGATACAGCACATCATGCTGAGTCAGAAGTTGAACCTAACACTATTCCTGAGGGCACTCCTATTCCTTTCCATGCAGAGAGATTTGGGAGCACTAGTAACATTGCACCTTCCATCCTAGTGGTGGAAGCTACCTCACATGTCCGTCCTAGACCTAGTGTTAGTAGTCATATGCAGATACGAGAACTGAGACGAGTGACCATAAGGAGCACCATTTAAATCCCTTCACATGTCCCTTCATCCTCGAACCCTACTCCTTCGAATGCATTTTTGACAACCCTTCCTCCCTCTCATTCACGTGGTCCTTCAGGCTAGAATATCGCTACTAGCCATGTTCATACTACGACTGCTTGCATGGTAGTATCTTAGAGTCAAGTACCTCCTAGTTTCTTGGGAGGTCATATAGATTTTTTTGTATCATCTAATGGTCCATCACAAGGAGTTCCCCATATCCCTAACTATGGAGCTTCTCATGGGACATCCCATGGGACACCTTATGGAGCTTCTCATGGACAGTCTTATGGAACGTAGTATCTGTTAACCCAAAAAATCCCTCACTCAGCTCTACATGGCATACAAAACCCAAGGACACCCATGCATGACCCTCATTTGACCCTCATTTCACCCCATTAAACCCCCACACCCTCAAAAAGGCTTAAGAATGAGCAAAAGGGCTTAAAAACCCCTAAAAAGAGCCTAAATAGCTCTCTTAGGGACTAAAGCCTTCAAAAACGGGATAAAACCCCTCAAAGGAGCTGAAAACCACAAAAGGAGCTAAAGATAGGGTGGAAGGGGCTAAAATCCCAAAAAAGGGGCTAAAGCCCCAACCAGGGCCTTAAAACCCTAAAAACCCCCAAAAAATCTATAAATAGAGGGGTGGGGGTCACTCTCAAAACACTTCTCCCTTGCATACTGTTATGCTACCCGAGTGGATGCCTTGAGATGCTTTGTCTCTCAAGCCACCCACACTCCCTCTCATCCATCCTCCCATAGAGCCATAGCTCTCCCATTGCCAAGAGAGAGAGAGGTGCTTTTCCAAGCTAGGGCATGGTGGTTGATTCCACCAAATGAAGGTATAATTTTATTTTTGTCTTGTTTATTTATTTTTTTCTAACCCATCTTTGTTTGCAGGTTTCCATTATTTATTTTTAGGGTTTCTAACATGTTCTTGCATGGTATTGGAGCAGAACCCTAACCTTGTTTGCAGAGGGGTTCTTTCTTTGCTATTATTCATTCCTGCTCTATTTCGTTTCTATTTATTTTCTGCATTCACCACCAGGAACCTATCCTTCCATCCTATAGATGGAAGGTATCCATTCCTACCTTATAGCAAGGGAGGAATCCCTGCTACAGAACTAGTGACCATACCAGGTTGATCCCACAGGATCCCTGGGTCTATTTTTTCAAAATTTCAATTTTTAGTTCAGTTTTTTCCCTAGTTTAGTTTTCTGATTAAATCTAGCTTATTTTCTTGTTTATTTACAGTTTCAGTTACTGCCAAGCCTACATAAGGAAAATATGAATCCATTTGACCACAGTACAGGTTACTATCGGCCAGATCGAACTCAGGGTCAAAAAAATTTCTATTTTTGGAGTAGGTCGCTCTTATCGGACCCAGAAACGGGACCAAATCACTCATTTGGGCCTCACAGGTGTGACCAGGTCACCTATTTAGCCCAAAAAGGTGTGATCCCCTTCTAGAAGTTAGCCTGCTTCTGTCTGCAAAATTTGAGTGACCCCCTCGCATGTTTCTAGAAATATTTGGCAACCCCCTTGCCACATTTGACCCAAAAAGTGCAATCTATCACTCAGAATTCAATATTTTTAATAGTTAAGGACTGTCAGTGCAGCTCAGCCACCTCTGTCCATTCAAATTGCTTTTATTTCTATTTATGTCCATTTCATTTACAAAACAAAGTGTAAATCAAAGTGTAAATTAATACTGAATGGGTTAGTGAATATAGTTTGACTAAAAATCCACTTAAAATCAACATCTTTCCTAACCCTTCCTCCTTTATCCAGTCATCACCCTTTAGGGTATTCTGGGATAAGACAAAGGGAAAAGCTTGTTTAGTAATAGGCACTTCACCTAATATTGTTTGAAGCCACTAAAAACAGGTGACTTGGAAGGTAGAGGGGGTAGAAAAGGAGGGATTCTCATGGCACTTAGCATCCTCCCTATTGACGAACCTTGCATCAAGAGGGTGACCTATGGATTTATGGATGGGCTTAGTCCCATTATGTTGAGATCCCAGCACCTTCTCCTGGTTTAAGAAGAATATAGGTGTAAGGTAGTCACCTAGTCAGGATGTCATGATTCAGGATTACAAATGGTACATGTCTAAAATTTTTTTTGATTACTATTTACTACTTTCATCCATAATGATATGAACTCTATGGAATATTCATAAACCATTTACAGCCACCAGATATAAAAGAAAAACAAAAATACATACACACCATACCATATAAATCAACCCAACTCAGTTCATGAGGCAGAGAGAGCCAGTAAAATTTACAAATTTACACTAAGTTAAAAATCTGCAGTCTTTGAAGACATAATTCCTTGACTTCCTTAACCGTGGGAAGTACTTGAGCACAACCCAGAAAATCATTGCGAGGAGTACCACAGGAACCCCAAAGTAGCTGGCCGTTGAGAGGAATTTCCAAGCGAAATGGGCAATGACCCCCACCAATTGAGTAGCACGCCCATGAGGAAAGAGCCAAGCGCTGTCTTCTGGTAGTCTTGGTGGCCAAGTGACCACCTGTAGCCAATAGGAAGCCATTGAAACTGGGGTCCAATAATCATTACCACCAGTTTGACATTCAAATTTAACACAATTGATCCCTCACGCTCTTCCTCGTGCCTAAGAGGAAAACCACCACAGTTTGGGTCATTAAAATGACATCATCGAGACCATTCTCGATGACCTCCCACACCATCAGAAGGCCACACAACCTCTGATTTAGATTCAGACCCATATCAGTCTGAACCAGACCTGCACACTGCACCATCAAGCCCCATGGATAGTGCAAACCCAGATCCATTTTTTGGCATAGAAATTGCTAGTGGACCCATGTCCACACCACAAATTATCACTAACAACCCTGTAGGAGGCCCAAACATGGTCATGCAAACCATCATAAGCCAGATTCCACTACCCATATTGACCACCCAAGTTGTCCCACCTACAACACATGGGGGTAGTGGCCCTTCCACCTACACTTCCCCTCTTGTCATACATGGGGGCAGTGGCCCTTCCACGTATATTTCCCCTCCTGTCATACATGGGGACAGTGGCCCTTCCACCCACACTATCCCTCCCACCACACTTGGGGGCATTGGCCCATCTACAATGGTGCCGCAAGTACCCCCAGCTATGTAGGTGCATTATGCACCTGCAAACTCCACCACCATGGCTGCCCCATCTCACATCAACCTGGGGTCAAACCTTCCTTTCATGACATGTCTCAACTTGCCTGATTTGGATCGGTTAACAAATCACCCTATCCACCATCAAACTTTTTGGCCTCCTGTGCCAACAAAAATTCCCTCAGACATTCCCAAGTTTGAAGGGAAGGCAGGGGAGTGCCCCCAAAACCACATCATGACGTTTCATCTATGGTGCTCATTAAACAACATTGTAGATTATTCAATCAGACTAAGAATATTCCAATGCACCCTCACAAGTACTACAACCAAGTGGTACATCGAGCTACCACAAGCAAAGTAGCCATATTTCAACTCCTTGACTTTCATGTTCCTGCAATATTTCCAACTCCCCATTAGATATGATGAAGGGGTGGAGATCTTGTTATCTTGCCGCCAAAATACTGTGATCCACATAACCAACCACATCCATGAGTGGCGGTGATGTTGTAGTTTGTTTAAGATCCAACTTGACGAAAGGATATTCCTGGATGGGTTCCTCAAAACCTTACTCCCACCCATAGCAAAGGACGTCGCATCCGAATGTCCCCAACATGAAGAAGAAGCCATCTTGAAATCCCAGCAGTTTGATCTAATTTATGCATAGTCTAGGTGCCTTTACACTGTCATTCTAGATGCTCCCCATGTGGGTACCTCCTACCGGGATGCACCAGAGGCATCCCATGCTATAGATGGCATCATAGGCTTGGTCTCCCACCAACCACAACACCGTCCAACACCACCTATAATACCACCACAACCAAGAAACACTACTAGTGTTTCCTACCAAAACCAAACTCCAGACTATGCAAAAATGATGTCCCAGTCTAGAGCCACAACTTCTTATGTACAACCTACGCCATTGCAGCAGGATCATGCCTTGTCTTGGTCAACACAACAACACGCGTGGAAAATTCCCACATTTGTGGCACCGCCACCCACCCAAATCTACTATGCGTCACTAGTGCAAGTGGTTCAAGCCCCCGACCCTACTCCACTTGCTCCGTTGGGATAGGTGTTTGCACAAAAAAACCGTCCCAACCAGCCAGCCCCCAATAACCAACAAGGGCAAGCCAGAAATAACCGACCCCAAAACCAAGGAAACAACCAATTGCAGGGAAGTGATCAACAACCAAACCCTCCCAACAATGCTGCAACAAACTGTCCATCCAAAAATCCTCCATGGCTAAATTCACTAAGATGCAATGCCCCGTTGCATACAAACCAACCATGCACACTCTGTGAGTTTTATGGGCACTGCACATTCGAGTGTGCCTTCATGGGTTGCACTAAGCAGGCCATTAGGAACGAGGTTCAACATGCCACCAACAAAATAGACCAAGCCTAACCCAAACTGACACCACAAGGACCTCCTCCTATGGTGCTCCAAAACCCATTACCAGTCCAAGGATTGGTGGCAACTGCACCCCCTCCCCAATGCAATCCCAACGCTCTGGGGGTATTGCCCATGGTAGAAAATAGTGTCTATCACCTGCTACCTATGACAATTAAAGAGGTCAATCTACAAACTAGATGAAATCAGTATGGAACCAACACTAAACCCACTGACACATCAACAACATCTATGTATAAAATAGTCAATGCACCTCTTCAGTTACCCCCTTTCCTGTGCCCCCCCATATGTCGGGTTTCCAATAACGTCATGGCTAGAGCTGCTATCAGCTACAACATCGTGGATGATTTGGCCCAAACACCTACCACCATGTCTGCTCTTGAGGTACTCAAAACTTGTTCAATGCAGCAGAAAGCCTTACTAGCGACCCTTGGGGCCGTAGACCCCTCTGACTCCAAGTTGATCACATTTGACATGAAGAATAAAGAACCGCACATGCCATCAACCATTGCCTTTCAAATCCCGGTGTCTATCCGGAATTTTGTTGTGCACCAGTGCATAGTGGATGAGGGGGAATCTACGTGCGTTATGTCTACTCTAGTCTGGCAGAAACTTGGATGCCCAATTTTGCAACCATCCTCCACAACTCTGTGGGCTTATGATGGCCATCCCACTAAATCCCAAGGAATCCTCCCCGACGTCCCCATGACATTAGCCAGGAAGACAGTTCTGATTGACATAGAGGTTGTCAACACTCAATTGGACTATAACCTTCTCCTCAAAAGAAGTTATATGTACACCATGAGAGCGGTAGCATCAACTATGTTCCATCTCATGATGTTCCCCCATGAAGGGAAAATTGTGACGGTTGATCAACTGACTTATCATGATCCACAAGGCCCTAACAGAACCCACCAACGTCATCCCTACAATCAACACCATTGATCCGCAAGGGATGACCACACATGCCAATGTTGTCTTTACGGTCAACACCATGGTTGAGAACGTACCAACCTCCCAATTGTTGAATGTGGTCCCTGGCTTGTTTGTTGATACCACCATGACAGCTTATTTCCCCTTAATGTCACCACCACGGACACCAAACGAGACTGCAGACTTGTGCATGCTCTCATCTAGCATCGTTGCACCCAAACAACAACCGCAGTCGCAGCCCTAACCGCAACCACAACATCGTGCACAACCACAACATCAACAATAGTCACAACATCATCCATAGCCACAACCACAACCTAATCCCCAAATACAACCATCAGAGAGTTATCTGGGCTCCTCTCCAGTCCATACAATTCCCTTCCTCTTTCCCCCACCTGGTGTCATGAGCAAGCCAGTAGAGGCCACCTTGAAATTACCCAACTTTACATTGGGAATTTTTGTGTGGTATCTTGATCCACTAGCTCAACCACCAATGCCCTAGGTAGTCTTAACTCCCATACAACCCATTTCGGTCGAGTATCACCCTCCACCCAACCTACAAAAACCAACCACCGCACCCGCACTGCCCCACCCAAAAAGGGCCAAGGGAAAGAATGTGAAAGCGACGAAAGAGCCTCGACAAATCTTACCTTGCACTGGCTACAAAGAATAGCCATCTGAATTAGAACTACCTTGAGATTACGATGATCTGCACGCATTTGGATGCCATGGATACAACCAAAAACCTCCCCATGGTTGAACTTCCAACCACGCCAATAGTGAGAAACAAGGCATTGAGAACAAACCATGCTTGCGCCCTTTGCGGGCTATATGGACACTATTCTCACCACTTCCAATACCTACTTGAGTTATGTATGGCTTTAGCCGACCTTCAACAACGATCCCTTGAATCGGAGATCACTCTGATCGAAGAAGTTCACCCCCACCTCCTTCTTCAGACACCATGTCCATCTACATGATGTCCAGTCCTACAAGCCCTCTTGGCTCCACCATCACCAATGGTCCATTAGACCTATCTCTTCCATTATTTCCCCAGCCACAACCGCAACCTTAGTTGCAACCTTAACCTCAGTTACCAGGGAAACAGTGGGGTTCATTCCCACTCAACACGATCCTTTTCCTTTTCCTTTTCCTACCATCTGGGATCATGAGTAAGTCTGTCTTGGAAACCTGCAATCTATAGGATTTCACACTCGGAGATCCTATGTGGTACCTTGAACCACCTACCCTACCTCTACGGTCCCAAGATGTTTTGACTCTTGTCCATCCAATTGAGATGATGTTGCACCTACCTCTGGGTCAATCAAAGACTCTTCTCATCTCCAGGCCTGCCCCTCTTACTCCAAGAGAGACTGGGGGCAGGGCCACTAAAGCCACCAGCAATACCATTTACATGATCTCTAGCACCAGTTTCCCTTCCATCTCATTGGCCATGGAAGATCCACCTAATATACCCTGGCACCACTTACACGATGACGGGGAGATCTGTAAGACCACCTCTGGTTTTACCCCATTCCCTTTAAACCATAGTGTGGAATCAGTTATTTCCATAAAAGACCAGATTCTGTCACCCCATCTTGCAAATGACCTTCGTCTTAGGAAGGGGGCATACCTCTTCGCTGAAAATAATGGTCGACTCTTGAAGAAGCCGAGCAATGGGCTCCAGTTCAAGAGAGCTTATGCCTAATGCCACCACTATGAGTCCCTTATAAGGTATTTTTATCCCTTTTTGTTTTGCAATGTTTTTACCACAAATCAAAGACCCCCATTTGGGGGAAGCACCATTACTTGCTAATTCAGAGTCACCCAGAACCTGTTCAAGAAACCTTTCACACATCTAGGCTCAAATTTCCATCTCTTCATGAGACCATCGTCTCATGTTTAACAAATAAATTTCAGGACCACTCCTCAGAAGTTACCTTGATTTACGAGCCACACCATGGTGATACAAGTGTCTGTGGACCTGTACTTGCATCACTCTTTCCTAGCGCCTGTTGAGGAACATCATTTTTATTTTAGCATATAGCCATCTACTTCATCCACCTCACCTTATGCAAATCTCTGGACCATTGTCCAGAAGACGAATTATTTCTTTTGCATGTATTTGGCATATAAATGCCTCCAGACTTGCACTCACATCACATGTAGTCAAGTCCGTCCACCGCAACTCACACATAGCTCTCTTGACCTCTGTTCGAGAGCCACCTTGGTTTGCATGCCTCTGTCACGATCTATCCCATGCATGTATTGGTATGTCTAAGATCCATTTGCTCAATCCATGCTATACGGATGACCTTTGGACCATTGTTCACTGTCCTGACATGGGGCACCGCCTGTGCCACCGCATTCGGTTGACCATACTAGAGTTTCTTTTAAACTCTTTCTTGACTCCTAAAATAATGAAAATATTTCCAAGCACAACTGCTTCCTTTCCCGCTCATTAAAGTATAGGAAAGGGTGTCTACATCATCTCATTTATCTTCTTTTGCAGACTATGTAGACCATCAAATGAATAGGACCACCTTGGCATATTCAAGCCAAGACTGTTCCCCTTTGCATACTTTTATGCTTTCTCGGGTAGAGGGGCTGAACTTTACAAAAAATATCACCATGGGTTGTCGTTAAGCTCTTTTCCAGCCTTCTCATCAAGAAAAGATTGCCAAGCAAACTTGTTTTCATTCATGCTCGTAAAAGTATCTGAATGATCGTCCAGTCAGTATAGGATTAACCTTTTCCGGCCTGATTGGAGTACCAATGGTAAAGAATTCTCTCATCCCCTATAGGATAGGTAAGCTCTCCTATGTATACTTTTATCCCTTTTTGGGCATAGGAGACTACCAATGAAAAAAGAGCCCCCACTAGAGTCTTCTTCGTGCTTTTAGACTCTCTAAAATTGAAAGCACCATCGAGCATTTACTTTCCCGGGCTCGCTAAATATCCACGAGATCGTACCACAACGGTGTCTCTAGAAACCACCCCAAAGAAAATAGTTTGGAAGCATTCCCACTTTGGGTTGCCTTTGTTCAGAGTACTCTGTAATGTGTCTTCCTTGGATCCCATCAGTACCAAAAGTATCTACCTCCCCCAAGTATTTCCCATCTGCAGTGACATTCCCGGTATTACAGCTATGATCCCATTCCCATAAGTCAGTTTCATTTTCTTTTTGGTCCGTCCTACCATCATACTCTGAACAAAGAAAGTTTGAGTCTACTACACTCCCTCTGCCCCTATTCAACTCCTTCCCTCCCCCCCTCCAATTCAGTGGGTTAGTCTGTAGATTGTCTCACATCTCTCGGTTATCTCCCTCGCACTTCTAGTCAAGGAAACACCACTGCCTTGAATAGGGGCAGGTATCCCTTTGTTGAGGACAACACATGTATTCCAGAGGATAGACCTAGAGGTCCCTATATCTTGGTTTCATTAACCTCATTGATGAGTTCCTTAGACCACTTGAGAGGAGTCCTTAGTGCCTCTTGGGATGGTTGTTTCTCGCGTGCTCGACTCCAACTACATCATCGCATCGTTGAGATTCATTCAGGGTATTGGTCTATGTAGTATTTGGTAGAAGACCCCGAATTTCACCTGAATCTAGCACATTGATGAGTCTATTCAAGGGACCTAAATAGGTTTATGTCCCTCGTGAATTTTGGGTTGCGTTGGAGACAGTGTTCAGAAGCCCCAGCAGTGCTTCTATATAGATTTATGATTGATGTAGCATACTTGTACCACAAGGACTCTTACTTTCCATCAGTGAGTCCATACATCTATGTACCATTCTAGATCCAGTAGGATATCAGTCATGAAGATATAGCATTCCATGAGTTTAATATAGCAGTTCTTCATACCATTATTGTATCATCAGTTGAACATGATCGACTCTTGTATTATAGAGCATAGATCACATTATTATTTTGACATTGTTACGAGCATGGGGATGCCTGCCTCATCCATATACATGTCACACATTATTTTTATCTCACCCATTGATGGGAACCATATTAATACAAAACCCAAAAGCCACCATGCCCCAGCCTAGCAAGCACCACCTCTCCACAGAAAATCCTATGATGTCCATCACCCATACGATGAGCTCCTGCCGTCACACATCAGGGGGCAATCTGTTAACTCAAAAAATCCCTCACTTAGATCTACATGGCCTACACCACCCAAGGACACCCATGCACGACCCTCATTTGACCTTCATTTCACCCCATTGGACCCCCACACCCTCAAAAAGGGTTAAGAATGAGCAAAAGGGCTTAAAAACCCCTAAAAATAGTCTAAATAGCTTTCATAGGGGCTAAAGCCTCCAAAAAGGGGATGAAACCCCTCAAATGTGATGAAAACCCCAAAAGAAGCTAAAGATAGGGTGGAAGGGGCTAAAATCCCAAAAAAGGGGCTAAAGCCCTAACCAAGGGCTTAAAACCCTAAAAAGCCCCAAAAAAGCTATAAATAGAGGGGTGGGGGTCACTCTCAAAACACTTCTCCCTTGCATACTGTTATGCTACCCAAGTGGATGCCTTGAGACCCTTTGTCTCTCAAGCCACCCACACTCCCTCTCATCCATCCTCCCATAGAGCCATAGCTCCCCCAGTGCCAAGAGAGAGAGAGGTGCTTCTCCAAGCTAGGGCATGGTGGCCTATTCCACCAAATGAAGGTATAATTTTTTTTTTTCTTGTTTATTTAGTTTTATCTAACCCATTTTTGTTTGTAGGTTTCCATTATTTTTTTGCAAGGTTTCTAACATGTTCTTGCAGGGTATTGGGGCGGAACCCTAACCTGGTTTACATAGGGGTTCTTTCTTTGCTCTTCTTCATTCCTGCTCTATTTCATTTCTATTTATTTTCTGCATTCACTAGCAGGAACTTGTCCTTCCATCCTATAGACATAAGGTAGACATTCTTTCCTTGTAGCAAGGGAGAAATCCCTGCTACAGTATGGATAGAACTATCAACCCTCTGGGTACGGGTATCAATGACCTGCTTACTCTTCCAATTATGGCTTTGTAGCACCACATAGTCAAGATACACCAAATCATAATGCTTCCATGCAGCCCTACATGGGTCAAATGGGAGGAGGATATTATGGCCAAGGCCATGGTATTTATAGTAATCAGCCTTACATGAACTAGAACTATTAGGGAGCATTGCATAGATCGACTCAACCTAGGATCCCTTTCCTCACAACGGTGAACTTACCTAACTTATCAAGACTTATGAAAGACCCGGTATCTCATGACCCGGCCTGGCCAGTCATAGGCTAACAAGCTTCCTTCAAACATTCCCAAGTTCGAGGGAAAAGCTAGAGAAGATCCTAGTGAGCATGTCACTACTTTTCACCTTTGGTGCTCTTCCAATTCCTTACGTGATGATTCAATCTATTTAAGGCTATTTCAATGCACCCTCACTAGGCCTGTAGTGAAATGGTATATAGAGTTACCAAGCAGGGCATTCATCTTATTTGATGACCTTTCCATGACTTTCCTCAATCACTTTCAGCTACCCATGCATTATGACGTTGGTACAGAACTCTTGTCGACATTTCGACAAGACAAAGCCACACATATCTTGGATCATATGCAAGAGTTGCATAGACGGAAGTGGTTGATTAAAGCCTTTATACCACTGAAATTTCTCCTTGAGTGGTTCCTCAAGTCATTGTTACCTTACATTGCGAAGGATGTTTCTACATCTAGAGTCCAAAACTAGGAACAAGTAATCTTTAAGACATAAGAGTTGGATTTGATCTACGCTCAATCTGAACTTTTGTATGAGATTATACCTAATGCTCTGCGATCTAGTTTCGATCCCAAGATCAAGCCTGGACCACATGGCTATGGCGTTGTGGGTTGTACAAGTGCCAGATCTGCAAATTCAGTTGTGAAACAAGTGAGCCAATTGTCTATTAACCAATCCACTTCTGGACAAGCCACGGCTTCGTCTCAACCCACCCAAATGGTGAGTGTACTTTTTGTGCAATCGTCGGACCAGAAGGGCAACCAAAAGCACAGAAGGAATAAGAAAAAGGATAAAAATAATCGTAAGGGTGGGAACAAGAAAAAAAATGCAAATTTTAATGACAACAATGCCCACAATGCTGGGGGGGACAATTAGTCTAAACGTAAGGTAAATTTTCCTTGCAAATTGTGTAAGGAGGACCACCTCACTCACTTGTGCCCTCATATGGAAGATGCCTTGAGATTCATAGGACAGGTCCCAGCTATGCTAACTAATCCTTTACCCCATAATCAAAATATGAACTCGAGGACCAATGATCCTCATTGTGCATCGGGTGGAGATCAAAATCCGCTGGAAGCCAATACTGGTCATGGTTGCATCAACATGGTACATGCTACTAAGTTTATGACTCATGAAAAAGATTATGGTTCGTCACAACCAGACCTTGGAAAAGAACCCACTCCACCTGAGATCCATTTGCGTATCGAAAACTCTATGGATAAACCTAAAATTGCACCTCATATTCCTAAGGGATTCCTAAAGCATTCGAGGAACAATCCTAATGCCTGAGCCTCCCAGAACTATTTCATTGTCAAGGATTTGGGCCAAACTCCTTGTACGATGTCCATGCTTGAAGTACTTCAAAGTTGTCATCTGTAAAGGAAATCCTTGCTTTCTGTTCTTGGGGTTAATGACGATAACTCTTCGTCCGTTATCAAATTTGAAACCATGGGACTACAACCTTGCTTTCTTTACTACGTGTCTCTTTTGATTCATGTAGAGTGTCTTAATATGACCGTCAAAAGCACTGTGATTGATGAAGGCATTGTTGCTTCTGTGATGTCTTTGTCATGTTGGAAGGGTTTGGGCTCTGCCGATTTGTCTCAATCCACTACTATGTTGACTACCTTTGATAGTAGATCATTTTGGACGCACGGGATTATTCCTTCTGTTAAGGTCCAATTGGAAGGGAAGACCATTGCGATCGAGGTCGAGGTGGTTGATGCGCCCCTTGACTACAATATTTTGTTGGCCCAGAATTGGATGTATAGTATGCAAGTCATAGCCTCTTCTCTCTTTTGAGTAATATGCTTTCCATTTAATGGGAAGATCATTATGATTGATCAGACATCATTCCGTAATCCGAGTGTTAGTGCATCATCGGGAACTTCTATCCTGATTATCGATCATTCTCAGCTGGCAACTGGGAGTGTGGGTGTATTTATGTATCCATCTCTTATGGGGAGCTTTAGTTTTCTTGCACCCATTCTTATGATCGGATCTAGTTTTGGTGGGGATTCATCTTCGTTGAATTTGGTGTCTTTTTGCACTGCCCATTTGGAGGATCCTTGGATTCTCCCTTCACTGATTCCTTCGAATGGACCTGTCGAAACGAATGTGTTGTTTCCTACAGTGATGATAGCATATCAAGAGAATCTTGATTGTGTTGTAGATCCTATTCCTTCCTCTTTGTGGACGAAGGAGGAGGAACCATATGTGCTTCCCACATGGGCAGTTGAGTCCTCTCATGAACATGATTGCCTTGATGATTTTTTTCCATCAAATGAAGAGTTACATCATAGATCATATTTTCTTCCTGAGATTAACCATATGGAGAGTGAGGACTTTAGGGATATTCTTAGCAAGAATATTGGTAGTACCGTGGTTCCATTGAGATTTCCTTGTCAGATGGCTGATAGGAACATGGTGAATTTATCACCTACTATTCCTATCAATATTTCTCGCGATCTTGGCAAAGCAGAGAACATCTACATTGGGGAATATTGTTCCCTTGATGAGATCAAGGAGTATACCGAGATGTTTAAAGAGTTTTGTGACATCTTTGCTTGATGTTTAAAGAGTTTTGTGGACGAAGGAGGAGGAACCGTATGTGCTTCCCGCATGGGCAGTTGAGTCCTCTCATGCACATGATTGCCTTGATGATTTTTTTCCATCAAATGAAGAGTTACGTCATAGATCATATTTTCTTCCTGATATTAACCATATGGAGAGTGAGGACTTTAGGGAGATTCTTAGCAAGAATATTGGTAGCACCGTGGTTCCATTGAGATTTCCTTGTCAGATGGCTGATAGGAACATGGCGAATTTATCACCTACTATTCCTATCAATATTTCTCACGATCCTGGCAAAGCTGAGAACATCTGCATTGGGGCAGATTGTTCCCTTGATGAGATCAAGGAGTATACCGAGATGTTTAAAGAGTTTTGTGACATCTTTGCTTGGTCATACGAGGAAATTCCAAGTATCGACCCTTGTATTGTCGAACATGAGATTAATACTTATCTGAATGCGAAGCCCGTTCAACAACGTTTATGTGCAGTGAATCCTAGAAAAGCACCCGCTATTAAGGGTGAGATAGAGAAGCTATTAAAATCCAGTTTTATCTATCTTGTTTCCTTGACAAAGTGGGTTTCAAATCCCATTCTGGTTCATAAGAAGCAGGGAGTGATCCGTATATGCACTGATTTACATGATTTAAATTGTGCTTGTCCTAAGGATAATTTTTCCACACCATTTATTGATCAAATTTTTGATGAGTGTGCGGGAAGCGAGGTATTCTCCTTCATGGATGGTTTTTCTGGATATAATCAGATTCAGATCAAACTTGAGGATCAACATAAAACTTCATTTATTTGTCCATGGGGTAATTTTGCATATCGGAAGATGCCTTTTGGTCTTAAAAACGATGGAGCTACATTTCAACGGGCTATGAGCTTAATTTTTCATGATCTCAAAATGATTATCGAAGTGTATTTGGATGATCTAGCTGCTCATTCTCATCTGAGACTGCATCATCCATACCATTTAAGATTAGTATTCGAAAGATGCCGCCATTACCAGGTTAGGTTAAATCCTAATAAGTGTATCTTTTGCATGACTGTTGGTTTCTTACTAGGGTTCATTGAATACAAGGAGGGTATAAGAGTTGATCCCTTAAAGGTTGAGGGAATACTTCAATTGTCTCCACCGTGTAATATTAGACATATTAAATGTTTGCAAGGCATGGAAAATTTCTTGTGGAGATTCGTGGTTAATTTTGCCAATTTAACTAAAGGATTTATGTGTCTTTTAAAGAAGGACACTACGTTTTGCTAGGATGAGCGAGCCAGGAGTCATTTGATGCTCTTAAGCGAGCCTTAGCATTAGCCCCCATGCTTAGTCCACCTAATTATAGCCGTGATTTTTTTATTTATGTGGCCGCGTCCATGGAGATGGTTGGTATGGTTTTGTTTCAGGAGGATGAGGAGCTCCACGAGCATGTCATATATTATTTGAGCCAGAACCTTATTGATGCGGAAATCCATTATTCTCATGTGAAAAAACTTGCCTTGGCCACCATGCATGCAATTCAAAGATTGAGACATTACATTCTCCTTCACCAGACCTTGGTGGTAGCTCATGTCAATCCGTTTCAGTTCATCCTCACTAGAAGGATAATCAAGGGAAAATATAATAAGTTGATTGTTATTTCACAAGAGTTCAATCTCCAATTCGTTTCGGCAAAATCGAAGAAATTGTTGATCTTTGCAGAGCTCATTTCTGATTTTCCAAGTGTGGAGGAGGAGGAGGTTTATGAGGATATGTTTGTTGATGAGCATATTTTCCTTTTTTCAAATTTGGACCCATGGTATGGGGATATCATTGTATATTTGCAAACGTTGAAGGTCCCTACTCACCTTTCATGGGATAAGCGATGATGATTATGTCATGTAGCTAAGAAATAACTTATAGTGGATAACACTTTGTACCACTATGGGGTAGATTCCATTTTGTGTCATTGTTTAACCCATGATGAGGTTGAGGTTGTCCTGAATGATTGCCATGGAGGGGTGTGTGGTGGTCATTTATTTGGGCTTTCTACAGCCCAAAAAATATTGAGAGAGGGATATTTTTGGCCATCGATCTTTAAATATTGTGTCAATGCGGTTAAGAAGTGTCACCCTTGCTAGGTGTTTACATGCAATATGCGCTCGCATCCTACCCCATTACATCCGATTATCACCGCTGGTCCCTTCACCAAGTGGGGGATTGAATTCATGGATTGCAACTCAGCTTTGGCTGGGGGGCATCATCAAATTATAGTGGCTGTTGATTATTTCACTAAATGGATAGAGGCTATGCCCACAATTAAATCCGACGGTGAGATAGCCGCGCATTTCATTTTCAACCAAATTATTACTCGGTTCAGCATTCTGAAAGAGCTTGTCACTGACCATGGTAGGCACTTTTAGAATAAAATGATGGAATAGTTGACTTCAAAGTTAGGGTATAAGCAGGAGCACTCCTCTTCTTATTACCCTCAGGCGAATGGAAAGGTTGAAGTAGTGAATAAATCACTTAAGTCCATTCTCCAATGAACCATCGTGCAAAGCAAGACAAATTGGCATATCATGTTATATCCTTCTTTGTGGGCCTATAGAACCATGGTTAAGACTACCATCGGTTTCTCTCCATATCAGCTTATACATGGGGTGGAGTCTGTCTTTTCGGTTGAATGTGAAATGCCTTCGTTGAAGCTAGCTATAGAGCTTTTACCAGACACTTCCACATCGGAGGAAAGTTTGGTCCACTTAGAGAAGCTTGATGAGCAGCATCGGGATGCCTTAGTGGCTCTAGAAGTAAATAAGTGTCACGTTAAGGTCCAATATGATAAGTCTGTCCATCCAAGGAAGTTTAGTGAAGATGATTTGGTCCATTTGTGGGGTCAAGCTAAGGAACCCGAGTCTGTGCATCCAAGGAAGTTTAGTGAAGATGATTTGGTCCATTTGTGGGGTCAAGCTAAAGAACTCGAGTCTGTCCATCCAAGGAAGTTTAGTGAAGATGATTTGGTCCTTTTGTGGGGTCAAGCTAAAGAACCCTTTGGGGTAAGGAAGTTTAATCCCATGTGGCAAGGTCCTTATGTTGTCAAATGTGTGTTAGAGAAGGGAACCTATGATCTGGTGGATTATGAAGGAACAGCCTTGGCAGAGCCTATAAATGGGCTCTATCTTAAAAAATACTATGCATGATACTCAGCCAGGGTTGATTATTGTATATTAGTGTACAATATTTTTCATAGTTAGGTTTTCTTATGGTGATCGGGTTTGTTGATTGACTTTCGTTTCTTATGGCAGATGTCAATGGAGTCTTTTGCTTACATATGATTCACTAATGATGCTAGCTATCACACTCAAAACTCAGCTTCGGCTGCTTGGGTGATTTATACTCCTACAGGTCAAGTATTATCTTCAGGAGGCATATAGTTACGACCTTCTTCGAACAATGTTGTTGAATATAGTGTCATTATCGAGTTATTGTGGGATGCCATTTCACATGGTGTTCTCTCTCTTGATGTATGTCTTGATTTGTAGTTAGTTGTTTGACAGCTTAATGGCTTGTATCGTATTAGGTATCTGACATTATTACGAAGATTCTTACGTGTGAGATTGCTAGAACGACAATTTGAGAACATAACATACATACATGTTTCAATAATTTTCAATCAAGTTGTTGATTCATATGCTAACTATGTGTTAGATTTTCATTTGTTTCATAGACTATAAGCATATCACAAACATACATTTTTACATAAGCATATCCCTGCATAGGGGTAGTCATCGATGGCAATGATATGCCACCGCCACCATGGAAAGAAGTCCACTGGGTAAGGGTTAGCCACCCTACCTCCACCCAAACTGCGCATAACATTTTCCCAACGTTGTTGGGCCAAATCTCAAACTCTGTTTGGAGGAATGTACACTCTAGGGCTTAGCCCCAGTGCACACTCAAAGAAGAATGTGCTCAGTATGCTGTTGAAACCAAAGTTTCTCATCCTGCCCATCTTGCAGTCATTGAGTTGCTGCTTCATGTTACTCAATAGCGTAGTGCTCCATTCGTACACTATGGGTCTCATACACTCAACTGCATAGAACATCAATGGTTGCGAGGCCCGATGGAGTGAAGCTAGACCGGCTATCCTGTCAAGTGCCAATAGTATGGCTTTCGGTCCCAGCACCTAGATCAAGTTGTTTGGGATTTGACTCCCAACCTTTTTCATGTCCAAAAAGTAGTACACTGCAATGTACTCATCAATAGTCAGGACACCTCTGGGCCTGCGAGATTAGAGATTTACCACCTCTCCTTGTCGGGATAATCCAGTAATAAAGTATATGTCCTCAATCTCTATATTGAGAGACATCCCGTCAATGTGAAAAGAATCAAAGTCTGGATTCCAAATAATCCACTAGCATCTATAGGAGTCTTGGTTTGGCCCTCAGGCTACCAAGACACCAAAAATTAAACAAACCGCATGCACATAGAGCTTGTTGGGCCATTAAGTCACCTTGAACAACCTCTTCTACATCACCATGTTCCCTCTCCCTCGATTCTAGAACCATATTGCACATAAAACATGATTTTTGATCATTATTTTCCTTAAAAATCCTTATTTGCAGCCGCATAGGCGACTGTTTGCAAAACAACCACGTATATATGCGGTTTTGGGAGGTTTTTCCACGTATGGCCAACCCTATACATGGAAAAAACCTCGATATCCACGTGGGCCAAAATGCCTACTGTAGATTGGCCTAGAAAATAAAATTAACCATGGAAACTAAAAAAAATTGCATGAAATGGGAAGAGGAGGACATGAGGAGTTACTTGGAACAAATGGTGTCGAATTTTGTAGGGTGATGCTCCCAAAATTCACGTTGGAAGTTTTGAGCTCAAATGGGTAAAAATTTCAAATGGTATGGAATTTTTGAAATTTTTGAAATTTTTTACCCACTTTCTATAGTTTTTGACCGTTTCTGACCATTTTGGACAAATTTGATGATATAGGAGTCCATTTTGAGCACCGTTTGACTGTGGTTTTGACCCATTCATGCTGGTTTCAGGTATTATGTTTAAACTAGAATATAGGTTAGGTTTCACATCCATTTGCACTTTGCATGCTTTTATGACCATTTCATTATAACCTTAGGTATGAACCCATTCTATCTTGTCACGAAACCTCCTTGTTGCTTTTAGAAGTGACATGATGTGAATTTTAGAGCTTGACCATACATGGGTGCCCTAGTTAGCTCCTTTTTTGCATTTGGTGCCCATGCCGACATTTTTCCTTTAGGGTGTGGGAGTCCTTTGTATAGTATCACCATGAATTTGCGCAAGAGCCTCATACTCCTCTTGATCTTTTTGCTGGCCTTTTTCCTCAAGATTCCCTTATGTCAAGTTGTAATTGCATTATCATGAGATTTGCTTTCCTTATTGAGCCTTATGCTGGATTCCCTGACTTTGATTATCATCTATATACCCCGAGATTGTCTCATGTCTAGCCAAATAGAGCCATTTTACATATCTTTTGCAGCTTGATTCCCCATTTTTTACTGGGAGGGGACTTTCCCCCGAGTTTCGTTATCCTACACATGTTTCCTTGCATTGAGAATAGGTACGTTTCACTACTTGGAACTAGTTTGTTTGCCCCTTGACATTTGTCCCCTGCCAGTCTATAAATATAAAGCATTTTTATTCTTTTTCAAGCTTTTTAAAATATTTGAAAAATTCCAAAAAAAATAAAAAAACCAAAAATATGGACAAGAAAAGATGTTATCTTTGGAAGCAGTCGAGTCGTGTCACATTCAAACAGAGCACTGTATATCACACATTATCACATCTGTTGGTTGGGTTAATAGTTTGACTTTAGGAGCTGTACTCGTTTCTCTGAGTTTATCTCCACTGGCTGGTTAAGCTTCCAGTCCCTATGGAGCCTTTGTCGATGCCTCCTGTGTCACAAACATGTCCCAATTTTTTATATTGAGTATATGCTTCCAACATTCAGTCACCATTCACCTTTATGCTCTTGTTCGAAGGAAGTTGAAACTTGAGTCAGCCATTCCTTAGTTCTCTTGACTTTGCATGTCCACCATTCCCTGTACTAATACTGGTTCGTGCACATTATGATCGAGTACTTCCACATTATATAGCTTTGCTATGTACCTCGTGTTGGATGATGGGGGATGCCTTAATTCCATCCTTCTAGCGGATTTCATCCCATCGAATTTAGATTATTTATTTTGGGATAGGAATCTAGAGTCATTTTGAGTGCCTTGAGACTTGCAGTCATCAGTGGCAGGTTCTCTCGCCATCGACAGTTTCGGGAATACATCAATGTCCCCTGATGGATGGATTCTTTCAAGTGTTAGACCTCAACACATTTATTCACACTTGTTAATTTGCATTCTAGTACCTTGATTCCCATTTTCATTATTGGTGGGTGATCTCGCATCTGTTAATGGTATACATCAATGATCGATAATCAGATGATGGACTACTATGTTCGAACTTGAAACCTCTATTCACATGGTAGGACATGTACTCATAGAGAATTGTGTAGAAGACCTTCCAGATTGGTGGCATTTCATATATGCTACCTCCTTGATCGTGTCCGTGTTCATGAGATTTCAGCTCTCGTGACTTGATTCCAGTGTATGTCAGATATCTTCATCCATTATGGAGATCTTGATCCATTGTATATCTTTAGCTTTCATGGAGATCATGATCCTTTGTATATATTCATCTTGAAGATTCTGATCTATCTATATTGTACATGGTGATGACCACACATGTCATATTTTGTATCATGCCTATTCATGGCCATTGTACTCTTATGTATCCGAGACTGCTATATGTACTTGCAGTCATGTGCATAGTTTCATTATTGTATTATACTATTAGATGGTTAGTTCTTCCACCTAGTTCTTCATCACTCCACTTCTAGGATGGAATTATAATGTATTTCGGCCATCGTATCACCCCTCTGACCTGACACATTAAGGGGCATTTATTACAACTGATTTTACCACACATGGTGGATCACACATTTATGGCCTTCCCTGTCTATCTGCAGACTCTTTGGACCCCATGGACCATTTTTGTACCTTTTATGTGTCCAATATCATCCCTAAAAACATGCATTATTTTCCATACGTGAATTTTAAACCTATTCTCGCGTATATATGTGGATATGACCCTCAAACCCACGTACATTGGGATGTGTGCAAAAGGAAAAATAGTTTTGGAGGTTTCCTTGATGTGGATTCGAGTCACTTGTCTCTTGGCCTTCCATATGCCTTAATATCACTTGGATTTGACCTTCCATTACCCCATTGAAGGACTATATAAGGAACCCTTTGGATACATTGAAAGGAGAGGAATTGAAGAGCAAGAAAACTATAGTCCATTGTTGTTGGAGCTTATACTTGAGTCTACATTCCTTTGTCCCTTGGAGCACTTTGTGTTCTTCCCAAGCTTGCCTTTGCTTATGAGCTTTCTATCAAGAGATGGAGGATTGAATTGGTGGAGGCCCAGGTGGAGGACTCAGTTTCTCTGGTTTGTAGACATGCTGATAAAGGTTGTCACTATTGTAATCTCTGATTTATATTAATAGAAATATCTTTTCCTATCCAATAATGTGTATTTAAATTAATATTGAATCCATGGATTCTTTTAAATTCTTATATGTTGTTGATTATATATGCTAGAGTAGGTTTAACACCATTATATAACATGCTTGTCTTGTTTTCTTATTGTTGAGAGAGCAAATTGCTAATACAAGCAAGATTGGAAAATATCAATGGGGATCTACATCAACCATCTAGAATAAGGTATGTTTCAAGATCCTTTAGTGTTATATGTTTTATTTATCTTGCATATGGGAAGGGATTTATTTCTATGTTTACTCTGTCTGTTGTGGTACTCCAAGCCATAGGAATTTTTCTCCATAACACTCCTCATCCTCCTCATCATGGAAAACATAACATGTTTATCTCATTTGTTCATGGTGAATAATGAAGTTTTGAATGCTTATTAAAAGTAAATGTGTTTTAAAATTTAAAAGAAAGGGGATGTGGCTCATAATAATTAAATAAAATATAATGAATGGAATTAAACATAACATATCTATCTGATGAAATTTTGAATTCTTATTAAGACTAATGTGTTTTACCATTTAAAAACAAGGAAATGTGGCTCATAATAATTCCATAAAATATAATTATGATAATTAAGAGGGAATTAGAACACAAAGTTATGTTGTTCATTTTTGTTCATGATGTATTGCAATGGGGAAGGGATGGTTCATAATAATTCCATAAAATATAATGGATGGAATTAAGATGGAATTAGAACAAAAACATATGTTGTTCATTATTGTTCATGATGTATTGCAATGGGGAAGGGAGGGTCCCAGGTCATGCTTGCTTGGCCCTTTTGATTTTTGGTTCTTGCAAGTTTGCAACCCCTAGAGAGGTGGGTGGAGAAGCTTCATGGTGGTGGCGATGTAGGAAAGAGTAACATGGAGGACGGTCTTCTCAACTCCCCATCTTGTGTCCTGCAACGTCAAGTGAGTGTTGCAGCGGGGTAGTCTTGATGAAGTGTGGAGAGACATTCACAGACCTAATTTTCATACTACCCAGACTGGAAAGGGTTCAATTTTGAATGCTGCTTGAAACCTTGGAAAGGTGGGTGGAAAATATTTAGGGCGGTGGAAATGTAGGAGAGAGTAACATGGAGGACAGTCTTCTCAGCTCCCTAGCTTGTGGCCTGCATTGCCAGGTGAGTGTTGTAGCTAAGTAGTCTTGATCAACTATGGAGAGACATTAACAGACCTAATTTTCATACTACTTAGACCGAAAAGGGTTCAATTTTTAACGCTTCTTTCAACCCCTAGAAAGGTGGGTGGAGAAGTTTCATGGCAGTGGCGATGTAGGAGAGAGTAACATGGAGGACAGTCTTCCCAACTCCCTAGCTTGTATCTTGCAACACCGGGTGAGTGTTGTAGTCGAGTAGTCTTGATCAAGTGTGGAGAGACATTCACAGACCTAATTTTCATACTACCCAGACTAGAAAGGGTTCAATTTTGAACGCTGCTTTCAACCCATCGAAAGGTGGGTGGCAGGGATAATTTTAGGGGTGGAATTTATCCCATAAGCTATTTTTAGGGGGTTTTCTCCAAAAAACAATTCACCATTTTAAAAATTTTGAAGCCTTGTTTCGCCCAATTTTGATGGGGTAAACTTTTTTCACCCTAAAAATCATCAATTTATTATAAGCGATATAAAATCCTTTGAAATTAAAATATTTTTTGAAAAATATCGCCAAACATTTTATAGTTGGTTTTTTAAGAATTGGTAAGATTCTCCAACATTTATACACTTTTAAATAAGTATGGTTCCTTAAAATCATCCCTGATGGGTGGAGAAGCTTCACGGCGGTGGCAATGTAGGAGAGAGTAACATGGAGGACAGTTTTCTCAGCTCCCCAGCTTGTGGCCTGTTTTTTCACCGATTGCACACCAGCAACAAATATCTTCCAAAAGCTATCTCTTTACTTGAAAAAGTGGGAGAGGTGTGACCTTGGGGGCAAGAAAAAAGCTAGGTACTGTCACCTACTCCTAGCTCCTCCGTTTAGGCTAACTCCTAACGAAGCCAACAGGGGTAGTCCCTAACAAAGAGTTTTGTATGGCTAAATGTTTAAGTTAAGTTTTAAGATGTTTTGGATCTGGATGGGTGTTTTTTAGGAGCTACTTGTGATTAGAAATGATTAAGTTTATGAATGTGACATGTAAATTAGAGCAATCCATGTTGCTAGCAAGAGACTGAAAGATAAGAAAATATTCTAAACTTGTAACTTAAGCATTCATATATAATCAACAAAAATAAACCATAGACAATTGATCAAGATAGAATATTACTCAATTATAACGAAGGACCAGTGCCTTATGGAGTCAAATAAATGCATGAAATAAAATCTAGGAATTAAGCCAGTGAATATTAGGTTTTGCAAGTGCTCTTGGTAGATTTTAAGAATTTAAAAAAATTCTCTTGATTAGGATATCAATGAAGGTTTGTCAAAGCCAGGAGACTCTTCTAAGTTTCCTCCGTTTAAGACATGTCGGGCCCACCCAGTATCCTAGGCTGATATTTTCAAGTGACCAGCTAGCCAGGAATCTAAGACAACGGGAGGTTCCGGCACCTCTAATAGGAAGTACTTCGGAAGGATCCCTACAATGCCGGTGCGTTGGTTAAGGGTTTTTAAGGGTTATTAAATTACTTTTGTAGGGTTTAAAGATCCAATGCCATTTCTGGGTATTCCGATCTAGGATCGGTCAAAGCATACTCCGGCAAGGAGGGAAGGCAGTTAATTAATTAAAGGGGTATGTGTGTTGAAGAAGAGGATGGAAAAGGGATGCAAAAAGTGGAAACAAAGAGGAAAAAGAGGGATGTCCAAAAGGGTGAAAATGGGGACAAGTGGACAGCAAACAAAAGGAAGTAAAGGATGAAAATAAAAGGCCTAAAAGGATGAAAGTACAACCCAAAATATGGCCCAAAAAGAGGATGGAAAGGGGCTGCAAAAAGTGGAAAGAGGAGGCAAAAGAGGGCTATCCAAAAGGGTGAGAAGTGGGGAAAAGTGGACAGTGAACTAAGGGAAGGAATGGCTGCAAAAAAGAAGGCCTAAAAGGATGCAAAAAAGAAATAGGGAAGCCAACTGGGGCAAAGGCTAAGTGAATGAATGTTCACTTTAGCCAAAACGTGCCCTAATCCCAAGGAAATAAAGATTTTATAAAAATTTGAGAGATGAATAATATGAAAGAAACACTCAAACCTGTGGTACTTTGATGGGGTTTGGATTCTTTTGGATCTTGAAAATTTGGAAGTTTCCTTGGCTTCAAGAGGAGAAGATGCACCTGAGCTCAAACTCCTACTCGCTTCAATGAGATGACCTGCACAATTTCAACTCAATACTTGCAAACAATTGATTAGATCATGTATGTTTGATAAATAAAAATATAAAGAGCATGCCATATAACTGAATAATCGATGCTACTTTAATTCATAGAAACGAAACCATAAAAGATCAAATTGTAACATCAAATGATCAATCTTACGTGCTTATAGAATCCTTCTAAAGCATGAGCTATTATCCAATCCTAAGCAATAAAAGACACAAATTGAAACATTTCACGTCATTCGCCAATTGTTCATCCACATTCACACACCATGTATGGCTCCAAAGCCTTAAAATTTATTATACGGTTGCAAAAGCAACAAGAATTACAGTAATTCACTAGAGGTTCTTTGCATAAAGATCCATCCTCAATAGAGCTAAAAGAGCCTCTATTTAACAAATGAGAGAGTGCTAAAACCCTAAAACCAAAAAACCAACCTTGCCTGCCAGGTCTGGAAACCTACTTTGTTAGGTCTGGGAAGCCTACTGATGGTGTAAGCTTCAGTATTCACCTTGATCAAATCACTTGACTAATGAGAGCTCTCCATCTCATCTTTAGCTGGAGATGACATGTCTGATAACGGATAATAAATTAATTGCTCTCTTAATGATGACTGGAGCTGAGTTATGATAACTCCAATCATCATAAGTGTTCCATGAGATGTCATTTAGCCTTTTATTTTACTGAATTTGGATTAATTTGGAGAGTTTTAGTTTTCTCCAAAATAATGATTTTTTTATAAAAACCATTTTTTTACTAAAAATCATTATTTTATTCAAAACTGACTTTTTTGAGTAAAAAGGCAATATGTGTCTGATTGCTGATCTGAAAGTTGGTTCTGATTGGATCGTTGATCAAGAATGATTTTTGGCTTAAGGTTAGAGCCATTAATCATTGAATTTGGAGTTTGGATCACGAACGGGCTTTTTCCACTTAATTTATGGAAAAATTAACCCAAAAAACTTAGGAAAAGTAATTAAAAAATTAAAAATTAAAAAATAATTTTTCACTGTTCGAAAAAGATTTTTTCGAAATTTTTTTATGTGTCCAGATGACTCAGGACATGACCATGATCTATCTAAATAATTTATAGTAGGATTATAACACTCAGTTGGGCTCTAATAACCCCCCAAGGCCCATAATTCAACATCAGGCATTCCAGCTTTGGAGGAAGCGAGAGAAAACCTCGTCAATTATACTCGGCTGAAGGCAAAGCATAATTTTTAGGGGAAAAAAACTCCCTGGATTACCCTATTTGAGAATCTACGTCTCAGGAGACTGAACCACTCAAAAATATCCTACTAGGACATTTTATTACAAACCCCGTGGGGCCATGGTCAAAATTACTCAAATAAAAAAGTGACTAGCCAATATTGGCTAGACAAGTAGATGAATCAACTGATACACTGGAATCAGACTTTGAACAAGTCTGTCAACCGGCAGCTCCTCAAGTGACCCAACTATGGTACAAAAAAGTGGATAACATATGGCTCCAACTATGGGATGTGTGGTCGATCTAGTCTCTTATGCAAGGAGGGCATATGAGAACCTTAGAATCTTTGGTTTCCATATCCTATAAAAACATCTCAACTTGACAAGAAAACCTTAGTAGCACAAGTTTCATGAAAAAGAGCCAATGATCCAAAAGTTGCTTTATTCAAAGAAAAAACTTCACTGAAAAATTTATTTATGTTTAAGTACATAAAGAAAAATGCTAAAGTAAATGCTCACTTTAAGGAGCCTATTTTCCTACTCTAAGCATGATACACAAAAGGTTAGGTGTAATCATAGATCCAGTGTAGCTACCTAATCATTTTATTAATGTAAAAACGTTTTTCCTTGTCTTTGGTTACCAGCAAAAGTAAGGACACAATTTCTAGAAAATGCAAACCTGTGTGATGATCCAGAATGGGCGGGCTGGATGGGGAATCATAGGCATGAATAATGCCGTCAGACTTCTTGCCAAATTGGCAGATGCTCACGCAGGCTGCTTCTATCCATGATTGGATAGCACTGATATACAAATTGGGATAATGCGGTAGGTCGACTACTCCATCATGCTGATCATCAAGGCTTATCAAATAATAACTCGTTGTATAAGCCCCAAGGTGCTCCAAAACATAAGGAACATCTATATGTGAAGACGATGGCTGAGAAAAAACTTCAACTAGTTGTATCCCATCTGATTCTTCACTGCACTGCTTTTTCAAATCCTTATTACCTATCCTTAGATACAATTCTGACTGATCATTAAAAAACTTTGACTGCTCTTCCTTATAACTTTCACAAGTCTTAGAAGAACAACTCCCCTTGCTGGACATATCATAGATGAGATTCTCAAAAATATTCTCCAAGGTATCATAGGTTGGATTTTCAATAAAATTCCAATAGTCATCATCACCATCTATGTCGGATATGAGAGATGCCTCATCATTGGTATAAAGTCCTTGTCTACACTTCTCATTTTTCTCTAAACAATCTTCTTCAAAAAGATGGGTTTAAAATATATCACATGGGACCCAACTTTCCAAATATTTGTCATCCGGTGGAGTGCATGGAGGAATCTCATCACATGAAACCTATAAGATTGGATTTTTAATTAAAGTCTCGAAGTTATCATCCATCTCAAATGTAAGGGATTCTTCCTCACTTGTATCACATCCCTGGCTATATCCCTACTCATGATCATAGTCATCTTCTTCTGAAAAAAGGTCACAAGGTAGTAAACCTTCCAAACTATCATCATTATGCTCATTAGTAGGATTAGTGCTAATGTTTTTAGTGAGATCATCCAATTGCTGACTATAATCTTCGACTTGACCCCGGGTTTTTGTGGTGACACGATGCAGCTGCCCAACTGTGTTAATGTATTCAGGCTCTCTTGAATATTGTTTTGTCTCTCTCCAACTTTCTCCGGAAATATCATGTATGTCACCTACATGGTTTATATACTCAGGCTCGCTTGATGATGCTTTAGGGCCATAACCCTCTGGAAAAATATGCTCCTAAACAGAACATGCATAATAGCAAGAAGATTCTTCATGAAGGTCTTCACATGCCCTACAAAATGGCGTGTAAGTTTCAACCATGTCAGCAGACTCTAGCTGATGAGGAGGCCTCTGTTCATGGTTGGGTTCCTTTCTTTGCCAATTTACTCTTGGAGGAAATGTTCTTGGGACAGGTTGTGATTGTGCTCTTTCCATACTAATGACCTTGTTATGCATCTCTTTGATTTGAGCTAGATGTTTATCTTCCATTCTTCCAAGTCTTTCCTTCATTTCCATCATTTGTTTTCTGTAGGAATCCTCTTCTTCATGCTCATTTGACTTTAACAGAGTCAAGGACTTTGAATAACCAGGAAGGTTGGATTCACCTGAAGACTACATATTTCTGTCTATTTTGAATACCATTTCTTGTGCTTTTAGAAGAGTAGTGGGTTCCTTATCCCTGATCTGATATTGCATCTTCCCACTAAGTGCTTCAATGTAATAAAGCAAGATAGATGGTGAAAGTGGTTTTTAAATGGCAGGAATGGCATTGGATAGTTTTGTGAATCTTTGGTTGAACTCATCCATAGTCTCATTCTCCTTCTTCTTTATGTTTGTTAAAGAAGCCAGTTGATGCCTAGGTTCCTTCTTTTCACCAAACCTATTAGTGAAGGAAGTCTTGAAAGCTACAAGTGTAGCAAAGGAGTTGTCTGGTAAATTGCTTTACCAGTCACTAGCCCTTCCATCCAAAGATAGAGAAAATAAATTCATGTAGACGTCATCATGTTGGCTTATAGGATCACTGACATAGGCATTGATGCATCTAGAAAATTTCCAGAGGTGCATGGCGGAAGTGGTGGCATCAGTGCCAGTGAATATAGGGAGTTTCTCGACATATTTGTCTAGAAGACGACGGGGTTGACCTGCTATCTGAGAAAAGTCGAGTTGAGTAAAATACTCACCCATTATGTCGGAAACACTAGTGTTAATGTTTTCTTGAGAATTAGTTTCTAGAAGAAAAAAAACTATGGATGTCCGACAAAGACTGAGATCCAAGATCTTCAAGGATCCTACAAGAAGCAAGTTTATTTAGCGTCCTCCTATAAACCTTTTTAGGGTCAGGGATAAAACTAAGTAAACCTTCAGAGTTTCTTTTGGTTGAATACCTTGGTAAAATTAAAGACAGTGGATTCGCCAGATGGATTTCAAGTATAATATCAGTGAGGTGATTAAACTAAAAATCTATCAAAAAGGTAAAAACTAGAAAAAACCTAAGGTCGTCCAGGAACAAAAAATTTGTCCCTGGCAATGGAACCAAAAGATGTTGTCCACCGATTGCACACCAGTAGTAGAAATCTTCTGAAATCTGTCTCCTTACTTGAAAAAGTGGGAGAGGTGTGACCTTGGGGGAAAGCACAGAGCTAGGTACTGTCACCTACTCCTAGCTCCTCTGTTTAGGCTAACTCCTAACGAAGCCAAGGGGGGTAGTCCCTAACAAAGAGTTTTATATGGGTCAATGTTTAAGTTAAGTTTTAAGATGTTTTGGATGTGGATGGGTGTTGTTTAGGAGTTAATTGTGATTATAAATGATTAATTTTATGAATGTGACACGTAAATCAGAGCAATCCACGTTGCTAGCAAGAGACTGAAAGATAAGCAAATATTTCAGACTTGTAACTTAAGCATTCATATATAATTAGCAAAAATAAACCATAGATAGTTGATCAAGATAGAAGATTACTCAATTATAATGAAGGACCACTGCCTTATGGAGTCAAATAAATGCGTGAAATAAAGTTTAGGAATTAAGCCAGTGAATATTAGGTTTTGCAAGTGCTCTTGGTAAATTTTAACAATTTTAAAAAATTCTCTTGATTAGGGTGTCAACAAAGGTTTGTTAAAGCTAGGAGACTCTTCTAAGTTTCCTCCATTTAAGACATGTTGGGCCCGCCCAGTATCCCAGGCTGATATTGTCAAGTGACCAGCTAGCCGGGAATCTAAGACAGCGAGAGGTTTCAGTGCTTGTAATAGGAAGTACGTTGGAAGGATCCCTACAACGCGAGTGCATTGGTTAAGGGTGTTTAAGGGTTATTAAATTACTCTTGTAGGGTTTAAAGATCCAATGCTGTTTCTGGGCATTTCGATCTAGGATAGGTTAGAGCATACTCTGGCAAGGAGGGAATGGAGTTAATTAATTAAAGGGGTATATGTGTTGAAGAAGAGGATGGAAAGGGGATGCAAAAAGTGGAAACAAAGAGGCAAAAGAGGGCTGTCCAAAAGGGTGAAAATGGGGACAAGTGGACATCTAACAAAAAGAATGAAAGGCTGCAAATAAAAGGCCTAAAAGGATGAAAGTACAGCCCAAAATATAGCCCAAAAAGAGAATGGAAAGGGGCTGCAAAAAGTAGAAAGAGGAGGCAAAAGAGGGCTGTCCAAAAGGGTGAGAAGTGGGGAAAAGTGGACAGAAAACTAAGGGAAGGAATGGCTGCAAAAAAGAAGGCCTAAAAGGCTGCAAAAAAGAAATAGGGCAGCCAACCGGGGCAAAGGCTAAGTGAATGAATGTTCACTTTAGCCAAAATGTGCCCTAATCCCAAGGAAATAAAGATTTTATAAAAATTTGAGAGATGAATAATATGAAAGAAACACTGAAACCTATGGTACTTTGATGGGGTTTGGATTCTTTTGGATCTTGAAAATTTGGAAGTTTCCTTGGCTTTGAGAGGAGAAGATGCACCTGAGCTCAAACTCCTACTCGCTTCAATGAGATGACCTGCACAATTTCAACTCAATACTTGCAAACAATGGATTAGATCATGTATGTTTGATAAATAAAAATATAAAGAGCATGTCATACGACTGAATAATCGATGCTACTTTAATTCATAGAAACAAAACCATAAAAGATCAAATTGTAACATCAAATGATCAATCTTACGTGCTTATAGAAGCCTTCTAAAGCATGAGCTATTATCCAATCCTAAGCAATAAAAGACAAAAATTGAAACATTTCACCTCATTCGCCAATTGTTCATCCACAGTCACACAGCATGTATGCCTCCAAAGCCTTAAAATTTATTATACGGTTGCAAAAGAAACAAGCATTACAGTAATTCACTAGAGTTTCTTTGTATAAATATCCATCCTCAATAGAGCTAAAAGAGCCTCTATTTAACAAATGAGAGAGTGCTAAAACCCAAAATTCAAAAAACCAACCCTGCTTGCTAGGTCTGGAAACCTACTTTGTTAGGTCTAGGAATCCTACTGATGGTGTAAGATTCATTCTTCACCTCAATCAAATCACCGGACCAATGAGAGCTCTCCATCTCATCTTTAGCTGCAGATGACATGTCGGATAACTGATAATAAATTAATTTCTCTCTTAATGATGACTGAACCTGAGTTATGATAACTCCAATCATCATAAGTTTTCCATGAGATTTCATTTAGCCTTTTATTTTACTGAATTTGGATTAATTTGGGGAGTTTTAGTTTTCTCCAAAATAATCATTTTTTACTAAAAATCATTTTTTTACTCAAAACTGACTTTTTTGAGTAAAAAGGCATTATGTGTCTGATTGCTGATCTGAAAGTTGGTTCTAATTGGCTCACTGATCAAGAATGATTTTTGGCTTAAGGTTAGAGCCATCAATAACTGAATTCAGAGTTCGGATCACGAACGAGTTTTTTCCATTTAATTTATGGAAAAATTAACCCAAAAAGCTTAGGAAAAGTAATAAAAAAATTAAAAATTAAAAAATAAATTTTCACTGTTCGAAAAGATTATTTTGAATTTTTTTTATGTGTCTATATGAATTAGGATATGACCATGATCTATCTAAATAATGTCTAGTAGGCTTATAACACTCAGTTGGGCTCTAATAACCACCCAAGGCCCAGAATTCAACATCTGACATTCCAACTTCGGAGGAAGCGAGAGAAAACCTCGTCAATTATACTTGGCTGAAGGCAAAGCATAATTGTCAGGGCGAAAAAAATCCCTGCAATACCCTATTTGAGATTCTACATCTTAGAAGACTGAACCACTCAAAAATATCCTACTAGCACATTTTATTACAAACCCTGCGGGGCCATGGTCAAAATTATTCAAATAAAAAAGTGACTACCGAATATTGGCTAGACAAGCAGACGAATCAACTGATACACTGGAATCAAACTTTGAACAAGTCTATCAACCGGCGGCTCCTCAGGTGACCCAACTATGGTACAAAAAAGTGGATAACATGGCCTGCAATGCTAGGTGAGTGTTGCATCCAGGTAGTCTTGACCAAGTGTGGAGAGACATTCATAGACCTAATTTTCATACTACCAAGACCTTGACAGTGGAGGATTTTCTTGCACAGACGAGTGTTCGGTAGCGGGAGGATGAAGAGGAGATGGATTTCCTGAATTGGGGGCAACAATGGAAGCATGCCCAAATTTATAATGGACTCTATGCTTTTAGGTCAGAACATGTAGCATATTCCATAATGGTTGCAATTTCACCACCCACACCAACAATTTGGGGAATTATCGGCTCAGGCGAATAGTAACAATGATCTCCCTTCCATGGCCACATCTTCTGGCTCTGAACTCCCTGTATGGAAGAAACGAGGGTGCAGGTCTATAACAAATCATACCGTGGAGCAGTACCAGAAGTGTGTGATCAAGAATTGAGAATCTGAAGCTCATTCAGGAACAAGGAGGCAGGTATGGGGTTTGGTATTTTTGAACTTAGATACCATTCTGATTATTTTTTTCAAATTCCCTTCTTATGCATTTAGGTTAGGTTATTTTCCTATAAAATATTATCAGTAGCAACTATTCCAGGGAATACTAAGAAATTTTTTACATCTGTATTGGGGTTCTATCACTGCATTCTGTTTAAACTCCATTTTTGTTCCAACGATAGAGCTGGGGAGTTATAATGGTGGCATCGGAGATGCATTTGTGAGAGCATGCACTAGAATTCTGAACTCCTCTACTTTACGTTACATCAAAAGTGAACCATAATATTCCTTTATTAGGTTTTTCAAATCTCTAGGGACCGACATGTATGGACTCGACATGTCTGGACTCTTCATCAATCATATTCTATCAAAACATATGGCATAAGGGAAAGGTATAACTTTGGTGGAGGAGACATTAAAAGAGTTCATGAAGTTTTACTAGGGCCACTCTTCCACCATCCCAACAGACACAATTGATGATAAGCCACAAGTTACCATTGAGCATATCCCATGGTTTTAGTTGTCAATGAACTGACACAAGTAGGGGATCCTTCCTCTCCTCCAGCATAGCAACAAGTAATTGCAGACATAGGCTCCACTACTACTCAGGAAAGAACGTCATAGACTATTATGGAAGGCACTGATGAGTTTTGCATGGGTGAGGAAATGATGGGATCAGGTGGTAATTATGAGGATCTAGAGTGCTCACACTTGGGCATGCAAGAGTGTTTAGTGGATGAGCCCTTACTTATAGGAATATATTTGGAAGGAGGAAGCTACAAAAAAACAAGAGTAGAGAGGGTCTCCCCCAAAGTAACATGCTTCACCACATATTCCTCCAACTTTTTAACCCTTGGAGTAGCTCTTGCATATGGAATTGCTTCAGTAGATGGCCTATAATCCTAAATATCATGAAGCCATGCTGTGGAGATACCAAGAGATGATAGATGTTACTCCTTTTTTTCTAGTGGACATATAATAAAAAGTACTGGAGAATTCCCATAGAGTGGAAGACTAAGAAGCAAATACACCCACTAGGTCAGAATAGTCGATTTCCTGTCGTATACCTTTAAATTGCTGTATTCCAAATAGATATAAAGTTGGGTCAGAGGAGAATATCACTGAGACCCAAAACTGGTCCACAACAAAGATTTTCAACATGGTCAGGAATACCGCATGGTATGATTACCTGGTCCAACTTCCCCGCTTAACCAAACTATACAAACCCATATTGTTTCTGAGTAACTAAACTATACTACACATGTGTCCTAGTTAATCAAAGTTGACCTGAACACTCCTCGATCTAGGAATGACTTGATCCTTTCTCTCTTGCAAGTAACTCTCAAGAATAAAAATTTGACCTCATTTCGGTGTTCCAGTGAATGAATAATAATACTAGTTTTCTCATCCTGCATGACATATAATCTTTCTTGCCCCAATGAGTCAAAGTGGTGGTTAGCCAGTGAATAAAATGAGGATTATGGTTCAGCAAGTTAAATGAAAAGCATAACTAAAATCTTCGGTAGAGTAAACATTGACCACTTTACCTCGGATTTGTAACCTCCTTTTATCTGATAGCATAAAATAGAATTCATGTGATTCACCCTTTTAATCCCTAGAGCACACCATTGCATAAGAAAAAACATAGAATACCATAATCACAATGTAAAGGATCTAAGAATCCTAAATCATCGGAACATGGTAATTTGTGACATGTAATGGACTCGTGGGCCAATGAACAACCTTCCTATGTGTTGGCAGGTACTTGTTGTTTCTGGGTCGGCTAATGGGTGGTGTTAGTAAATGAGTGATTGGTCCTCCTGCTTAGTCCCATAACCCTGTTGGTGTCTGTCCTATTATAAGTCCCTTTGTATGAAATTAGAATATTAAGGATAAAAAATATAGGAACGCACTTTGGAGTTTAAACTAACTAACTACCTTTCTTACTCAAGTTCAGAAAAAAATCTTTCCTCAACAAGATATAACATACAAAAATATATATATATATATATATATACGAAGGTTATAAAGTATAGTTTCATAAGCGGACCTTTCCTTGATAGCTGCTGGTAAAAGAAAAACAATAAGAACTGGGTAGTAGGTAAGCTGAAGGAGTAAGAAATAGGTTTTATAGCTATGGGTCTAATAAGTTGTAATTTTAAATAGATCTAGTTTGCCTCAGCCCTATGCTGCATCAATTGAATCAATGTCAAATACCTGGTAACTGACCAAGCACCTCCATCCTACCGGATAATGGCCCTCAGCTCCGGATAAATGGTTAGGGTGTTTTAGGAGAAAATTTTCATGTTAGGGGTCTTATAAGTGTGGAATGTGATATTTAATGGGTTAGAGGGGTTAGTTTGCTTTGGGGTGTAGTGCCATTGGGATAATCATGGGTAGGGGATAAGTGTGTGAAGGGGATTCATTGTAGTTTTGGGGCATTGCGTGTTCAAGGATGTTCACATAGGATGCAATGATCCAAATAAGAATGGCTTTCCATTCTTTTCCAAAACCAACAATTGGTTTTATAAAAGTCGACTGAACCAAATACTTTTCCCAATTCAAATGAAACCATTAGTAAATAATAAACCTAAATCAGAGATATACCATAGAACTGGGGATAATAGATTATATAACCTAACATTTTCAAGGATAACATACTTTTCCAGACATAGTAGAGCCCAACCACCAGGGTTCTACATATGATTGAGTTACGAGAAGAGAGTCAATAAAAAAAAATATTTCCTTTTCTTTGACATAAGAAGTTATTGATTGTATTAAAAAAAGGAGGGGGTTGTGGCCTAACCATTCAGCCGAGTTACAAAAAAAGAGAGACTAATTAAGATCCATCCATTCGTAAGTTATAATTCTTTATGTGTATGAGAGTTGGTCTTATCTTCCCTTCATAAATTGCAGTCAGGTTTTTATTGATAGCTTTGCTTTTCCAAAAAATTTTACACCTTGTCAAGTTTTACCTATATTAGCTATTAAGGGATGGTAAATTATTTCATATCTCCACCCATACCTGTCATGTTGTACATCAATTCTCAGGTCAAAGTAACTACTAGGTATATCAAAAACAATATATAATGGGAGTGTGAGTGGAGCTCCTGACGTAAAACATGTCTATCATCTGAAGTCAAAGACCTAAAATCTACAATCTATCATTAAAGAAACAAAAGAAGATGAAAAGTTGGGATTTTTCTTGGAGAAGAGAGAGTATCCATCTCAAGAACCCTAGAGAACTGTCTCAACTACAGGCACTTAGAGTATGTGCTCAAATCACTGGAGGAGCCATTTCCTACCGAATAGGAGTTGTTGCTAACCTCTGGATTTGTACTGACAATAGGTGGATATCTCCTATCATCTGAGGCCGAAGCAAAGAAACCCCTGTTGGAGGATTGTCTCGATGAACTAGGAGATCTAGAAAAAGAAACCCGGATGGAAGATTTCCTTGATGAAATGGACAATATGGAAGCACTAGAATATATGCATACAACCTGCTTCCTGGAAGAGGTTTCTTTCAATTGGGATCTAAACATTGTGAATCACTTATAATGGCACATAATGTTGCACACAAGCCTATATTCACTACACTAAATGTAGGGCATTAAGCAAGAGTAAATCTCCCAGCAATGTCACATACAATTCACCATCTCTCAAATAAAGGATTAATTCTTTTTGGAAGTAGTGCCATTGGATGTCTGTGACGTACTTTTAGACATACCATACATGTAAGGTACATCGTCTACTAAGTCCAATCTCAACTCATCAAGCTCCCCTAGGATGATGTTACATATGTGGAACAAAAAACATTGAATCAATTCTACAACGCAAATTTGCAAGTTCACCAAAGGTATCAAATTATTTCTACCTTTGATGGTATTGTTATAATCAAAATATGAGAAAGTCATAGAATCACAAATATTCCAAGTCATTTTTCAGAACAAGAAATGTAGCTAACTACCCTACTTGGGGATTGCAAAGATGTCTTTGATAAGCCTTGGAGAGTACTATCAACATATCAAGTGAAACACACCATAGATGTGGAACCCAACTCACCTTCACTCAACAAACCACACTACTACAACTTTCTTTGATAGAGCATTTTTTTGAGAGGTTTTCTTTGAGATACATTGCCACATCAGGAGCCTAATTCAAAGACGACTCCACATACAAATGCATCCATGTGACATCACCTTTCATTAGTGTACAACAACTCCATGAATTGGGACGTTACTACAAGATAAGGCTCCAAATAACATAAGATGGCTTAGCCACACCCCTCTTAAGAATTGAAATAATTCTTATGATGTCCTTTTTTCATAACCATGAGTCTAGGTGAAGGGACGACTTCCCTCATGTGATGTTAACATATTCATGAGCCTTGTATAACCATATGCTCCAATGAATGCTTAAGGTATGTTATGATAAGGGGTGGCTTGATATTAAAACATTTTTGTGAACATGTGTGCCTAAAAGGGAGCCCCCCTTAAGGTGGTGAATGATGTACCCTTGCTTCCATACATAAAGTGGTGAATGATGTACCCTTTCCTCCATACATAAAAGTTTATCCACCTTCACGGTTTAGACCATAAACACCCCCCTAGCAAATTATTATAATTGTGAGCTTGTGTGCCATCATAAGAGCCCCCGAAAAGTGGGTAAATAAGTGTCATGAAAATAAGATAGGTTGTCTCCAAAATAGGACAAGTCTCCAAAAAACATAGACCATAGACATTATGTGATCAATTGAAAATGAGGTGCAAGCACATATAGCAAGATATTGCCTCACCCAAAAACCATTCAAGGCACCAATATCATAAAACCAAGCCAATATCATCTCCATCAACCTCCAAATCTCTCTGAATTTGTGATAAAAATCAAATGTGGACACCCATGACAAAATGGGGGTAAAATTTGGCTCCAACAATAGGACATGTGCTCATATTTGGAGTGAAAGAGAACCCCAGAATATCAACAAGTACGTGATAACAATGACCATCCCAATACATCAAACGAAGAACAATGTGGTGGGATTGATGACCTCAACATCCTTAAACACCACATTTACGTACATGACTACAAAGTTCCAAAATTTTGCTTTACAAGTAAGGCACAAACCATTAATTCCAAAGACATGAAATACAATGCCACTACTCTAATGCTCATGCAAGAGCTTATTCTTCTCCTACCTACCTACTTTAAGCATGAGAAGTGAGCATGTCAAGTGTGACTCACTCTATTTGCATAGGTTGTTCACCTTAAATTTTCATGAGGAGTTCTGGGTTGACCTGGGAATAAAGAGACATTATGGGCTGGTTGTGTGGATGAGAGTTGTGATGAGCAAACATTAAATCTCAAATATGACATTTTCTAGGCACTTCACCCTCAAACAACATTTATAAGTGATTTTGAGTCATCATAGCAATGGTAAAAGTGCTAAAACGTTCCAATACTAAAGGAACCAGTACTTGTTTGGAAGTGGAGTTATACTGGAAGGTATCATGGTGAATAATGAGAGTACCCTGTTGTGGTGTTGGTACTGAAATAGCAGCAACATTGAAGCCAACAAATCAGCAACTGTGTAATCTATCCATAGCAGAAATTGAAGTATTTTTTTGTTCACTCTCTGGGAAACAAAGATGCGGTTTGGATTTTTTGTTTTTGTTTTGACACAATGGATGGCCAACTCCAGCCCATTCTTTTGACATATTTCAGATATGAAGTAGCCCTGGATTTGTTTTGCAATAAAATGTCATCAAACATGAAATATCTTAGGTCTATATCACACTTTTCTGTACACTTCCAACGTAAATCCTCAGATAGATAGCAGATTTCCAGCTACGAGAAATGAACTTTAAATTGTTCATGAAAGAGGAACTTCATTTAAAATCATCCCATAGGAGAAGAGAGAAGATCTTGATACTATCATTAAGGTATTGCAATGGGGAAGGAAAAGAAAATATGGATAATTATCTCCAAAGATTTAGAGATTACAAAATATCGAACTAGTTTTGAAATAGACAGTAAACCATTTTCCAGAGTCAACCTGTTTATCACTTTCGTTATGAATTTGTAATTTTTGGGGACTATTGAATTGGTGTTTATGGAATTTGACCTCAAATATTTTATATTTGTCCTGAACAACTCTACTATTTGCTTAATTACTTTGGAGTAATGAGCAGTACATCAATTTTTTTTATAGAAGCATATATACAAAGTAATTCAACAACTGATGAAGATACATAGTAACATCTATTACTCAAAATAAATGTAGACCAGTAGTCTCAAGGTAAACTGCAAGCCAACTCCATGACATTGGATTTCAGTGGGAGTCAACTGCTCTTGTGGCATGGGCCACTTTGTTTGAGCAGAACATGGCTTTAGAACCAAAGGAATCCTGTTTTGAGAGAGGATTCCCATTGAGAGGCATCGTGTTTGGCATTGCTTGGAGAGAGGATTCTTGTTTTAGGTTAGTGTTGAGATTATTGGTGCATCCCCTTTCTTGGAGTTTTATTATGCTTTGGTGAAGCCTTTGGAGGAATTCTAAATGATTTTATAATTTATTCTATTTGTGAAGGGGTGTACTCTCACTTAGAGGTGTCTACTTCATACTTAGAGGAGCGTTCTAGAAAGACTACAACTATCATCAAGTCATGCACATTGCATACTAGTCAAGCACTCTGTTACCCCCCATTTTGTATGGGTGTCCACTTGTCATTTTGATCACAATATTCAATGGTGGGTGACATTGTTCATGTCTTGCTTGATCATGGATTGATGACCTAAGTGTTTTCTTGCAGACAATGGTTAATGCACCCTTGATGATGAAATTGCATGATTTGTAGAGTTTCCAATCATTTCTTGAAGGGTGCACTTGTCTAAGAGGATGCAATGAGTTGGGAATATCACTAGATATTCATCCATCCACTTATTTTGGTCTTCAAGCTATGTACTGAAGTTATGAGGAATGGTTTGGCTTCATTTTTTGAGTTTCATTGAAGAAGAGGAGGACACATAGATGTGAAGGGAAGGTGGGACTACCTTGACGAGAAGTTAGAGAAGGTATACACCAAGATCGAGTGACATACATGTTGTGACTGTACTGTTGTACGCTGCTTGCAGAGGAGTCAAAATGTGTTGTTGGGTCCATCCTATTGCCCCTCCCATCTGTCAACACCATCATACATTCAAAAACAGTCATAAAAGGGGTTTTGTTTTACCTAAAGGAGTTGTACATTCAAGCTAATCCACATATTACTGAATTGGGTGTGCTATCTACAATCAATATTCTCGTCAAATATGATATGTGAGGACTAATGGGTGGGCTAGTTGAAGTCTATCACTGCCATCATACCAAATTACTATCATTTACTTGTGCATTGTCAAATATCTAAAGAATAGGGGTTCCAAAAAGGAAGGTTGCTTCGTCATCCAAGAGGACAGTCAGATGGTGCTACTTCATAGGTATGCTAATAGTGTTAAAATCTGATTTAGTTACCTAATTGTATTATGCTGTTACAACTGGTTAAAAATAGAACCACCTTAATTTATTTCTATGGTAAGTCTTTTGCAATAAATACCATCTATGGTCTCTGATTATAACAGTTTGGGCATATTCTTGTTAAATGCTTGAAATGTAATGTTGTTTCATGGTGTTGAGATCAATAAATTTCCATTGTGTGCCAAACATTGTGAATATGATGCAAACTATTTGACAAAAGTCCTAGACCAGAAATAAAATTCACAGTACATCAACTCTTTGAAAAAAATACTCTACCAAATAACATACACAACATCACCTACATATATCAGTATTATGGCGAGGGGAATTTACAGTGATGATATTCAATGGTTCAAAGAATGTCCTTACAGATTTGCAAATATTTTTTTGTGGGGAGGCGATTGAGATTGCCACATCAAACCTATTTACATTTCCAATTTTCAAAGCCTACGTTTAGGTTGAGGAAAGAACTCATATATAATAACAATAAGGAGCATGGGTCCCTTGCTCTCCTTAAGCGACAATGTTTTTGAAACCACTTCCAAGGCACATCGTTCAATATGGATCTCATAGATTCTATTATTTGGCCCACAATCCTTCATGGTTTTTAGGTGTGGGGGTATATCTTTCTTGAGTTTGATTGGGACAAGACAGAGAGTGTATAGATCTTGATTCTCTATAATATCATCAAGACTAAGAAAACAATTCCTCATGCCAGTATTCAAGCATATTTTTTGGTTTGCTATACTAAAAAGGGGTCATGAATCTCAGTACTGTTGATTACTCGTATCGTGTAACTACATGGGTTAAGGATGATATGTAATCACTACCAAGAATAATCCTCTCTCTTTCAATCTCCTAGCTCTAAGGGAAGAACTATACTAACCAAGGGAAGTTTCCCCAAACAAAGGTTCCTAAGTAATAATCGGAGTTTCCAAGAGAAAGCCTAGAAGGACAATACTAATGGGCCAACTTTCCAAAGTATTGGTTTGAGTGATTTGTGAGAAGGTTAAGTGCACTTAGAGTAATTATATGGATTTGAAATTGGTACACTCAAACTTTTGGGCTAAGGACATTTATAAAAATTAATGAGTTGAAACTAAGGTCCCTAGTTCGGTTAGGATAAAGGATGAGAAAGGCTCCTAGCAAAATCTATTGATCTAGACAAGATTAAGTAAGTGAAAGATGAACTCAATGATATATATGCCAAATATTTCTTTAAGTGATGAAGCATTTAACATATTGAATTATGAGATAGGACAATAAGCTCAAAATAACATAACATGCATCCAAACGAATTATCTTAAGCTTTAGTTGTGAGGAAGATAGTGCTCAAACTTTATAAGTACAACATGTCATGAGAAATAGCATCAAAATTAAAATATTTCACATGGACTTTAAGTGTGAATAATTATTATCCAAGTGTAACATTGCAAAGAGTTGAGTGCTAATTACCAAAATGAATATGATAATTAAAGAAACACAAGTATGAAGGTGCTCCCTTGGGATGTGCCCAAGGTACTTAAGGTTTTACTTATGCCAAATAAGTTAATAACATATGGAGTTGCCAACTCCTTTGAAATACTTCTTCCAAGATAACTCTTCTCAAATACTTCTCTTTCAAAGAGGCAAGTTTTGGCCTTGAGCCAAGGAGGCGTTTGCTAAAGGTAAAGACTTGACTCCTATTTGCCTTAGGTAGAAGTGATTAAGTGTTTTATATATTATATTAGTTACCAGCAATAGTAAGCATGTAAAATAAAATGAATAACTTGATGAAATGATTAAATAAAAGTGCCCAAATATTATTATGGGTTACCCAACTCAAGTTACACAATTCTAGTACAATTAAAGAGCATTCAATACTTATGCTGCAAATTGAAAATCATAATTAAAATAAAAGAGGGCAACAAGCAAATTGTGACTTAAAGAAGTAAACTTAAGCCATCAAAACTAACAATATTATTGATTAGTCCATCAAACTACTCTGTTTGTGCCTAAAACTACTGATATATGAGGAGAGAGTGCTCATAATTGAGTTTGATAATCACTTTTATACCCAGAAGTTGCTTATATTGTTGTTGTTTACCCACATATTTTTCCAGCAATAGATACAAAGTTGTTTTCTATTGATTTGAGGTCAGAAGAGGGCTAGGAATCAGATCAATAGCCTAGAGTAGTCCTTAACCATGCTCAATTGTACTATGAAACAACCCATATTTTCCTCTTATGCTGATTCAAGGTCTGAAACTTGTTTAAAAATGCCTAACTTGTTCCCAGAATGTGCCAAATGACCTTCTTCATCACTGCTCAAGGGTGAAACCATGCCCATAAAGTTTTAGGAATCTTCCCAGGACCGTGTTTCAACATTTTTATCACTGCTATGGTCACCCAGAATCACTTCTAAATGTTGTTTAAGGGTTGAAGAGAGGAAGGGCACATCAGCTAGTGCATAGATGCAAGAGATTTTGAGCTAGTTTGTTTTGTAATTTGTATTTTCATTCTAATTGGGGTATGTGATTGGAGTTGCAAATTATACTTGTTGATATGATTTTCAATGGTTTGTGTAGATATAGCACTTAGCTATCTGATGTTTTGACTTAACTAGTAGGATGATGTTTTAACAGTTCTGAAATTTCTGAACATAATTTTTGTGTAAGCAAATTTGCAAAGATTCAAACCTAGTTGCAGGTTTTATTTTATTTCTAAATGAAGTTTTTCTTACCATGTACTGAAAATTTCAACATGATTTCATAGATAATACCCATTTTCATATAGTTTTTTGAATCAAAGTAGTGCAAAGAAGAATATTATTTTGAACACACTAAATCTAGATAATGAAGTATATTTTTTCTTGTTTTTTATTCTATATGATCTTCTCATGATTAAATTATGATAGAAAAGGATATACTGTTTACCTATACATAGAAAAATTCAGTGCAGCTGCATTAAGCTTTTAAAACTCGCTCTTGATATCCAGGAGTGGTGGATTCACTTGGTAGTCTATACTTCAATTTTTTAAGGATAACAAAATATGCTTCAGTTCATATCCAAGTCTTTCAAAACAGTAACATTAACACATATTTTCACATACTTATACTGTTAGTACATCCTGCAAATATACTTGCTAGACTGTCTATATTTTGTATCATATCAACACTATGTAGTCTAAAATAAAACAAACTCACATTCCATTGATAAAAAAACCTTTCTCCATATCATAGGTCAAGTTCATTCCATTGACCGAAGCTAGCTAATGAACTATTGATCTATGTCAAGGTGAAGTTAACCTAGCTAACACAAAAGTGACAAAAGTAATACAATACTTACATCCTTGAGGTTGGAGTATCATCTATACTAGTGGTGATTAATTGGATCCCAATGCCTGCCCAAACATCTGTGAAGGGTCTATAACCCTCCTTCCAAGATTGAGCATGCAATTAACTCCCACTTTGGCCAATATGTACTGAGATATGTGGAGTGTTTATGTTGACATCCTTGCATTAGAGAGGTTTGTGGACATCAATTCTATCTGTCTAGTTTTCAGTTCTCCCACCCACACCTTCCCATGCCCTTGGGATTCATTCCAGCTTTCTTCGTGGGAGTGCTGAATAGGATCCTTCATGTCCTGCAACATCTTCAACATAATATATTATTTTTTGTTGTCCTCATCTATTTTTTATTGCGTAAATTGAACCAACATTGTGATCCTCTCCTTCACATCTTCCATGCTAGAAGAGTTTTTTTCTACTATTTTTCCCATCACATCCTTCACTAACCATCTCTATACAAACATTAGCATACATGGGGAAAGGATACATGGATTGAAGCTAATCATAAAGAAGAAACTCTTTCTCCAAATAAAAGCACCCAGATCAATGTATCAATACTTGTTTTCCATAAGAAATGTCACATGTCATCCCTTATGTTCCATTTGTACAGGTTTCCTAGCCTTTCATTTTGTCATTCTAGGTTATAATTATTTGAGTGAAATTGTGAACAAAGAGTTAGAATTTTAACATGGTATTAAAGTAGAGAAACTAATATCTTACAAGGTTTCCAAGGATTATTTTCTATGGGAGGGAGTTATAAGAGGGATTTAGTAGGTGTTATGCCCTGATGCTGATCTATGCATGTGAGAGGCACAAATGCTTGTCATAGGCTGTGGTTGAGATGCCCAAATTTCCAGTGATTGGAAGGTTGATTTTGACCTAAGACAAGCAATCAACCCTATGATTGGTTATAGATCTAATTTGTTGAAGTATGCTTTTAGGGCTTCCAAATATGACTTGTCTATATCTCTACATGACACATATTGCAGGTCACGCACAATTTTATACCATGGAATTATAGGCTGCAAATATTTTAGAGGAGTTTGATATTTAGGGTATTTTGGAAGGAAAGGTGATTTCCCTTAATATTTTTTACCTATTTTGTTTCTAGTAGATGCATATATTATGTTTTTATAGGTGGTTCCTAGTTTTTCTGTTTGTAGTTGCAGGTTATAATATTTGAAGTGGAACTAAGAGTGTAGATATCCTTCTGCATTCCTAGGCACACTCGTGAAAAAATATGGGCTCTTCATTTACAATAGTTTGAATTAAACAATGAGGGTGCACTTCATCTCTTCTAGATTCAACACCATGGGACAGTGAATTATGTTGAACTGATTATTTCTTGCAATTTATCCTCAACTCTTTGGACGTTATCCTCTGGATTTTGCATGTGTTAATACGGCTTAAATGTGCTATAAAATTCACACAATCACTTATGGTATTTTCATTGGTTAGGGTCTTAATTTAAAGCATTGAGAGTATGTAAGAGGAATGAACATGTCAGGATCGTTAGAGATATTGTAGGTAACTAGTGAATTCAGAGAGCCTCTTTCTTTTACTATTAGCCCCTACATTTAAACATCTTAATAAAGGCGTTCAATCAATACCCACCTTCAATACTTTTTAATTTCATTTATACATCATTTCAGTTTCCCTTAAATTCTTTTTTTTTCTTGGCATGGGCTACCCAGGGTCTGTTATCAGTGCCCAATAAATTGGCAACTGCTTTCAGTTAATCCATGTGTAAGATATAATGTTTTGCATGTATTATAGTTTCTCTTATCTTACCTCCATTAATTGAAATTAGGATTTTATTGATAGCTTGGCTTTTCCAACTTTTATTACACCTTGTTAAGTTTTACCTAGATTAGCTATTAACAGATAGTAATTTATGTCATATCACCACCCATACTTTTCATGTTGTATATCAATTATCTGAATTACAACTTTCTCTTTAAATCCAACAATTTATTACGATTCTTGATACAGAGAAAAAATAAAAACCTAGAATTGTTTCACATGAATCCATCCAGTGGGATGTGTGTATCTATTTTCCATGTTAATGAGCTATTCGAGTTTTAATTGTTGGAGAAAAATCTGTTGGAACTTTTGGGTTTTTTATTAATTATTATTTTTATATTCTAATCAATTCGTGCTTACGTTCTCTTGCGTAGCAAGATTTCCTTTATAAAGATAGTTATAATATTTTCTTTTTTTAGAACCCTCTGTTGATAGAATGATTTCAAGTACTTAACCTTTGGTTAAGGATAGTTAGCTGAATTTGTTATTTGTATAACTGAATTGTGGGTTGATATTTTATGATTTTCTTTATTAATAACTTGAGAATATGTATGTCATCTTTTTTTTTATTCTTATGAATAGGAAGAAAATGGTTTTTATGGTTTTTTTCTGTGTAAAAAATTAGTTGTCCAAGAAGTCATAAATTTGTACTAGAACAAGCAAGAAAGATTGAAAGTGTATAGAAATGAGGTATTGGACTTGATTTATAACTTCTTGCTTGCTTTAAACATTCATTTAATTCCCAAAAGTGAAAATAAGCAGGAAGATTCATTGGCCATATCAACAAGTAATTTCAGACCACCTCTGCCTTTGAAATTAAAGTATGATGTTGAATTAAGGTGTAGACCCAATATCCCTAATAGAAAAATAGTAAGTAAGATGGGAAACCCCTCAACTTCATCTACCTCCTTGTGGCCTTATCAATTGTGGAAACCAGTATGATGCTTTTCCCTGATGACATCTTACTAATTTTTAGATTATAAATAATGCACATAACATAAATCCTCTCTGTTGGTGTTCATTGTTAAAAATTCATTAGATCACATATGATGCACATAAGAGGAATATTCTTTAAGTAAACATTCGTGAGTGCTTCTCTTAGAATCCCATTTCTGAAAAAAATCACATCATCAATGAATATAAACATTTATGTAGCAACACATGGATCCTCAATTGGATCCGACAACTATTTATTAAACACATCCATTATTCTTTGTCCTTCTCAAATTTAGGTTATTAGGTATGAATCAATACATTATCGTGTTCTCGAAGACCCTTTTGTAGACCACTTTAATAGACTGCGTATTTGTTTGATATTTTGTATTTTTGTGCTTATTAATGTGTTTGGAAAAATAAATTGGATTTTAAGCATGACTGTCTTTGAATCTTATTGTCTTTTGTTAGAATTACAAATGATCAAATCTAATGTGTTAATATTTCTCATCTTCCCGATTCTTAAAGGGTTCTAGCTCAATGGAAGAGCTCCTGCCTTATAAGTAGGAGGTTGGTGGCTTGATTCCTCCATTCCATAATGATATTGCAATGTATTTCTAAAGGTAAAAAATGTAGTAGTGCAATATGGATGCAATATTATACGCAACACTAAATGCAAAACATGATATAAAAGTAGATGCCACACCAAACACAAAAGTAGATGCAAAAGTGGACCTTATGTTAGATGCAAATGTGGACACAAAATGGATGTCACACCAAACACAAAATTTGATGCAAAAAGATAATCAACACTAGACACAATTAATGACTCAAAACTAGATGCAATACTAGGCCAAAAACTAGATGCAATAGTAGATGCAAAAGTGGACTCCTTACTAGAAGTAAAACTGGACATTAAATTGAGCACAAAATATGGTGTGTTGATGGGCATAAAACCAGGCGTAACACCAAGTGCAAAACTGGAAGCAACACTTGGCGCAAACAAAAACTTAAAACGAGACACAATAATGGATGCAAGATGGGACGAAACATTGGATGTAAAAATAGACGTAATATTGAATGCAAGATGGGATGCAACATTGGAAACAAAAATTGATGCAATATTAGATACAAACTAGTCACAACACTAGGCGCAACATTGGGTGCAACATTGGACTCAAAAATAGATGCAAAAAAAGACATAAACCAGGATGCAACACTAGGTGCAAACCTAGATGCAAAATACGACATAAAATGAAATGAAACATTAGGCACAAACATGGATACAAAAAAATATGTAAAACAAGATGCAAATTAGATGTAAAAGGGGATGCAACATTATCAATAAAATTGGATGCAAAACTAGACGCAATATTGGGCCAAAAATTGGATACAAACCTAGATGTAACGCTAGATGCATAATTGGACACATAATTTGATGCAAAACATGGTGCAAAATTGGGTGCAAGACTCAATGAAAAACTAGGAGCAAAATAAGACGCAACATTGGATGCAAAACTCGGCATCAAAATGGGTGCAAACAAGGATGTAACAAAGGACATAAAGAAAGATGCAATACAAGGTGCAAAATTGAGTGCGAATAAGGGTGTAACAAAAGATTAAAAAAATATGGTGCAAAAATGGACACAAGAATGGATGTTAAAAAGGACGGGAAAAAAGATGCAATAGATGGTGTTTTATGAAATTGTATAGTAGCACCAAGTTTAGTGCCGGATTGTTCACCAAAATTGGGAAAAAATGACACTAAAATCCAACGCTAAATCCAGATTTTGTTGTAGTGATTGGTTCCTCCCATGGTTAGATGTAAGTGCAGATCCCTTCTAACATAGTGGTAGGTGGGGCTTCCCATGTTCAGATGTAAGTGCATAGCCCTTCTAAAAAGGTGATAGGATTGGTTCCTTCCATGGTCAGATGTAAGTGCAAGGTCTTTCCTTGGATGGTAGATGGTGTGTCCTACCATGCCAGAGGATGTAAGTGCTGGGACTTTCTGACTGGGTCAGATGTAAGTGCTAGGCCATTCCTTGGATGGTATATACCATGCTAGAGGATATAAGTACTGGGACTTTCCTCGGATGGTAAATACCATGCTGGAGGATGTAAGTGATGGGCCTTTCTAACTGGGTCATATGTAAGTGTTGGTTCTTTTTGACTGGGTTAGATGTAAGTGCTAGGCATTTTTGACATGGTGACAAGTTGGGCCTCCCATGGTTATATGTGAGTGTTGGGCATGCCTTTCTGATATGGATGTTGGATGTGTTCCTCCCATGGTTAGATTTAAGTGTCAGGTGTGCCTTTCTGACATGGATGTTGGATGTGTTCTTCCCATGGTTAGATGTAAGTGTTGGGTAGTCCTTTCTAACATGGATGTTGGATGTGTTCCTCCCATGGTCAGATATAAGTGCTGAATAAGATGAATACCTACATGGAGGTTAGGCCTACAACCAACATGAGAAAGGGTTGGCTAAGTAGAACTTCCTGTGATGAGTAGAATTGAGAGATAGCACCATTTGATCGAGATAGGGGAAGTAGTGATGATGATGATCCAATGATGATACAGAGAAGAAGACTTGTGTTGATGAATTGTGTCAAGAGAATACCTTCCTAGTTAAGAGAGAGTGTTGATGTATTTGTAACTTTAGAATGTATGCACTTGTATATTTCATATATTGTATTTCTTTGGTCCCCTATGTTCCTATCGGGAGATTCATTAATGTAATCAAGTCATGTAAATTCATAGAGATTAACCCTCGTTTGTAAGTTAGGGGTAAAGTCCCCACAGTTGTAGGACACTAGGGTTATTAGACTCTCCTAAAGAATTCATCCCTGGTAAGTTATTTTCAAGTAAGAAACTAGTATAATTAGAGAGCGAGCCTCTCTATTAGTCACACACACTCTCTCAACAGGGTTGCATGAGTGAGAGAAGAAGTGCTAGCACAAGTGAGAGAGATCAGCTGTCGGAGATCATATTTATGTTTTTGGGTTTTACTTTTTCTACTGGTGATCATTCTATCTCTGAGGAAGTTGCAAGGTTTTCTCCTTTATGGATTCCCCGAGGAAAAATCTTTGTGTCCATTGTCTCTTGTGATTGATTGTTGTGCATGTTATTCTCTCAGATAAGTTCCTAAGATCATATTGTTTAAATGATAAAAATATAACAGATCATTCATCATAGAATTCCCTCAAATAAATATTTTATTCTAATCTCGAGAGTTAGGGTAAAAACAGGGTGTTACATACACCCCCACTTTAGGAAACTTCATCCTGAAGTTCTAGAATAAGTATGTATATTGTCTACGTATTACCAATGTATCCTCATTGTTTGCAGTCATTGGGACCATATCCATTCTTGATATTTTAGATCCTCATACATGAATCACACAATTCTAGTTTACCAAAAGACATCAACCATTTTAACTTAGTATTGAGTCCTCATTTTCATATATACATAAAGATTTCATTCAATTTCTTTGCCTATCCCTAGTGAAGTTTCCAACTCTGTTACAGAGAAAATATTCCTATGGCTTGGGGTGGACCACAATAGATATTATGACACCATAAATTAAACCCATTCTCAAGTGTTTTAGATAAATTAAAGAAACTATCCACTAAGGGATAAGAACTGTACCTCAATTGGATGTTCAAATACAACCACCTTTGAGCTCTCGATCAAAAGCTTGTCTCTACAATTTTCCCTCAACAAAAAATATATACCCAAGCGTAATATAATAAGTGTTGGCATTTAATATAGAATATTCCATCTAAAAATGTATAAATTAATTACACCCATGGATACAAATATACATAATTACACATGAAATTTCAATGAGAAACATATATTTCTATTAATATAAAATAGAGATACAATGTGACAACCTATGTTGGCACCTCATCAGAACTAGGAAATTGAGTCCATCTAGCTGGTCCTCACAAAGACAATGGAAAGCTTGGGATATGAACAAAAATGGTTCTATCAACAAGGATAAAGGAATGCCGAATCAAGCATATAAAAATGGGGCAACATTTTCTATAATCTCTTTACTCTCCAAGTTTTTCCTCTCTAATGCTTCATAATGAGTAAATCTATAAACCTCGAATGAGAAATGGAGGGTCGAATCGAAGCATTTCTTAGCATATGGAAGGCCAAGGATAAAGGTATTCATTACTTGATGGGGGAAACTTGAATTTTTTTAGCACAAAACCCAATGTACATGGGAAATAATTGTGCAAGATGCATATACACGAGTTGTAGAACTGGTGACTATTGTATGTATTAAAAAATGTATTTTTAAGGGTTCTACTGAAGCATCAAGGATATAATTAGTAAATGGGGTATATTGAGTTTGCATAGGGATAAGGTAATTCCATCAAGGAAGGATGCATGAGTTGTGGCATATCATGCTATAACAAGTTGGTCCTTAGGGCTTGTTCTTGCTTCAATTCCAATAAGACAATAAAATCATCTAGTGAATCAATGAGTGCACTAGTTACTATACAAACCTTTGAATTTTAGAATTTTCAGCATGGGCAGAAAATACACAACCTTATTTATTGCAAGTAGAGACTTGAGAAATACACTAATTAGATCATGGACATACATTTCTAACAAGAAAATTTCCTCCTCAAGGATATTGGGGATATGTTTATATGAAAACTTGGGAACATCCTTCTAATTAATAAAAAATAAATTAATATGATTAATTTCAAATACCCTCTAGGACGCATATTGAAATACCCAAGCATTTGTTTATTTGTACATTGTGTCTAGTTTCAATGTTGCTGGAGCAAGTAAAATTCTCACCTCCTCAAAAGATTTATATTTTCCAGCAACATATATTATAAATTCAATTTATTTCCGTGTTTAGAATCATATGATTGGGAATATTCATCGCAAGATCGATCATGGCCTACATAGAATTTCCCATTGAAATATGAATAGATCGTATAGTATGTATACTTCACAATTTCCCCCCTATTGTTTACCAATTATTCTCAACTGCAATCGTAGAAATGAATTGTAAAACAGATTCATTTTTGGTCTTCATAGAATATTTCTTTTGATCAATCTTAACGCTAACCATATTCATGTCCTCTCCAGCCATGGAAGTAAAATATAGAATATAGTGATAAATATATTGGAATGAAAAAATAGCATTGCCTCCTAGTCCCAAAATTTGCATATTTTTCCACTGGTACATTGCAGGTAGGTACAATAGATCCCATTGTGGAAATTGAACCGAGGTGTTAGAACAATTACACTCACAAAAATTGCCAATTACACATGCAAATTACACACAAAGGAGACTGAATATGGAGCAGAACACTAATCTGTATTAAATAAGTGTACAATAGCCAACCCTATGAAGTCATAGGCTACCACAATAAATAATTATTTTATATATTTGAATGCATTGGGATGCCATTCAAACTGGTCAAAAGCAGGCTTACTAAATCTAAGCAAATCCCCCATAGGTGCATAAAGCAGCTTCCAAATCTGTCTAGGAGCTCACGAATTGGCAAAATAAATTAGGCAAGATAATAGATGATGGAAGGACAACTCATACATGATTTTATTAGGAGAAAAGAGTGGAGTATGATGAGGACAAAAAACAAGTTAACTTCACCTAGTCAAACTTTCCCAATTGCCTTAAAACTCAGCAAAAGCAGGCAATAAAGTAGAAAAAGCAGACATGTGCTAGGAAGGCTAGGAATAAATAAAAATTGATTCCAAGAGGTTTCCCAAGTGCTCCATGACTCAGTTTTAGCAAGTTTTACCACTTTGGACATGTGGAGGACAACTTGCATAAGGTGGAATATGGAAACTAGGAAAATATGACAAAAATGGGTTAATTAATGTCTAAGGTAGATAACTATGGGTTGATTATTATAACACCCCCCCTTAAGCCTGAGTTATGAGTAAAATATCAAAAAATTATAAGGCCTAGCAATAAGGCTTAGTCACCATTTACATAGTGCATGTCCATTTAACCAAGGAAAGAGGCAAAAATCCAGTGGGAAAAATCCTCCCTTAAACATGGACAGTAAAACAAAATTTGAAACTCTTTTCATCAATCATGCTTCACAGCATGATCAGCAATCCCCAGTAGTAGTGATTTGTGATTTCTGAATGTCTTCTCACAAAAAAATTTGGTGAAGATTTCTGCTACTTGTTCTGAAGATGAACAGAAGAGTAGGTGAATGGTGCCATCATGCACAAGCTGTCTGATGTAGTGCATATGGATCTCAATGTGTTTGGTTCTCTGTCTTTGAACTGGATCATTGCAGATTCAAATGGTACTCTAATTATCACAATCAATAGTAGTTGAGTATTCTGATTCGAAGCCACACTCACCAGGTAACCCCTGCGACCATAAACGTTGAGTTGTCGCATTTACAACTCCTCTGTACTCTGCTTCTGTAGATGAGAGTGCAATGGCACTCTGTTTCTTGCTTGACCAGATGATTGGTCCTTCAGCAAGCATGAACACATATCTTGATGTTGAATTTTGATTTGTGTTTTCACCTTCCCAATCACTTTCAGTAAACCCAATCAAACCAAGATCAGATTTAGCTTTGTAGAAGATTCCATGAGTCCTTGTTCCCTGAACAAAGTTAAGGATCCTTTTGGCTGCTCTCCAATGGATCTCATGAGGCTGATACATGTATATTGAAGCCACACTTACTACATAAGAAATATCAGGTCAATTATGTGTAAGGTACAGCAAACACCCAATCATTTGCCTATATAGTGTATTATTTACCATAGGTGAAGAATCTACTTCTTCAAGCCTAACTCTTGAAAGGAAGGGAGTCTTGCTTGGCTTGTAGTCTTTCATGTTGAACTTGTCCAGAAAATACAAAGCATACATGGACTGATTTACTTTTATTCCATTTTTGGTTTGAGCAATCTTGAGACCCAAGAATTGGCTCACTAACCCCAAATCAGTCATAGAAAATGCATGGTTCATTGCATCCTTCAAGGAGGAAATTTCATCCTTTGAGCTTCCTGTAATGAGAAGGTCATCTACATACAAGAAAATAATCATAAAATAACCATGAATCAGCTTCAAATAAACATTAGGATCAGACTTGCATCAAACAAAACTCAATGACAACAAAAATCCATCAATCTTGGCATACCAAGCCTTGGGGGCTTGCTTAAGCCCATACAATGATTTCTTTAGCTTGCACACAAGAGATGGATTAGTAGAAAAGCCTTGAGGATGCTGCATGTAAATATATTAAGTAAGATATCCATTCAGGAAATCACACTTCACATCCATGTTATGTACCTCCCACTACTTCGAAGCTGCAATGGCTAAGGCTAGCCTGATGGAGTCCATATTTTCCATTGGTGCAAAGGTCTCATTGTAGTCTATTCCATGTACCTGTCAGTAGTCCTTGGATACCAATATTGCCTTATATTTCAAAGGTGAATCATCAGAAGAAAACTTGGTTTTGTAAACCCACTTACATTGAATTAGCTTCCTCCCTGGGGGAAGATCAACCGGCTCCCAAGTGTTGTTCTTCTGGAGTGAGTTGAACTCTTCTTCCATGGCTGTTTGCCATATTGGATCATGTGATGCATATTCATATGTTTGTGGGTATGATTCAACCATCATACAGAATTTCTCTGCAAACAAAGGGTCTTTCATACACAAAGCACTCTCAAACTGAGATCTAGTCCTCCTAGGATCACTAGGATTTCCAACTAGTTCTCCAGCTGCATGAATGGTCTTTTCTACCCATTTTGGTCTTGTAGGACTGCTAGAATATGCAATTAAATCATCATTATCATACATATCAGAATCAGCAAAATAAACTATCTCTTCACTTACATTCAATGGTTCTGGTGGAGAAGAGGATTCTCCAATTTCCATTGCTGCTAAAGGATCGTCTTGGAACTGAACACTCCTTTCAATGAAGGATTTGTTTGTGATAAAATTGATAAGATTGTACCCTTTTGAATCTTTAGAGTACCCAACAAATAGACACTCTTGGCTTTGGAGCTGCAAAGCCTTCCTCTTTTCTGTTGGAATTCTATCCCAAGCCCTTGAGCCAAAAATCCTAAAATGGGTCACATCTAGCTTGTGCCCACTCCATGCTTCGAAAGGAGTCAGACCATCAAGCCATTTATGAGGCACCCTATTTTGGATATAGGCTGCACAGTTTATAGCTTAAGCCCAAAACTTTGGTGGCAAAGTCTTAGCCTCCATCATGTAGGTTGCCATCTCTTTCAGTGATCTGTTCTTCCTCTCAGCAACACCATTTGGTGGTGGCGTGTAAGGGATAGAATGCTGCATCTGAATACCTGCATCTGCACAATATTGAATGAAATCAAACTTGACATACTCACCACCATTTTCAGATCTGAGGACCTTGAGTTTTCTCCCAGACTGGTTTTCAACCAAAGCCTTAAAGACTTTGAAGAGGCCAAAAACTTCAGACTTGTGTTTCAGGAAGTAAACCCAACAGTACCTGGAAAATTCAACTATGAATGTTAATGCATATTTGGCCTGACTCATTGACATATGAGGAAATGGGCCAGGAACATCACTATGGATCAACTTAAGAGGTGCAGATGTTCTCTCATGACTAGCTTTCTCAAATTTATGCTCTAGGTGTTTTTTTAAGATGCAACCTTGACAAACTCCTTTGGAAAACTTAATCTTGGGTAACCCTATGACCATTTCCTTTTCACTAAGATCAGAAATATAATTGTAGTTAAGATGGCCAAATATTTCATGCCAAATCTTTCTTGCCTCATTAGCATGAACCAGAAGAGCAGAGGGGTTTGAGTAGGGTAGGAAGTGTGAGAACATGTATACCTTCGAAGTGTGATTTGCAACTCCTTTTGCAATGACTTTACCACTTGAGATCTCCGTGATCTTAACTTCATCAGGGGAGAATATGACCTTCTTTGGAGACCCTGTATGCGTCATCTGATACACTCATAAGAGGTTAGAGGCTAGACCTAGAAAATACAATACATTGCTGAACTTACCATGGTCAAGATCAATCCTCCCTTTGCCCAAACTTTCAGTGAGAGAGTCATCTCCCAGTACTATTGATGGACCGTTTGACATGTCAAGTGAGGTGAATGCCTCCTTGGTCGAAACCATATGTCTTGAAGATCCAGAATCAATGATGAAACTAGGTGAGCTTGATGTGCAAGAAACAAATGCATGAACTCTCTCTCTATCTTCTGAATTTGATCCTCCTTCCCTCTTATTTGAGCTATCAGGAAGGGAGATGCCATTCTTCTCCAGGATTTGGGTCAGCATGTTGATTTGCTTCTTCATGCAGGATCTTTCAGGATGATTGCCCTTACTACAGTATGCGCACTTTCTCATTTCTCCTTTGTTATTCTTCTTCTAGGGGTTCTTCTTGGAACCTTGGGGCTCCTATGGAGACTTGTTCTTGTATCTCTTTTGCTCAGGTGGCTTCTTAGCTTTCTTCTTTCCTTTTCAATCCACCCTCGAATCTCCAGCAACCAGAGGTTGGTCTTTGGAAGGTTTGATGGTGCCCATCATCACCAATTTATCGTGTTCTTGTGTGAGAGCTATCAACTTTGTGGCATGGAAGGTTGAGAAAAACACTGAATAGTCAGGTCCAAGCTTCGAGAGTATGGCCAAAACCATTTTCTCCTCCTTTTCAATTCCACACTGTTTTAGCTGCAAAACAAGGGCTTTGAACTTGGAAAAGTAGAGTTGTAGGGATTTGAAGCTATTGGGATTCAAGGAGATCAATTCATTTTCAATTTGATGTCCCCTCATCTCATCTGTCTTACCAAAAATCTCAACAAGCTTCTCCCATACTTCATTTTTTGATGTTAATCCATCAATATGGAAAAGGAGGTCTGTGGATATGCTCAGACACAGGAGACCATATGCCTCATCCCTCCTGTTGTGCCATTTAATTTTCTCTACAGCTACATTGGGCTCCGCTTCTATTTCCATAGTCACTCTATAGAGGCCTTTTTCTCTCAAAAGTATCTCCATATTTGCTTTCCATTCAAAGAATTTAAATGGAGTCAAGATGATCTTCTGAGATTGATCCATAACTCATAAATTTTCCCTTCAGTCAGCAAAATGCTCCCAGTTAATGATGTCGAACCTACAATAAAAAATTGGAAGGAGAGAAATCAATCTAAAAAGTCTTTGATACCATGTGGAAATTGAACCCAGGTGTTAGAACAATTACACTCACAAAAATTGCCAATTACACATGCAAATTACACACGAAGGAGACTGAATATGGAGAAGAACACTAATCTATATTGAATAAGTGTACAATAGCAAACCCTATGAAGTCATAGGCTACCATAATAAATAATTACATGAGATATTTGAATGAATTGGGATGCCATTTGAATTGGTCAAAAGCAGGCTTACTAAATCTAAGCAAATCCCCCATGGGTGCATAAAGTAGCTTCCAAATCTGTCTAGGAGCTCACGAATTGGAAAAATAAATTAGGAAATATAATAGGTGATGGAAGGAAAAATCATACATGTTTTTATTAGGAGAAAAGAGTGGAGGATGATGAGGACAAAAAACAAGTTAACTTCACCTAGTCAAACTTTCCCAATTGCCTTAAAACTCAGCAAAAGCATGCAATAAAGCAGAAAAAGCAGACATGTGCTAGGAAGGCGAGGAATAAAGAAAAATTGATTTCAATAGGTTTCCCAAGTGCTCCATGACTCATTTTTATCAAGTTTGACCACTTTGGACATGTGGAGGACAACTTGCATAAGGTGGAATATGGAAACTAGGCAAATAAGACAAAAATGGGTTATTTAATGTCTAAGGTAGCTAACTATGGGTTGATTATTCTAACACCCATGCTATTATTTATCCATAATAGTTTTATATTTATTCCTATGAAAGTGTTGTAGGTACACCATATCCCATGTTATTCTTACACGGGATCCCAATCACACATACAAAGGTAACTTGGTAAAATCCTTTGTAATTTCTATTGGCATCTATTACTTTTTTTCTCGACTTCTGGGATTCCCTAACTTATCCAAAATTCCCAAAAATCCATGCTTGATTTGTATGTTTTTAAGACGCGGAAAGATAGTTTTGTTTGGGATTGATTTGCGATTCCACAACCAGCAAGTTGCAGAATGCGGGATTTTTAGAGTTAAATGTAATAAAAATTTTGATCCTGCAACCCGCATCCCGTAAATACGAAATGCAAGATGCGGAAGATTTTTGATAGTTGCGATTTAGAAAACCCGCAACCCACATCCCGTAGAAATGCGGAATGCGGGGAGCGGGCTATCATTTGTTATATCATTTGGTTTGTGTGTTTCTGCAACCCGCATCCCACAAAATGCAAAATGCGAGATGCGGAAATGATTGAATAAAATTTTGTTGTTTTGCAATTCCGCACCCCGCATCCTACAAAATGTGGAATGTGGGTTATGCAGTAATTAATAAAATTTTCATTTTACATTTTAATCCCGCATCCCGCAAAATCTAATCTTAACTGTTGTTTTTATCCTCATATTACGGTCTGAATCATTTCCCGTGAAGTATATATATGTTGGTCTTATTCACAATTTATGCACTATTTTACCACTGTAACTTGCTGCACTGTGTGAATTTACCTTCATATTTTTACCGAGCTATTTCACCAGTATTCACTCCGATTTTAGGTTGGTTATCAAGTCGCCCTTACAAATTCGAATTATTTACTGTTGTTTCTTCATAAATTAGTTTTAATTTCTGGTTCGCAAATTCAATAGAACATGGAAACATCCAAAATACCTCGAATTACCCAGCGCAAAAACCTCCAGAAAGACATGCTTACAAAGACCTGAATTTCAATGTCTTCTCTAATACCAGCGGCTAGGTTAGCGAAACCTACTAGTTGGACTCGTCTCGAGTTTACTCCATCTTTGACAACAATGACCTTTCATATTTTTAGGATGACCGACTCATTTATGAAAGAATTAGGGATTTTGGCATCCACATGATTGCTACGAGATCGACTATCGTCGCATAAAATGACCCAGTCAGATGGATTATTGACGATGCTAATCTGAAAGACAATTCCTTTAACACTAGTACTGGATTTCAATTGGCCAATTTCTATTCTGAGACCTTAATGAAAATTTACACCCTAAAATCTCTTAGGCGTCTCCTTGATGTAGATTTTGTTAAAGCTACCAAGTCTAGGTACAATTTTGACCAAATGATGAAGTCCTAGATGGATGAACCCCATAAATTTTCCCAGAGAAAAGATTAACTTTACCCCATTGAATGGTTCAAGGAACCTTATTCCCTACTTGCAACAATGTTGTGCGGGCTCTACGGTCTACCCAATTATTCTTACTTCAAGCAAAAATGGGCTCTAATTTCCCACCATTTCATAACTACTAGTGAATCCCTCCCCTGGGCTGCAATCCTATCATTAGAACTTAAGACTACCATAAAGGAATTCTAGAAAGCTACAGCTAGGAAGAAGCCCAACTACTTCTTCTCTGGCTTCATTGTGGATATCTGTTGCGCTGAGTTCCGTTATCCAAATTTGGGATGCAATTGGGTATTACCGACTCAACCTATACACATTTATCATTCGGAGCTATGGGACACCAATTATGTAACCAGGTTTTATGACATCTATGAGAGTTTCTTCGTCTGGATTTATTTCCTACTTTTCAACAAGGAAGATCCTGCATTCGCCCCTGAGGCCAGAACCCTCATAGCCACAATGGGATATTGATACATTGGTGATTCATTCACATATATTAGAATCTTTGGTAGCAATGCTACTCATATGCTGCCTAACGTGGTTCTTGACAGGTTAGTCCTTGAAGAAATTTCATTTCAGATGGTCATTGAGGGGATTTATAAGAAATGTGTAGCACCTAAGAGGAAAGTCTGGCCCAAATTTCCTCTAACCCTTGGTTCCTTGAGCATACCTACTTCTACCTGGGCATCAAAACTCAGTGACCACATAGTGTCACTCAAACTGGGTTTTGCTAGTAAAGGGAAGCATGATCCCAAGGAGATTGTTGATTTCCACCTTAAGAAGAATCACTTTAAAATAGGGTACAATCATGAGGAAACCACAGATGAATTCATCTATTAGGGGGTTGAATCTTTTTCTGAGTGTTGAAAAAGGATAAAAGATAAAAATAACAAAGCCATATCCTACAGTACCAAAAGGAAATTAGGGACAGGGTTCGACATTACAGGGCTATGGAGCTAGACATTCAAGAAAAGGTAATGAAAGACAGGGAAGAAAAGGAGGCTATAGCCACTAAGAAATAACCCATGGCAGCCATTTTAGCTTCATACGAAGGGAAATACCCCATGGAATAAATCCCACAAACATCTGTTGATCAGCAGATCAAGGACTATTTACATACCTTGGAGCAGATCAAACAGAATTTGAGCAGAATGACTTTAGCACTACAAACTCAAGAAATTACAATTCCTCAGCCAACTGAAGAAGCTAAGGTAATTACTATTTTTAAGAAGGATCAAATTGAAAAAACCTAGATTGAAGAGAAACCTTTCAAAAGGTTGAAGGTTTCAGTTTCATCCATCCCTACCTCTACTATAGATTTGACACATTTAGAAGAGGAGGATGAGAGGATTTATCCTATGTCTGTTACTGTGGAGGCTAGAAATGGTAATGATTTACATGATTTTATCAATATATTTAATGGTAGTAATGGAAAATATTCATCACCTCACCCACAACCACAACTGTTATAGCGGATTTCACCACACTAGGTGAATCACACATTCTATGGCCTTCCCTTGTCCCGCTGCAGACTCATTAGCCCCTTTGGACCACTTTATATCTTTTGATGTTACCTTAATCATCCCCAAAAAACATTATAATATTGATATACACGGCTTTTTCCCCGATAACCGCGTACATACGCGGATATTCCCTCGATAGTCGCGTACATCGGGATGTGTGCATAAATCCAAATCCTTTTGGACTGTTCCTTGACTTGGATCCAACTCATATGACTACTGGCCTTCCATATGCCTTGAGATCGCACGGATTCGACCCTTCAGTATCCCTTTGAAGAGATATATAAGGAACCCCTTGGTACATTGAAAGCATAAGAGAAAATTGAGAGCATCGAAACTATAGTCCATTGTTGCCAGAACTTTATGCTTGAGTCTGCATCCCTTTGTCCCTTGGAGCACTGTTGTGTTCTTCCCAAGCTTGCCCATTGTTAGTAAGCTTGCTATCGAAGTGATGGAGGATTGAGGTGGTGGAGGCCCAAGTGGGGGATTCAGTTTCTCCGGTTCGCAGACGTGCCGTCAGAGGTTGTCACTTGTAATCTCTGATTCTTATTAATAGAAATATCTTTTCCTGTCCAATAATGTGTATTTGAATGAATATTGTTTCCATTGGAATATGTCAAATGCTTTTACATTATTGATTATATATGCTATATTAGATCTAACACCATGAAATATAGTATGCTTGTATTGTTTACTTGTTGTTGAGGACGTGCTATAACAATTCAAGCTGAAGATTGGAAAGCTCAACGGGGATCTACTTCAACCGTCCAGAATAAGGTACGAGGTTCGATCCTTTAGTGTTAGATTGTTTATTTCTATTGCATATTGGAGAAGATTGATTTCTGGAGTCTAGCTGTCTGTTGTGGTACCCCAAGCCATAGGAATTTCTCTCCGTAACAGAATTGGCGACTCCGCTGGGGAGTTCCTAGTAGTTGACCTTTGGGGATTGGTTTCTTGGCATTCAATGTATTTGAATTGCTCTCTTTCTCTTGTTTCTGTGTCGGGTATGGGGGCATGTATGCTTGGTAGAGCCTGATTGGTGTGAAATAAGTCTCAGCCTGTCTGTTTGCCTGTGGTTTATGCATCTTTTTCTTCCTGTACGCGGGTTTATTGTTTACAGTCGCGTATACACGCGGGTTTCCCTGGGATGTCCACGTATACACGTGGGTTTACTGCACACAGTTGCGTATACCCTGGTTTTTTCCCTTTTGTGGAAGATATTGGATTGCTGGGTGAGTTTTGATTGTTGCTGAGTCTCCTTTGGAACTGCCTGTGTCTGTTATTGCCTCTATTTTTGACCAGAAACGTTTTTTTTTAGCCTAATTTTTTTTTTAGGAAGGTTCTTGTCATGGCATCTTTGATTTTTTGTTTGAGATTAGTGCATTAGAGTCCTTTTACCTTAGTGCTTTGCTGGAATGCTGT
>LPNX010666343.1:0-53906 GCA_001517045.1 Pseudotsuga menziesii
GCCTTGCTTCGACTGTGTCTGTATCAGTCATCCCGGTAATTTGAGCGATTCTTAAACTGGGAAGAATATACTCCATAGGCATAACAGCCTCCTGTCCATATACCGAGCTGAAAGGTGTGTGTCCCTTAAGTTTCTTGCATGTGGTCCTATACGGCCATAAGACAGCGTTAACTCTGAGGTCCCAATCATTCCTTTGGCTATTGCAGATCTTAGTAAGAGCATTTTCTAAAATCTTATTGAAGGCCTCCACTGTACCATTAGCCTGCAGGTGGTAGGGAGTGCTCTTATGGTGCTGGATCTGGAATTCTTCTGTTAATGCCTCAATAGTACTGTTCAAGAAATGTGTACCTTGGTCACTCATCAAAATTACTGGGCATCCAAACCTGCTGATGATGTTTTCAAAAAGGAACTGTGCAGCTGTAGCAGCATCACAATTTCTTACTGCTTTGGCCTCCGCCCATCTGGTGAGGTACTCTGTTCTAGTGATAATATATCTCGCACCAGTGCGTTTCCCTGGTGGGTTGATAGGACCCACAAAATCTATAGCCCATTTGTCGAATGCGCGCAACGTGACCTGCAGTCGCAGCGGTATTTCATCGCATCGTGAGGGTTTTCCTACCCTTTGACAGATATCGCAGCATCTGCAAAAGTCCTTGGTGTCTTTATGCAATGTAGGCCACCATAATCCTGCCTCTAGGATTTTCTGTGCAGTCGGTTTTCCTGCGAAATGTCCTCTTGCGGTTCCTGAATGAGCCTCTCTGATGATAGCGTCTTTTTCATGCAGCATCACGCATCTGCACAGAACTTCATCTGGGCCTAACTTGTATAGGCATCCTGTAATGAGGGTGAAGTCTTCTGCCTTAAAAACCAACTGTTTCTTTTGCTGCTTAGTAAACTCATTAGGTGCTAATCCTGTGGTGAGGAATTGAATAATGTCGGCATAGTACTCATCTGCGATCTGTATGGAAAACAACGGCGCATCTGGCAGATTGTCTTCTAGGTTACTGGGCTCTTCTCCTGAGTCTAACCACGACAGATGATCCGGTCCTGCATTTAGTCTTCCTGGTTTCACAATGATTTCAAAATCATACTCCTGGAAGAGGAGTAACCATCTGCAGATTCTCCCCCCTAACACTGGTTTATTGACTAGGTACTTCAATGCGGAATGGTCAGTAAACATTTTAAACGAGGCGCCCAATAATTCCTGAATTTCTGCAGTGCATATACCATAGCTAAGCCCTCCCTTTCTGTTGTGGTGTAGTTCTTTGCCGCTGTTGATAGCTTTCTGCTGGACTATGCGATGGGATGGTCAAGATCCCCTTCTCCTGGCTGTGTCAAGACGACTCCTAATGCGATGCCGGATGCATCGACATGTACATGAAATGGCTTAGTCCAGTTGGGAAATACTAGGATGGGTGTTGTAACCATATTCTCCTTAAGTATGTCGAGACTCTGCTGGCATTCCTCATTCCATAGGAATTTTACATCCTTTTTGAGCAATTTTTCCATCGGTGCTGTAATCTTTGCGTAGCCCTTGATGAACTTTCTGTAGTACCCGGTATGACCAAGTACTGTCCTCAGTTGCTTGACTAAGTTGGGTGCTGGAAGGTTTACAATGATAGCGATCTTTGCGGGGTCTACCATCAAGCCTTGTCTACAAACAATGTGGCCCAACAAAATACCAAATGGTGCACAAAATATACATTTCTTCAAGTTTAGAGAAATCTGGTACTGCCTACATTTTTCTAACATCAGTCTTAGATATCCTATGTGGTTATCAATTAACCCAAATACAGTCCAGTCATCAAAATATACTTCTAAGAACTTATGAATGTATTCTTTAAAGACAACAACTACTACTATAGAAAATATAGCTGGTGCATTCTTAAGACCAAAGGGCATTACCGTATACTGGAACGAGCCCCATTCTGTTGCAAAGGTGGTCTTGGATCGATCTTCTGGATGTATTCTGATCTGATGGTAGCTTGAAAACCCATCGGTGAAGGAGTAGACCTCTTGTCCTCCCACGTTGTCTAATACTTCATCAGTGAACGGTGTTGGAAATGGATCATGAAGTGATGCATCGTTGAGTTTTCGCAGATCAACACAGATCCTGATGTCCCCTTTTGTTTTCTTCTCTTGCACTACCATAGGGATAACCCATTCGCTTTCCTCAACTGGCTCAATGATGCCTGCTGCTAGCATTTTATCAATTTCGTCCTTTACTTTTTCTTTGTAGCGCGGATTCAATCTATATGGGCACTGCTTAACTGGTCTAGCATCCTCCTTTAATGGTATCCTCATGACTCCTAGGTCTCCAACTATTCCCTTCATTTCTGTGAACTTGGTGGGAAATAGGTCCTGATAGTCATGTAACAGATCTGCAATCTGTCTGACTGTTTCATCGTTCCAGTAGTCTCCAATAGAGGCAAAATTAGGTTCTGCGTCTGTGCCGATATTGATCTTTTTAATCTTGATGGGCTCGATGATTGCTGGAATCTCTAACTGTGGTCCCTCTACATCGCGAGTTCCCTCTGATTCCGGAATGTTGGTGTTGCGAGGATCCTCATCCGCCTCCCCTGATTCTGATGCAAAATTATAGCATTCCAACGCCTCTTCTAGCTGGATAGTCCACTCAGGTTGGACTGGTACTGATATGGTGCGATCCTCAAAATTTTTTATCCTGATTATGTCTAGGGCCTGAGCAACACTTGGATGTTTTGACTCAAACGCAAAGGTGAGTAGGAAGCTGTCTGTCATAAGTGACCATGTGGACGTTCCCTTGCACAGCTCGGTCTCTGTATACCAATTCCTTGGAACTGTGTCCAATGTGTGAATGAATCTGTGAACCCATTCATCCTCTGGAATGTTCGAACAATTTTGTTCACATGTCTGAATGTGTACCCAGGGGTCAGTTTCTCCTGTGTATTTCTGCTGGACATACTCTCTGTCGTCAGAAAATCTGATCACCATCAGTCTTTTTATATTATCCCATGATGCGATATTTTCTTTATGCGCATACCACCATCTTGCAGGTGTAGCTCGAACTGCAAGGTCCATAGCTGCGATCCTCTGTTCATGAGGAATTTGTTGCTCAAACTATTCAAAAAAATCCTGGATATCCGTCAGACCATGATATGATGGGGTCTCAGTAATCTCGGCGCCAATCCATCGCAGTGACTTACTGATAAACGCACATCTGCCCGCTGAGACTTCGTAAAGTCTATTCTGCCAGTTTTCTAGACCAACATCAGAATCCGATGCGCATGAGCTGTCGCATCGCCAACTAATGTTCCCTTCTGCGGTTGGATTGATGTAGTCATTCTGGTTCGCAGTCATCTGGTAGAGACTATCGATGTTATGTGCCTCTTCCTCTGCTCGGATAGGTTCAATATATCTAGGACCTTGGTAAGGATCCAGCGGTGCGATGACCCAGATCTGCGCATCCTCAAAGGTCATTTGTCTTTTCTTTAGGTCAATGACAGCTTTGTTGCCAATCGCCCAATCAATACTTAATAGTGCTGGATATGGTCGACTGTCGCCAATGATTTCTATAACCTCGAAGTCCACAAAAGTACAGACTTTGTCTATATCAAATGGCACCTGCGGTAGTCGACCCAATGGTGATACTCGCTACTGATTAGCTAATCTCAGGTGGATAGGCGATAGGGCTAACTGAGGACTACCCATCTATTCCCATGTCTGCTTAGTTAGAACATTCACCTCTGATCCTAGATCTAAGACAACCTCATCCATTTCAAACTCACCAATCTGCGCTATGAATTTCATCTCTCTTCCTGTCCTTGCATGTCTTGTAATATTATGGACAGCGCGGTGTACACTGCCCGAGAGGGAGGGTTGCTGACACTGATCTATCATACGCTGTAGCTCACCGATAGCTTTATCATTTCTCAGGAGTTTCATGCAGCTGTGCAGGAAGGCTTGTACACTTCCTGTCGATTCATTCTCGTCGCATCTTCCCAATGTGGTAGCCTGCTGTATCTGCTCAGGGCTATCGTCGCAAGGTGTTTGCTGCGGTACGCTCCTAGATGGCGGTACCTATGGTCCTGATAGTGTAGGTTCGTCAAAGGAAGCCTTGGCTTCATGAAAGGTCTCTTTATTTTGCTATAGGTCGAGTGGTGTTGCTTTAGTAGGAGCTTTGCGCACCCACCCCTGACTTATATTCTTTCCGGTCTCCTGCGATGTGCTACTAGTGGAAGCACCGCTCCTAGTCACAATATTGACTCTTGGTTCTGTTTCTGCCTACTCAGCAACGATAAGTTGGATGTTCTGGTGTGCGACTGGTTTAGGATATCTGATCTTAGCTATCAAGATAGGACACTCTTCTATAGTATGATCGTAAGATTTGCAGTAGTTACAAGTGGTAGTGGCGTTCTGACAGTCCCTAGCATAGTGTCCTATGATTCCACAATTATAACAAGTGACTGGTCCACGACCTTGGCCAAAACCTCCTCCTCGGCCAAAGCCTTCTCCTCGTGCGAAGCCTCCTCCACGGCCTCGTCCTCTGAATCCTCCTCCTCGTCCTCCATAAGCCTAATCCAGGTGTGGTCCTGTTGCTGGAACCTGTGTGTCTGCTTGGACTCTGTACACATCATGTTGTCTCTCTGACATGAGATCATAAGCTCGACAGTCCTGTTGATTATGCCCAACGGATTTACAGAAGACACAGTGTAGGTTTTTAGGTGTCTGTACATACTTCTGAAGCAAGGGGCATTGTTGAGGTGGATGTCCTTGTGTTTTACATATTTCAAACCATGGCCCTTGTGTTCGTGGTAAGGGGTTAGGGGCCCCTGACGCTAAATATTCTGCAAAGACTGGACAGTTGTCTTTGGTATGACCCTGTTCTCTACACTTTATGCACCATATGTCTTGCATAACCTCTTTCCCTTTTTTAAGTTCGTGTATCTGTAACGTAAGGTTGGCCAACTGGGTCTGTAGGGTTGTCATGCCTGTACTGGTTTCTGCTAAAGGTGAAGCCTCTAGTTTCATTGCCATCTCCAGCGCTTCATCTTGAGTAGTGAGTTTCTATTGCATTAGTGGCATTCTGATATGAGGGAGCAGCGTTGCAATAAACCATTCCTTATGCTGCTCCGGCGCGAACTCAAAACTTACTTGGTCTATAAGAGCTTTGAATTTCTGGTCAAAGTCCCATACTGACTCTGATGGTAGCTGCTTAATATCCTTAAGCTCTATGATGCACTGAGACTCAGACTTAGGTTTCTTAAACTCTTTAATCATGGTGTTCTTAACCTGGGCAAGCGTCTTGGGTAATGTAGTATATTTTATGTACCATGTCAAGGCTCTGTCTCTGAGTGTGGTGACCAACTGTACAAGTTTAAGGTTATCATCGTTGATTGTTTTAATGGTCCACATAGCTTCGCATAGGAACCAATGCTGTTCCGGGTCTTCTGCTCCTGTACCTTTAAAAATAGGTAGCTTCATGTCGTCTCCCATTCTATTTCTCTGTGGTGGGTTCTGACTGACTGGGGTACTACCACTCAGCGGTGTCAGTGAAGGTGCTGTAGCGGGAGTAGGTACTGACTGTGAGCTACTAGATGGAGTACCTACGGGGTTATTCTGAGTCCCTGTCTGCTTCTGTGGAGTATAGGGGTGGTAAGGGATACCCCCCTCTGGTTCTTTTGTGGTGCTAGGGCTCTGTTGTCTAATACTGTCTGATCTATCTTCAAATACAGGAGAACTAAAATCTACTTTATACTTCTTTCCACTACGTGTTCGTCCAATGTCATCAAAATCACTTTCAAACTCTTGTGACATTACTATCTTTACTTATTCATCTGAGACTAGATCCATTGTTCCTTTTTCATATAGCAGCATCTTAAGGGACAAGTTTAGAGATCTTAGGTACTTACCACGATAGCCTCTGAAGAAGTATCGTTCAGCTGCGCTAAATCTCTTTCTCTGGTCAACTGCAAATTCTGTAACAAATCCTTCTAGCACACTTGTCAGCCAGAAGTCCACTGCTCTCGTAATTGGATTGTCAAGGTTCTGCACGGTCTGAATCAGCTCCGGTGTCTAGACAATGTTTCTTTTCTTCTTGAATGTATTTCTATCTGTCAACTTAGATAACCAGTTGAAAATCTCGTTTCCATAGGTTGCAAAAAATATAGCGTGTATGTCTGAAGCGATATGCTTTACTAACCAGGCCTCTGTGCTCAGTTTAGGGCTTCGGTTTTCTTTCTTGGCAAACTCCCTTAAGTATGAATCTAGCCACTGGTGAAACTCTTCTCTAGTAGGATGCCAACAGAACATTAACTCCCAGTTGTTTAAACCGGCAACAGAACCATTTGTTGATTGCATGGGCAAACCTGGGTTTACTATAATCAATCAACAACACCCCTAACTCACTGGCCCTTTCGGCGACAGACCACGAAGCGATCTGAAGTCTCACCCGAAGTGAATCTAATGGGTTGGCCAAGAATCAAGTGTCTTGGACCAGGTTCTGCGCATCCTACTCTTCTACTCTTACTCCTGTGAGTCACAAGAACAACTATTCCAGCGCATCGCGCGTCCCCTTCTTCTCGCAGCTTTTGTAGCTGTGCGATTCTTATCTACGCGCAAGCCACACGGTTTCTTCCCACATTGCACCACTTCCACTTACTCACAATATCTCCGACCTTATCGCATCTCTGCGCACCGCAGGACACCCAACCTCTCCTCAGCGCTAAGCCCTCAGCTCGCAGTATCGCGCACCGCAGCTCCTCTGCCGGTGCGATATCTCCTCTCTGCGATATCCTACCACTACGACTTTGCACTCTTAGTATTGACTGTGTCGATGTGTGAAGATATCCTTCCTAGAAGTTATATTGTGATTAAATGGTCGTTAGAAACAGACGTAAAGGAGTCTTTAAGCAGCTTACTAAAATACTTTAACTTATCTCTATCTTCCTGCATTACCGTGATCTGAACAATACATGCATTCACTTACTGCAACTAACATTATATGCATAATAACCAGTAACGATAAGCAAGTACAATCACATTCATGCTACACATAACATGCAGATTTAACGTGGTTCACCCCCAGGATGGGAGCTACGTCCACAAAACTGTGCTTCTATTATATATCTTGAGGGAAGTTAGCACAGTCTGTTGCACCGCCTATGCAGCGCGAGATCTCTTCTAGATCTATGGCCTATTTCTATCTCTATATTGCCTTTCTTTCAATATATCCTTCCCTCTTTTTCCTCTCTGTGGATGGTTACATACAGACTCAAATGATTCACAGACAAGCTAGGTGTCTGGATCGTTACAACACAGTCTGTCTGACTGACTCCTGAGTCTCCTTCAAAAATAATCAACTGACCAACTAACGACTCATCCTATGAACCAACCAACCCTTTACAATACAAAATACAAGCTTATATAGGCGGCCCGAAGGTATCGCCCCTTACAACACTGTGGGCCTGTCCCAACAGTAACCCAAACCCTAATTAGTGACAATCGGTCCTCTCTATCCTTGAGGTAGCCACTTCCCGTCACACCATAGCTCTCTGCAGTCTTCCATGCTTCCCGACACTGACCATGGGTACTATGCACCGCTTCATTGCTTTCTGTCCTTCGCCTTCAATGCTTGAGCCTCGTTGCTCCTTCTTCTTTATGAGGGTCGCTGAGCCCTCCTGTCTTTCGCCGCTGCCTTCAATGCAGTGGGTGAGCTCTCCCTACTCGGCTGCTCAGGTACCGTTTCCTTTCTTTGACTTCCGCATCTCAAAAATTCACGATTTCTGGCTCTGCTCTCCAGCTGGAAACGTGCTACGGCGTCGTAGCTCTGCCTTGTCTTCTTTCCGCCAAAACTTATCTCTCCGCCAAAACTAGCAGCTTCTTTTGTAGCTGCGGGACCCTGCTCCAACACTGATATCACCCCACTTAGCACCAGTTGGTAGTGGTAGATCTGGATCCCCTTGAAAGTCGGTCCCAACATAATCATAATCCTCAATCATGAGGATCTAGTCGTTCAACCAACGAAAAAAGGGAGCCCTGTATTTGACCTTGGCTCCGCCACCTCTAGTGCGGGCCATGATCTCCACCCACTGCAACATGCGGGGTTCTTGATCTCTAAGTTCGGTAAAAACCACCCACGGTCTCAAGAGAGGTACCCTCTCGAATAATAAACATGCCAAGATAGTCCCATACCCAAATTGTTTGAGCTCTCCTTGCCAACACTTCATCAGTTGATATTTGAACACGAGAAACAATGCCTCAACATAGTTAAACACTATAGGTGCCATGGATTCTAGAGCATACAAAATATGTTCCCAGGAATCTTGATGAGCCCCTTAGCTCCAAGCAACCCTCTGCATAGCAAAAAGAACGGTCTGAAGGGGTAAGTCCATCACATTCTTTATCAGGATCTTCTTACCTGACATCCTGGTACCTGGATAGAAGTGGCGAATGATAAGTTCTTTTGCGGTAATGTCTCCTCCTCAGCATCCAATCAATGAAATAGGAGCTCCACGCCTGGATAGTCTCGTCAAAAAGTAAATGTCCTCTACCTCCACAGTGATAATGTGTCCCCCCACCTCAAAATGTTGTTGTTCTAGGTTCCACATGCACAAAATGTGCTCCAGTAATTCTACATGTGATATCATACTGGGAGCGTGGAATAATTTCAAGAGGCCACAACTCCATAGAGAAGCTATGGAAGCAACATCTGCCACAACACGGGTATCATCATCTTTATGTTGCCTCTCTTTCCAAATCACCATTTCGAACAAAATGACCTGTTAAAAACAACCAATGGAGCATTTAGACACACATCCAATCTTTGCTTAAAATTCTCTATTTTGGCTAGGGAATCCATGTTTTGGGCATGACAGACGACACCATTCCTATCCCCTTATGAAAGAATAGTGCCACTGCCTATGCAATCTTAAAAAACGTGGTTTTTATTGGGCACCACTCCTCCCGTAAAGGCTAGAAGTGTTACCCGGGAAGCATTTTTTATGCTTGGCTTAAAATCCCTAAAAATCAATAAAAATGCATGAAAGTGAAAAATGGAAACCATGAAAATGAAGAGAAGGCTTCTAGCTCTTACCTGAGACTGACAACTCAGGAAATAAATGGGTAACGATTCCATAATCTCCAATCGAAATCTACACACAAATTCTCCCAAATGCTCTCCAAATTTGGTAAATGGTAAATGAAATGGTTTTTTACTATTTACTTTGGCTTTTATAAAAATATTTTTAGGGCTATTATATTATTTAAATGTTTTTTAAAATTTTTATATTTAAAAAATGCCCTTTCTATAGTCTATAAAAGTCAATTTTTAATATTTTTGGGGAACTAATGGTCTTTTAAAAATATTTTGCAGAGACAAAAGTAAACAGTATTAACTATGGGTAAGTTTGTTTTTTAGTTTTTCATACTTCCCTAAAATGGAAAAATTCCTCGAGCGCTCTTTTTGACACTTTGATCATGCTCTTTAAACCTAGTATCAAAGCGTCAAGTCATTTTCACTTCTTTTCAGGCGTGTTAAACCCACTCATTGTGAAAAGAAACCCTAATGAGTCTTCTTTAAACTCTTTTTGGACTCCTTAAATGTGAAAATATTGTCGAGCAAACTTGTCTTCTTCACGCTCATAAAAGTACTTGAAAAGTCATATTTCTGACGGTAGTTTACCATTTTTTTGGTTCAGATTGACTAATTACAAAAAAGGAACACTCTAGCCAATCATGACTGGAAGAGTTCTATTGGGTATTGTTTTATACCTTTTCAAGCCCTAGTGACTAAATTGTATGAAAAAGGACCCTTTGGAGTCTTCTTTGATTTTCGTTCAGACTCTCTAAACATGAACGATGCCAAGTTAAATTTCAATGGACTCATTAAATCAAACACTAAGAGACCCTCTTTTGGGAACGAACCCCCCCTTTCTCAAGTTCGTGAAATATATGAGAAGGGAGTTGTCTTTGGATAAGCTACAATGAGTGTTTTTTACCATCTTTGGACTCATACAAATGAAAGGAGGCACTCATCAATCATGATGGAAAAATTAAGGGAAGGGAACTAATTCATTTTGCAAATAAATGGAAGTTAATAGTCACCTTTGAACATGGCACTTGTCTGCATCTCATTCAGTTAATTGGGTATTCAGCTGACTTCCAAGTAGATCCACTTTGATGAGTCATGTCACTCCTTTGAGTCTTTCAAAGAATGCATTGTCCACTACTGCATTATGTCCCGGTATCGGCCTGGTCTAGTCAATGCTACCAAGTCTTTGGCCATGTCGCTCGATGTTCAAAGGGAAGCTGAAAGTTTACCTATGTAGTCAAAACAACCTTTGTGTCAGTACCTTTTGAGTTATTCCTATGGTTACATCATATACAACATTCCAAAACTTTGTTCTGAGTTTTGTGTCGTCGATGTGGGATTAATCATGGCCCTCCTTCGACGAGACTATTCCTGCTGACTTTAACTCATCATCCAAGAATTAGTATTAGAAACAAGTTTTAGTACCTTGAGGTCTGTATTCCTTAATGACAGATTCTCTCACTCTCAACATAGGTTCACATCATTGACCTTTGATTGATATATTCGACTGAGTGTTCGACATCAAATCATCTATTAATACTTAGGATATTGTACTAGGGTACCTTGGGAATCATTGAAATTAATGGTGATCTGTCTCGCAATTGTTAATGGTTCACACCATTGACCGATAATCAAGTGGTTTCTGCCATGTTCGACATCAAAACATTGTAATCACATGGATAGAATCATACTTTGTGGAAGACGAGATGAATACCCTAGGTATCTGTTTAAAGCGCTCATTACTTTCTCTAGGTTGTGACGAAGTATATTTTATAAGTCCTAGCATGGATCCACAATTTTATGGTTGTGGATGTGCTCAAATTTGTGTTCATTTGACATAGATATACATTGTATGTCTGGTAGCTATGTCCAATTTTGAGTCCTCTATGACATAGATCTACGCTGTATTCTAGTAGCCATGTCTGTTCATGTCTCTCATGGATCTTCCTTGTATTGGTCTGCAACTATGATGAGGAGACATTTGAATTTGGATCAAAATTATTGATGTATTGCAGATTCCTAATTGATGATGATCTCCGATCAAGCGAATTCTTGCCTTGAAGTGATAGCTTGTTCTTTCAAAGCCTCTCCTATCGTATCCCTCTAGCCTCATGCTTTAGGGGGCATTTTGTTACAAATAAATATCATCACCATCATGTGTTGAGGCCTAAAACATCAGCAATTGCTCTGAAATCCCAAATTGTGAAGTGACATACTGGCCTAGAATTCAGTTTTAGATATTTAAGTCTAGCACCACCTTTTCCCTTAAGGAAAGATGTGTTACCTTCTTCATTAACACCTAATGTCTCTTGACAGTAAGCGTTGCCACCACTTACTTCCATTATTAAAGGAGAGGTTCCACCCTGGTAATTCTCTGTCATAGTGTAAGAGAAGCAGCACCCAAGGTAAAAAGTGAAAAAAGAAGATTCCACGAAGATTCTCGAAGGAATACTTTGTGGCACCCTCATCCCTACTCCCGAGGACCACTTAGACTCGATATCCATCCTTTCTGGATCTCCCTTTAACCTCACCCACCATTTACTCAACCATCCCTATCCTCCCAAGGCCTATAAAACCTGGCTCATTCCTCGTGGTTGAGAGAGAGAAATGTTATGCTGCTGCATTGAGGTTCTGGCCAAATCTAGGGTGAGCATAGAAGGAGAAAGTTGGATCTTTTGAGGACAAGGCATTGGCATGTGAAGGAGCATCACAACACTAAGGCAATGGTTGTAATATTTCTTCTTCATTTTCAATGCAAATTTGGTTACTTTCTCGTAAAATGTGTTATGTTATAATCATTCATTTTACTGTTGGATTCCTTAGTCACTAACATAGAATTGTGGATTATATTTTGGTACCTTTGATCTTGTTTGCTTGTTTGATGTGATTGTGCAGGTACATTCGTGGAGATTCATCAACGTAGGAGACAACTACATCACACTCCCAAAGGATGTATTCTAGATCTCTACAAGTTCTAAGGGAATTCTTCCATCTTTGTTGCTACCCATTTGTTCTAGATCTGAACCATTCAGTCCTAGAGGAACAACTCTTGTCCGCAACAGGTACATTTTTCCTAGTTACATACATATACATACAATGGCCATGAATAGGCACTACATGATAGAAATATGTCACAAGTGGTCACAAACACGTACAATATAAAGTGGAGTCTGGTCTCCAAATTAAGTGAAGACATGTAGCACATACTGGAGTACAAATTGCTCTGTTATGAGAATTGAGGTACCATAAGTACTATCATGATCAAAATTAGCAGCATGTTGGATTTATCCTAGCGTCCCAGGTTCAGTTCCTTTTGCTGAGTGCAACAAAGCCCAAGATATCGACCTGACAGAGCAGAGCTTAGTCGGCAGCACCTGCGAATGCATATGTTGTCTCATCCGGTATATATTTCTTAATGGGTAACTATCAGAACTCCATAGTTGGGTGGGGAATTTCTGGTGCCTTGGCCTTTTACCAAGGTTCTCAATGAATTTTGGGGGTGGATTATTTGTGTTCACTGTGTCTCAATAGTTAGGTCGTGACCTATCTTCTCTTATGTAATCTTATTACATCAACAATGGTTGTGCAACATAATCATGTTCAATTAATACAATGTGACCAATATAAATCTATTCATTTGTAATAAAACCTACAATCATTCATTCGATACAACATCTACACATATATATCAAACATATTCAACATTCACACATATACACAAAATATAACGTGGAAACCCATTCGGGAAAAAACCACAAGGTTCTCTTCATATGGCATGAGGAAATAGATGCATCTTTTGTCTATGCACTGAGCTACAGACTCTTCTCAAAATATCCTTCTCTTTATTTATAGACTCTTCCTCCCTCTCATGCTCTTTGATATTCTATCTGTTCACTTCCTACTTTCCTCTTCTAGTGATCCACACACATCCTAGATCGACTCAACCCTTCCTACTCTTTTGCATACTCAGCTACAGATTCTTTACTCTGATGCACTCAGCAATACAGAGCCATCAACCAAAAGCTAATAGTCCCCACTAATAAGATTCTATTCTTTTCTAATTAAATTCCATCTCGAGAGTCTAAAAATTCAGAGCTAACCATAGAGATTGGCCATAGGGAGGATAAGACGCATACATCTTGGGTTATTTCTTTTAGTGCGTTGCACAAGATACATTGGATACATTGGAAACTCTAGAATCCACCCCTTGGTATTGTGGTGGTTCCATCGAGCCAACCAACACAATTAATATTAGTAGTAGTGAATAGGTAAATGGATTACCAGTCTCTTATGCTAACACTGTGTCCTCCATTAACTCATTCTATAGGAAAAGGGGCCAGTTCATTTGTACACTTACTACGCACTGATCCACAGATGCGATGATCCCTGATGTGCATTGGTTTGGGTGATTCTTCCACATGATTTTGAGCATCAACAACTTTGATGTGATCCTAATCACCTGCTCATTGATGGTGTCGATCAGATATGCTTTGGTATCCTTCACCAGCCCATATTTTTGCTTCAGCTTCAAAACAATCTTTTTGTCATTATATTTCCCTTTGAAATATAGAGCCAGATCTACCCCTGCCTTGGGTAATCCTATGATCTATGAAATTAATTCAACTGTGATTGGGACTTTGGTGTCCAACCATAGATATCCATCATGAAAGCAAGCTAGTATATTCTTTATGCATTCATTTACCTCCGCCAATATCCCAAAGTGTGGTATATGGATTATTGATAGAATTCCCGATCGTTGCATTCCTAGTGCCCATTGCGCTAGCTCCCTTGTAATTGGACCCCCTAGTCCATGTGATACCTTCACATGTGTGTCTTTCATGCATTCTAGGTGGGACAAATTATCATCATCGTTGTACTACAATTTTTGTAAGTGCTGCACAATTTTTCTTGTAACATGGAAACTCTTTGGTGTCGCCTTCATCTTGATGGTGTGCTTAGAATTATTACTAATTCATAGTGTCAGTACCCCTTCCCTTATTGGTGGAACATAGTTGGGAATTTCTACTTCTGTCGGTACTATCGGTACTAATTTTCTTCATATCGTTGTCGTTTCCTCCTCCACAGTGGCCGATGGGCCTGCTTCTCCTCCTGTCACTGTGGCCACCCTTATTAAGCTCCATGTTTTTTTGGGTCTTTTTTTTGGAGTTATTGGTATACTAGCACTTCTCTTCTTTCGAACTAGTTGTACCAGTGTGGAAAGAATCTTTGGTTGTTCCTCCACTATGGCTACCCTCGCCATTGGTGTTTCCCATGTGTTGGTTCTCAAAAAGATATACGCCATTGCAACTTTGTAACCTCTCTTCCCTATTATTTTTCGCTCTAACTCTTGTTCTCTGCTTGCAAACTGGAGCGAACCTTTCCCCTTAACCTGATTTTATAACCTCCAATCGTCGCATGTGAGTGGATTTGAAGCATCATTTCCAAATCCTCCATTTATTGACCAAATCCTCTGTCAATTTCCTAAATCTATTCCACTCGGTCGTCATTAAATGCACCTTTTTCCACTTCCATCATCGCTATGCCTAGATTAATTGCTCATTTATTGTCTAATTTGACTAGTTCGCACCTCATCAGATGTCGAAAACCTTCAAACCTTGTCGTAGTTCAACTCTTCTCGTCGCTTTTCTTTTAGTCGATATAATTTTATCAAAACTTCTTCTCTCTTTTTTTTCTCTGTTGTTATCAAGGGTACCGCATTGGGCTATCCCGATAGGGATTTATGTGGCTTCCGTTCACTAGTTTCGGTAAAAGTGTTCCATCTAGATTTTGCAACTGTATCGTGCCTATGTCGGTAATGGATTGTATGATGTAGGGACCAAGCCAATGCATTTGAAGTTTACCTAGGTTCTTCACAAACTTGTTTTCATAGAGAAGAACCATGTATTCATGCTGAAAATGTTTTGTATTTACGTGGCGATTGTGTCATGCCTTCTGTTGATCCTTTTCTACCTACTGATGAAATACTACAATAAAGCAATCCTCTTCCAATTGCAAAAAATGCACAAATATTTCCTTGATTAATCCTTCATTGCTCATTCTTGTTACTGCTGTTATACGTAGACTATGGACACTATACTCCATGGGAATCACCGCTTATTGTCCATAAACCAACTTGAATGGTGTCTTGTTGGCAAGTGATATGGATGCACATAGTGAGCAAGTGACAAATACCAAGGAATATTGCGCAAGGAGAAAAAGTTGACAAGTGGTCAGCTTGGTTGTATTTTTGTAGGCTTTGGTCTAAGTTAGTTAGAAAGATAGTTAGGTGTGGACCATTTTTTTGAGGTGGAATCCTATAAAAGGATTTAGAAATGTAGTAGGAAGATATATTGGATTTGTTTTAGATAATATTTTTTGCATCTTTGGATAATCGATCTTTGTATCTGTTATTTTAGTCTGAGGCTATTGACTAGGAGATGTATTGTGAGGAAGTATGGTGACCTTCAAAAATTAATAAGATGATAATGTTGCTGGGAATTCATTATGTCATGTGGTGATGCAATTTATGATATGATAAATGTTAACTGTTAATGTTGAAATATAAATGAATGACGAGATGTGATCTAATGTTTTAATGTTTTACTTATGATGAGAATCCCTCACATGATAAATGGATTCTTGTGTGTCGATCTGTTTTTGCATAATGAACTGATGCGATGGTAGATATGATATAATGTTGAATGATTGATGTGATAAAACCTTGTTTTGAATCTTTGGATAATAGTGCAAAGGAAAATGACTCATATGCAAGTCCTCTTACCTTTTGTGGAAACTTGGTTCCTGCATCTCTCCCTCGAAAATATCGGGTGATACTTCATTTGCTTCATAGGTGTTGCTAGACGAGGTAAAACCTATCTGGGCCGGTGTTTAGGGAGGTCATAGTGAAAAGGGGCATTGACAGTGTGTGAAACCCTGTCGACTGAATTGTGTCAACAAATGGTTATGTTGTTGGGACCTTAGTGCAAGAACGAAGAGGACATGTTGTGGCATCCAACGAAACCAGAGATTTAGGACAGGTTCGATCAGAAGGCCCGAGAATTCATAGTAGGAGAAAAATAGAGTTCCATATTGATGATAGAAGAGTGGTTGGGAAAACATATCTATTATGATATCCTCGAATATTTCTTTGTCGAGTTCCTGATTATCTTGTATGAGTGGTTGGCACAACTGACCTACTAGAAAATAAATTTCCAAGGAGGCGAACCTACTGATTGGACCCCTGAATTGATCCAGTGAATGAAAGAGGTAGACAACCGAGCATCAAGGGTTGTCGAAGTGTGATTTGAAATCATATTGGAAGGATATATCAGTGATTTTGCTATCGACATAGTCAAATCCTATAGCGACATAGAAAGATAATTCTTGCAAGGACCAAGAGGTAGGTTTCTATTGTCTTTGCAATTGTATATTAAGACGCTTATCTATGAAAAGGGTATATTGAAGATGAAATACGACGAGTAGAGCTCTGGTGTGCAAATGTTACGGTGACTATGGAGATGAGGGTTGGATGGAATGATACAGGGTATATGGATGGGAGTTACAATGAAACTATGAGGGAAATCAAGGAAGAGTGTGGTCTTCTGCAAAGTGTGGTGAGGTTCCAACAAGAGAAGAGGCAAAGGACTAAGGAGAGTCCTAGTGCAACTAGATCAAGAGACTACAAGAGAATATCACAAGGGACTAAGCGACCCTACAATGACAAAGGAGACAACCAGGCTACGCTCGATCCCAATGAAGGACCTACCCAAAGAAAAAATGTACCTACACCTTCGTGCACTACGCCAAATTCAGGAAGAAACACCAGATCATCACAAGATTACCCAGTGTGTCATAGTGGAGGATCAATGAACATAGGAAGAGGGCCTAGAATGGCGAGCGATGATGTGACATTTCCATTGTTCCATGGGAACAAGACCGAAGATCCTGAGCAATATTGGTTTCTCTGCAAATTCGTATGGAATATGAAAAAAATCCAAGATGAAGATATTAAGAGGGGAAAACTGGCGACAAATTTCTGAGTTTGTGCACTGGATTGGTATATGAAGTTTGTACAAGTTCTCACAGAAAATCAACAGAAGACATTGGCAAAGATTAGGAATGGGACTTTGATCAACGATTCAAAACATTGATGTCAAAAGTTAGTTTTGAAATAAGTGACATACAACACAAAGAATGGTTCATCGCAGCATTGGTACCACACATCAGAATTCCATTGATGCAGTAGAAGATTGGGACACAAACTAAAGCTCTGTAAATTGTGATGAAGTTGGAGGCTTCACCAGTGGGTGAAAATGGAGTTGTAATGAATCAGATCTGCAATTGGATAATTTGATGATTCAGTTACAAGATATCAACAAGGGAAAATACAATCGCAAAGAGGTATGTTGTACACAATGTCTCATGGAAGGACATCATAAGGATCAATGTTTAGATTTCCACGATTACTTTTATTTTGGTTCTCCAAATCCATTAATTCAAGGTGGTTTACCATGGTTTTGCATCTATCAAACCCAAGGACATCGACACGAGGAATGCATGTCTCCAAAAGGTAGTATCGAAATGTGCAAATTTATTTTGTAATTTTTATCTCTTTATTGGTCACAAGGAGAAGAATTGTAGAGCATATGACTTGCTACAATAAAGGACAATGGATACATATTACATGAAGGGAGAAGAGAACCGATCGATGGAAAGGCCTCCACCACAGTTTGTGCAACAACAACCACCATTTTCTCCACCACAACCATAGTACAATCAGATGCAATAGGCTCTGTATCAGCTACAATATACTCATCCACAATATACAAAACCGTAGTATGCTCAGCCCCAACCGAATCAACCATAGCAACAACAACTTAATCAACCCCACTACCAACCACAAGGAGGATTCTATGGAGGATTTCAAGGAGGTCATAATGGAGGTTTTGGTCGAGGAGGAGGATGAGGTCGAGGACCTGTGCAATGTGTTGAGCCCAGACTTATTATCATTTTTGGCAATTAAATTACTCATTTAAACATATGTTTTGTTATATTTTTATGTATTTTCTACCACGCAGATCACCATTTATCCCAAGGTATGAATAAATTAAAGGTTTATATATAATCCATTTATTATTGTCATTTTATGATTTTATTGATTTAAATTAACATTATTTAAAGCATATGTGATATGTTACTTAATGTGTATATTCGTTTGCAGGTTATATAGTCTGTTTGGGCGAATTAATAACAAGTACACAAATAGACAAACAAACAGTCAGCGCATCCATCTTGCTATCCAACTTACGACGCAGCTTGCTGTCCAGCTCATGATCTAGCTCCCTGTCCAGCTCATGATCTAGCTCACGACATAGCTCACCTTCCAGCTCGCTGTCCAGCTTTCCATCCAGATCACTAATCAGTTTGCACGCTCTTAATAACCAATATCATTCATTAAACAATGGAACATATTTGTAACCTACCTACTTCCCACGTGTTTAAAGGGTGGAATGTCTGCATTCTAGAATACTTACCTTGTATGCTGCCTTTACTTGAAACCATTCCATCAGCCATGATAAGGAAGGAGCTTGCATGCCATATCATGATGAAGAGAACCAAAATCACAAAAGAGAAGGAAGATACCTGTGCTCTCGGATTTGATTTGTTAATAGCCTTTATGATTGCCTAAATTTAGAGAGCAGTCGACCACTAAAGGGTCAACTTGCTCATCTCTTGTAAACAATATAAATACCAGCCTCTACATGAGTGTTGGGTGTGGATCATTTTCATTAGTTAGACAGTCAGTTTTTTAAGAGAAGAACACTGTAATAATGGTCAGTATTTTTAATAGAAGTTCTTGTTGATCGAAATATTTCACCTCCTGTGGACAACAAGGTGTTCCACTGGTCTGAATGGTTCAGATCCAAAACAAATAGATCACAGAGGTTGATAACTCCCCCTAGATGCCATAGATATCTAGACTACAAGGCCTTGATATTTCACATGTGTACCTGTAAAAGAGTTCAACATGAAACAGATCAAAGCAACCAGAATATGATCTACTAATCTATGCTAGTGACTAAGGAATCTAGCAATATATATCTGAAATCAAACATCAATAATATATATGGGATAGAAAATCAACTTGCATTAGAAATATGAAGAAGTTCACAACCAAGCCTTAGTGTTGACAAGCATCTCCATGAAACCAACTCTTCATCCCCAAAAGCTCTGACTCTAGCTCTCTATTCTCTCTCCAAATTATCTTGGGCCAAGAATCAGTCCAATAGCATAACAATACCTTCAATGTTCTCTCCTCAACCATGGCTATGAGCTCATATATATAGGGCTTTAATGGATAGATATGGTTGAGAAATTAGTGGGTGAGGTGGCATCTAAGATCCTAGGATGAGGGATCTCGAGCTCAACCAACCCACAGTAGTAGGGATAAGAGATATCTTGAGGCTTATCATCTATAAGCCTCAAGAAATTTCTCTTTTTACCCTTTTAACCAGGGCACCACACTTCTCCTTCTTTGATAGAGCTATTTGGATAATAACCACCTATGTACCAAGGGTGATAGGCAGTGGCACTGCCTATGGACAACCGATGAAAAGCGATGCGAACAGGGGTACCACTCCTAGATAAGGGAGCATGAGCGGTGCTGGGAATTTGTATGATAGACTGATAAGAAACCATTTAGTCTTCACTCCAGAAGCTGGGATTTGAAGGAAAGTAGGTATGTCAAAGGTATTATCACATGATGGTGATAGGATTTTGGTATAACAGGATGCCCCCCAAAGCATGAGTCTTAGAGTGATATGATAAACGAGAGATTTGAGAACAAGTCGTTGCCAAGAGATGAAAATGTTGGCTCGATCGGAGCATCTAGTCAAGTAGGCATATATAGTACATCATTATGTTGACTCATAGAAACAAGTAACCAAACTCATAGCTACAGACCAATATAAGGCAGATCCATGAGTGGAATAAACAAGCATGGCTAGTAGAATACAACGTAGATCCATGTGATAGAGGACCCAAAATTGGACATAGCTACCAGACATACAACATAGATCTATGTCATACAGACACACATTTGAGCATAGCCACGAACATACAAATGTGGATCCATGCTAGATATACAAAACTCCATCGCAACCTGGGGAAAAGCAATGAGCGCTTTTAAACAGATACCCAGGGTCTTTGTCTCATCTTCCACAAAGTACGATTCTATCCATGTGATTACAATGATTTGAAGTCAAACATGGTAGAAACCACTTGATTAATGGCTAATTATGTGAACCATTAACAAGTGCGAGGGAGATCATTATTAATGTCAATGATTCCCAAGGTACCTCAGTACAATCTACTGAGTGCGAATAGATGTCCTGATATTGAACACCCAGTTGATTCTATCGATCAAAGGTCAATGATGTGAACCAATGTCGAGAGCAAGAGAATTTGTCATTAAGGCATACAGATCTCAAGGTACTGAATATTGTTTCTAAGACTATTTCCTAGATGATGAGCTGACGTCAACGGGAATAGTCTCGTCGAAGGAGGGCCATGATGACTCCCACATCGACAACACGAAAATTGGAACATAGTTCTAGAATGATGTGAACATAGTAACCATATGACTGACTCAAAGATACTGACACAAAGGCTGTGTATACTACAGAGGTAAGAATTCTTCGGATTCCCTTTGAACATCAGGCGGCATGAAAAAATGACTTGGTAACATGACTAGACATGACAGATACACAATGCGATAGTGGATAATGCATTCTTTTGAAAGACTCAAAGGATTGAGATGACTCATGAAAGTGGATCATCACGGAGATCAGCTAAATACCAAATTGACTTACATAATTGTGTAGACAAGTGTCATGTTCAAAGGTAATGACAAACAATTTCCATTATTTGCAAAATGATTCCCTTTCCCATTTCCCCCATCATGATCGATGAGTGCCTCTTTTCGGTTTTATAAGTTCAAAGAGAGTAACAAACACTCGATATAGATTGTCAAAGGACAAGTCCAGTCTCATATGTTTTATGAACCTAAGAGAGGATGGGTTCATTCCCAAAATGGGTCTCTCAATGTTTAATCTTTAATGAGTCCATTGAAAGAAAACTCAGTATCGTTCATGTTTAGAGAGTTTGAATGAATACGGAAGAAGACTCCATGGGGGTCCTTTTTTGTATGATTTAGTCTCTAAGGCTCAAAAAAGTGTAAAATCATACCTTAGAGAACTCTTCCAGTCATGATTGGCTAGAGCTTTCCTTTCTTGTAAGTAGTACTGTTCGAACCGAGAAAGAGATAACCTACCGTTGGATAGATGACTCTTCAAATACTTTAACAAGCGTGAAGAAGACAAGATCGCTCGACGATCTTTTCATATTTAGGGATTCTGAAAAGGGTTTAAAGAGAACTCCATGAAGTTTATTTACACAATGTCACTTTTTGCGAGCCTGGAAATATTCAAAAATGGACTCGACTATCTTTTCATGTTTAAGGAGTCTGAAAGAAGATGTGAAAAGAAGACTGCATAACGTTTCTTTACATAATATCGTATTTTACGAGCCTAGAAATATTCAGAAACAGACTTGAAACTTTGATACTATATTTTAACAAGCATGGCAAAGTGTCCTAATAAACACTTAATGGACTTTTCTTTTTTGTGAAAGTACGAAAAAGCTATAAACAAACTTTCCAAATCTTTTTACTAAAATCAACCTACAGACGACTCATAAACAAGTGTTAAATGCATCCAAAATCAACATTACAGGATTACGACAAATAGATTTTGACCAGAACATGATGTAATATCAAAANGCAGGTAAATAGTAAAAAACCAAACATTTCACTATTTACCTCTTGGCAAAGAGCACTTGGAGCATTTTTTAGCTAGATCTTCCACAGCTGATATCGAGAGTTTCCACCGTCCGTTTTCAGTCTCGTCAGTTGAAAGTAAGAGCTGAGACCTTCTTCTTTTATTTCATAGCTTTCATTTTGGGATTTGATGGGGTTTTAGGATTATTTGGAAAGCCCTAAAATCCTATTTATGGGCACCATGGCTACCCCTTGTGGGACAGGTGGTGCCACCCAAGAATCGTGTCAAAGACAAGGTGAATAGGCGGTGTCACCACCTATCTCTAACAGAGCACAGGCGGTGCCGGCCGTGGAGAAATTTAACCAATGATATATACAAAACTAGGTCATTCTTTTGATTTATAATGATTTAAGGATGATATTGATTTATACCATTATTGTTTTGGCAGGTCTAAGCTTCAAAAATATGGTGATATGGAAGGAAAGAAATTTGTTGGCGTGCGTACCCTAACGGTCCTTAAGGTGGGTAACTCCACGTGTTTTTTGGGGATTTTGTAAGCAGAGTTACGACTCAAAATAGTCTTAGGGGTGTCGGGGTTGAGTCAAAGTCTTCTTTTGTAATAAACCCATGGTTTAAGCCCAGGGTTTAGGGTTTGGGGTGCCCATGGTTTAAGTCCATGGTTTTGTAATAGTGCACTATATAAATAGGGACTCTTGTAAATAAGTCAGGTTAGGCTTTTGATGAAAAGGAATTTATGCGAAGTTAAGGCTGTTTTTGGTAAGAGAAGGTTAAGTCCCAGCTATGTGCGTGGATGACCTCTGCAGCTGTGTGCGCAGAGGGTTTTGTAAGTGATTAAGAAGATCTGCAGCTGTGTGCGTAGAGGCCTGCAGCTGTGTGCGCGGCTTTAAGGACTTGAAGGGATTTGTAGCTGAGTGCACAGATCAGAACTGTGATTTTGTAAAGAAGTTGAATAAAACACAGTTTCTGTGGACGTAGCCCCTACACTGGGGGTGAACCACGTTATAGCTGGTGTTGTGGTTCTTTGTGTTAATTTTGTTATGTTCTTTTATGCATTGATAAATAGATATATATGATAAGTAAGATCGCTGCTAAAATATTAGCTTCGCTGTGAATTCCCAGTAAGGATTAAGCAAGTCACTGTTTGTTTATCTATCTGCGAAGTTGTATATGTGAATATCTAAGCTCTGTGTTGTGTAATCATAAGTTATTAAAGTCTAAAGGTACAGTAACATCCCTCTTCTGCTTGCAAAAACCTGATTCTGCGGCACCCCATAGCCGTTTCGGGTGAGACTGCAACCTGCTCGCAGGTTGTTGCCGAAAGGGCCAACACTATGGGTCTTTTGTTGGTGCGAAGTAAAAGGTATAAAACCTGGGTCTGCTCTAGTGCCCAACAAATTGGTTCCGTTGCTGGTTGAACTCAGTATTTGCTCAAGAGGGGTTTACGTCGTACCTCGGGGGCTATGTTCTGGAGACCCTCTGTGAAGGAAATCGATGATTGGCTTGACGCGAATTATCTAAACTTCGCTGAGCAAGAGAACAAAGATACATGTCGTAGTGCACATGACTTTTTACAAAGGTATGTTTTTGCTGATGCTTATGAGATTTTTTTGGTACTATGCACATAGAGTTGCACCAGTGGTTATCCAGGTTAACAGAGAGAAGGATGAACTTCCAAGATCATCAATTTCCTGCTTGGACCCCTACAAGAGTTAATCTTGTGAAACAAGTGAACAACGAGATATCCCGCGCTGTTGATTTCTAGACAATGCGAACCCTTGAAGCATTTGTGACGGAGTTTGCTCTCGACACAAGTATGTCTTTCAGCGAAGCCGAACGCCAATTTTTCAAAGGACCAAGGGGTAAGTTTTTGAATTCATTGAATTTGAGAGTTAAAATGCTATTAGCTGAAAAAGGTATCTTGGTATTTGAATCAGACTGTTAGATTTAGTATTACTAACCTATGTTTGCAAGTGACAATACCTTCGATGAGCAAAGTGGTTTGCTGCGAAGTGGAAAAAGGTACAAGATATATTTTGGATCCTATTCTCAGAGTTGGCATACTGAGTATCCCCCTGTAAATCCTACAGATTCAGAACCTGAAGAAATCCCCTCTGTTGGCAACCCCCCGGTAACCCCGCAGCGTAGACCTATTTTCCTTGAGAAATCGTCGCAATCCGAAAGTCACCCTAGCCCGAGTATTCCGGTCGCAGGTTAGTCTACCCCAGTAAGTTCCCCCCTGCTTACTTCTAGTCCCCCTCCCTCCCCCTGTAGATCCACTATGGCCCACATGCATGATGATATTAAGTTACCTGTTTTCAAAGGAACTGGATCAGAGGATCTAGAACAATTCTAGTTTTTATGTGAAGCAGTATGGACTGCTAAGTCCATTACGCATCAAGATACCAAAAGGGTGTAGTTGGTTACTTCTTTTAGAGACCGCGCTCTGACCTAGTTCATGAAGTTCTCCAGCACTTAGAACCATGCCTTGGCCGACATAAAAGCAGCAATGATAAAGGAATTTAAGAAGCTAAAATCAGAGTCGCAGTGTATCACTGAATTGAAAGAGATTCAGCAGAAGCGCGACGAATCGGTGTGGGACTTTGATCAAAGGTTCAAAGTTCTACTCGACAAAGTCAATTTCACCATTGGCCCTGCACAACATAAGGAATGGTTCATTGCCGCATTGCTACCACATATCAGAATGCCAATGATGCAACAGAAGGTTGCTGACCAGCAGGAGGCTCTGGAAATTGCAATGAAGCTTGAGATCGCCCCTGTCGAAGATAATTCTGGTATCGTTCAAATCCAAGCGTAGTTGGCCGTGATGGATCTGGAGCTTCGCGATATGAAGAAGGGAAAAACCGGTTGCGAAGAGGTTTGGTGTACCCAATGTCAGACAAAAGGTCACGACAAGGAACAATGTCCTGTGGTAAGAAACTACCTGAATACTGGTGCGCCAAACCCGTTCAACCCCTTTTTTCTATATTGTGAGATCTATCGGAAAATTGGCCAGCATCGACCTGAAAACTTTCATCTGCTCCAGAGGTATGTGCAAGTCCCCAAGAACCCCTACTACAAGTTCTATAAGTTAGTAGGACATAATGAGGTTGAGTATCGCAGTTACGACCTCATGAGAGAGCGCACCTATGACGCCTATCAGGTACAAAATGAGGGTCAGGTCAATGATGGCTATGGTTACCACGGCGGTGCATCCAGTAGAGGTGCTTTTGGAGGTCGTGGTCGTGGTGGCATGACAGGAAGAGGCAGAGGCCAAGTTGTGTGTTACAACTGTAACCAAGCTGGGCATCTTGCTAGAGATTGTCGAAACCCAACTACGACATGTCGGTATTGTCGAGCAGTAGATCATGTGATCGAACAGTGTCTGCAGTTGATAGCTAAAATTTAGGAATGGCACAGTGCCCCTACTCAGAATATTCAGATTATTTCCATCGAGCAAAGACCTGCTCCAGCCATTAATGTTGTTACATGAAGTGGGGCTACGATGCACATACAAAATACGGAGACATATCCTGACAAAACTTGGGTTTGTAAGGCCCCCCAGAGAGTCCCAACATTTGATATTCAAAGAGAAAAAGAGACCTTAATGGAAGCCAAGAAAGATTTCGTTGATCCTAGTTCATCAGTCGCACCTGTGCAGCAACATCAGCAGGCGTCGCAGCCGCAAGAAGCTTCGACGGATAAAGTAAGTACCCTGTCTTCCTTTTTACAAAGCTGTATGAAACTCTTAAGGAATCAAAATGCTTTACAGGAGTTGCAGAAAGTTATTGCTTCCTGTGAACCTCAGAGAAGTATTGATAAGGAAAAAACTATTAATAGAGTCAAGAGAACTGGTGGGGAAATGCAATTGAATGTCCAGATAGGACAGTATGATATGACTAATGTCATTCTAGACCTAGGATCAGAAGTCAATGTCCTAACCAAGCAAACCTGGGAACAAATGGGAAAACCTCCCCTTGCTTGGTCCCCTATACAGTTGAGGTTAGCCAATCAGCAGAGGATTGTGCCCCTAGGGAGATTCCCCAGTGTTCCAGTAGATATTGATGGGGTCAATACCTTCATGGATTTCGAAGTTATTGAGATCATTGATGACAGCAATCACTATCCAGCCTTGTTAGGAATTGAATGGGTAATGGAAAATGCTGTAGTCATTAAACTTAAGAAGAGACATATGAATTTTGAAGGGAAATATTTGAGAGTCATAGTACCACTGTATCCTTCTCAAGGGGAAAGGTACACAGAACCCCTCAGCGATGAAGCTCAGGATGCCCTGGACCACATTTATAATATCACAGCTAAGGAAGAAGATTATGTGGACCCTACTGCCGAACGTATCATGGATTGGCAGTGCGACAGCTCCTGCATGATAGACTCAGATGATGGGCTAGAAAACTAGCAGAACCGACTTTATGAGCTACATGGACATAGATCTGCCCAAATTACCAAATCCCTTAGATGGATTGGTGCATAGGTACGAGTCCTACCTATTTGTGATGAATTATCAGGAACATAATAGTTTATTGAACAATTATCAGGACAACATCCATATTTACAGAAAATTGAGACTCTGGATTTAGCATTCAGAGCCACAGCAGCTAGATGGTGGAATGGCCATAAGAAGTACACTCCTAGTTGGGCAGCTTGTCACAAATCCCTTCAACTGAGATTTTGGGCTCGACCCCAGGAGGTGTGCAGCAGATGTAAGAGACAGCCTAGCCCTCAGGAATATTTGGCGTAGTGCTACGACGCGTGGAAGCATGTACCTCAGGAAGAATGGGTCCATCAGGTTGTGCATACTCTAGCACCGATAACGAAGCATTGGTATGCGAAGGTGGAGCTCCGCCAGGATACTGTAAGTTGGGAGTGTTGTGTTGATAATTTTGTGCTTACTTTTTTCACTAATGAAGTTTGTCCAGCCTTCGATGCAGCTATCAGGTTGACCCATCCCAAGGTATGTTGTGATCAAGGAATAGCAGAGTACCAACCTGATTGGGAGGTACCAGAAGCTCATGTAGTTGAAGGTGATCACCTCGCAATTGATGAGGATGACGGTCCAGAAGGAAATCCTAAGCCTGTTACCAGTGGATATATTTGGGATGATGAAATGGCGAGCAAGGTGACCCAACTTCTCTAGGATTATCAGAACCTATCTCTGACAGAGCTCTCACACATGCAAGGAATAATTAAGGCGGGGGTAGGCATTCTGTCGTGGGTGTTAGCTCGCCTCTATGCCGAAGCTGGTGCCCACAAGTATCGAATTTCCTTCTTCGGGCACAGTCAGAATGACCATTTGTGCCGAAGTAGGCATGATATGTCGAACCTTCAAAAACACCCGTTAAAAGCACTCCGGGTTGGCAGCGCTAGTACGTTCTCTGTATTAACTACCTGCATTAATGCGATATTGGCAAATCTACCATCGCTTGGACAAGATATTTTCCCGATTCGGTATCATAAATGCCCATTTATGACAGATTTAATTGATGGATTCTATAAGAAGACAACCCCACCAGCAATGGCCGCATTTTACAACTGAGCCCATGACAGCTGATCGTGAGCTTCAGGATATAGTGAGAGAATTTGAACAGGGGGGTTTGCAGGATTTGTTTAGCCACCCACCTACGCCTGCACCCCGTGAGGAGACTTCCCCAGCACCGGGTCCGCCAATGCAGACACGCTCTGCCAGGAAAAATTTTAAGCCGGAAGTCCGTTCCAAGCGGAACGAAGACAGACACAGGCAATCAGAGCAAACATTGGAGGATCCCGAAATGCCTCCGTCTGGTTCAGTAGAGGTATTGCCTACAGAAGATGAGAACATTGCACCGAAGCGTCCACTGTATCTTCCACCAGTTCGACCAGGAGTTCAGCCACCGCGGCGAAGAAAGAATTTTATATTACGCACCCCTTCGCTGCCACCGGGTGTGCAGTTGGTCGGGACCATGACAGGCAAAATAGACCGGCTTAAGTATGCCGACCATGATACAAATGATCGTGGAAAGTTTCCCCAGTTCGCACCAAAAACATATTTTCACTTCGTCAAGTATGACGAGACTGGGGCGACATTATTAGAAATAAGACAATGGGCTGCTGGTCTGGATCAAGCTGGTTTGTTGAAGATGCTCGATGTTCCCCATTTTGGATGCAGCACACAGGTGACCATAGTGGTCAAACAACTGCTGGAATTAGTCCATGATGGCCACCTATGGATAGGGGACAAGAAAATTCCTATCACCGATGAGCTCATTCATAAGATCACTGGCTTACCTATAGCAGGGCTTGATCCGAGGACTGAATTTCCTTCCAAGCTAGAGGATACGAAGCTCGCACAAACCATGAAGGAACGATTCAGCCTGACGAAGGGGAAATGTGGGTATCACACTTCCGCGATTTAGGAACATAACATTCGCTTCGCAGCTGAGCTCCTAGCATGCAAGATAATGCGGAAGTGCAGACCAACTGAAGTGCCTGCCCCAATCATTAGAATTGCTATGAACTGTGCCGAAGGCTATAGCTACAACTGGGCAGCTTACCTTGCGAAATAATTCCTGGAAGACATCCGCGATGCGCAGGAGAAAGGTAGGCCCTTTCACTATTCATGGTTGATAGTCCTTATCGCCCTAGTTGGATGGCAAGAACCTACTGAGGCGTAGTTTGCTGCTATCTCTACGGACATGCCTGGTGCCGTTAGGTACGCCTCTTTGTGGGTTTCCTAGGATAAAACCCTACAACAGATGACAAACTATGTATTTGCCTTTTATATGATGAGTATCTCGTATGAGATCATAAGAACCCCACGACTTAGTAATGAGTTATTCTCTCAGTATAACGGCGTAGCCAGCTTTAGCGCCGACATGCATCATACCTTCAACCAGGCCCGCGCAGATCTAAAGCATCAATGGTTCAAGTTACCATATGTAGTCCACGAGGAAGACGTCCGGTCAGTAGTTCAGCACTGCTCAGCTGAATGGTTGAAATATGTGGGACCAAAACCTCACATTCCAGTTCCCCCAGTTACCAATACAGGCACAGGCCCTAGTCACATGCAGTAGCAAGACCCACTAGCGGACAGTGAAGAACAATATGATTCGCAGCAGACTGAGAGTGACCAGGGTGGAGATGGTGGAAATGAAGACGAAAAAGAAGACTCGGTTCACACTACCTCTGACCCTAATCAGTCAGAGAAGCGAAAGTCACCAGAAGTACAGGAAGTGACCCAACATCAGTCTAGAAAGAAAGCAAAAGCGTCAAAAGAAAAGGCATCGACGAAGAACCTGCTGTGACGCTCGACGAGATTGATCAGGCTCTGACGAAGTGCACAAAAGAATTAACTAGCAAGTGGTCAGAGTTCATAGATATACATCTCGCTGCACTTATGGGTGTAGCAAACAGGATTTCAGAGCTAAAGGACATCACAGAAAAATCAGTGATTGGCGCTGCAGCAAGCAGTGCCCCAGTAAGCGCGCAACCAGACCTAAGGCAATGGCCTACTAGAGATAACAAAGGCCAAGTGTCCAGTGCAGCCCTCATATTAACTGATGCAACGTCTCGTTCGGAGATGAGCATGAAGGTTGGAATAGATTACACTAAGATGTCTATGATGGAGCTACATCTTTGTCAGGCAGCAATTATGAAAGAAATCCAGGCACGAGGCCACTATTCCCAAAGACAGATGGAACAGGCCATAAGTACACAGCAGGGCCTTGCAGCGCAGCTGGAAGTAGCGAAGCAGAGAAAGAGGGACACATAACGTAAGCGGATTACACTAGTCCGAATTTTGGATGAGACATGTCGAAGTCTTCTTGACTTCGACGTACAGCTAGTAGAAGAGCCGGAACAAAGGCTAGCCAGGCTGAGAGACTATGCACAACAGTCCCGCAGTGAAATAGAGAAGCTTAAAGCCAATTACGAGGCCCAGATTGTGGAGCTCCAGCTCCGCCTCACCCCAGAGAGCCCACTAGAAGTCAGGGAACAACGCCGAGCAGACATTCAGGCCTCCGCAGCAAAAATATAAGATATTGTGAGCAGCGTAGCAAAGCTGCTAGAAGACAGTGTCGAGGGCTGGACCACCCTGCAAGAAAACCCAGAAGTCAGATAGCTGCAAGAGACCATCAGGCAGCGACAGACAGAGTTGGATAAAGTAAAAGCAGAAATTAAGACTCTACCACCTATGGAGAAAATGTTCAAGGTAAAGCAAAGCAATGAACTCCAGCAGGAAATTGAATTGTGCAGAGCAAAAGCAATAGTGGTGGAAAATTCTATGCAGCCACTTATCAGCGAAGCTTTGGAGTTGAGTACTACTGTGCACACCCAACTCAAAATTTTGAAGGAATATGATGCATTTGCACAGGAAAATACCAACGAAGCATCTGCCGTAGTATTGCAGGAATTGGTCGACAAAGAGCAGGCAGCCGACAACATCATATGTGGTCTCAACAAGGAGTTCGCTATTTTCACTGACAAAGTTCGTCTACCAAAAGAGCCCTAGAGTGTCCCGGGACGGGACACTGGTGAGTCTTAGGGGCCAGTTGGGGTGCGCACCCTAACGGTCCTTAAGGTGGGTAACTCCGCGTGTTTTTTGGGGATTTTGTAAGCAGATTTACGACTCAAAATAGTCTTAGGGGTGTCGGGGTTGATTCAAAGTCTTCTTTTGTAATAAACCCATGGTTGAAGCCCAGGGTTTAGGGTTCGGGGTGCCCATGGTTTAAGTCCATGGTTTTGTAATAGTGCGCTGTATAAATAGTCACTATTGTAAATAAGTCAGGTTAGGATTTTGATGAAAAGGAATTGATGCAAAGTTAAGGCTGTGTTTGGTAAGAGAAGGTTAAGTCCCAGCTGTGTGCGTGGATGACCTCTGTAGCTATGTGCGCAGAGGGTTTTGTAAGTGATTAAGAAGATCTGCAGCTGTGTGCGCAGAGGCCTGCAGCTGTGTGCATAGCTTTAAGGACTTGAAGGGATCTGCAGCTGAGTGTGCAGATCAGAACTGTGATTTTGTAAAGAAGTTGAATAAAACATAGTTCTGTAGACGTAGCCCCTACACTGGGGGTGAACCACGTTATATCTGGTGTTGTGGTTCTTTGTGTTAATTTTGTTGTGTTCTTTTATGCATTGATAAATAGATATATCTGATAAGTAAGATCGCTGCTAAAATATTAGCTTCGTTGTGAATTCCCAGTAAGGGTTAAGCAAGTCACTGTTTTTTTATCTATATGCGAAGTTGTATATGTGAATATCGAAGCTCTGTATTGTATAATCATAAGTTATTAAAGGCTAAAGGTACAGTAACATCCCTCTTCTGCTTGCAGAAACCTGATTCTGCGGCACCCCATAGTTGTTTCGGGTGAGACCGCAACCTGCTCACAGGTTGTTGCCGAAAGGGCCAACACTGTGGGTCTTTTGTTGGTGTGAAGTAAAAGGTATAAAACCTGGGTCTTCCCTAGTGCCCAACAAAATCATGATGATGAGGATGTCACTGCTAAAAGGAATCCAGTGTGTATTTCCGCACTTCGGAACTGTGGAATTCTAAAGTTTTTCTAGACACCAAGCATGGTGTCCCATGAGAGACTACTAGAGCACATCCTGAGAATTTGGAATCCAGAACAACAGTATTTCGAGGTGGGGGCACAAATAATTATAGTGGAGGTAGAGGAAATCTACTTCCTGATTGGCCTATCGAGACGGGGTAGCCCTATCTCACTGACTGGTTCCCATGGTGAGGACATTACCACCAGAGAGCTCATAGATTGACACTATGCACCAGGTACAAGTACATCGGGAAATAAAATCCCCATTAGGGCAGTGACAGACAGGGCTCTATGGATCATTCTATTCACCATGTAGAGGGTGGTAGGGAGCCAGGGTGTACATCAGGTTTCCAGGGCACATATACTGTATTCCCTAGAGGCAATGGCACCTATGGTGTTCAACTGGGTGAAAGCATTGCTTCCAATCTTCAAGGATCAGTTGACTAAATGTTAGTAGGGAGAGCTGAAGCAATTCGGCTTTGGTTCCATCTTAGCTTGTTTCTTCTTCGAGCGGGTCTCCCAGATGAGGCCCCAAGTGACTTTTCGGATTCTAAGAGCACGAGACCCCCGCATGCTGAGGTGGGTCCAAGTCATGGCTTGCATGGGAGCGGGTAGGGGTGGAGTGAAGTTCGGCGACACGTTCTTGAGATGGCTATGGGATCAGATGCTCATGGTCGAGGACTATCCCTATGTGGGCACATATTTTACAGGTGGTCCTAACCTACCACTCTCTCCTGGAGAGCAGTGGGGAGACATTGGTAAGAAACAAGAAACCCTAAAGATGAAATTTTTTTTTATGTTTTTTATGCTTTATATATATTTTTTATGATAAGTGACGAGACCTATTTGTCATCATGCAGATGTTGGAGTAGCGAGACCTGGAGGAACATCTCCATTAGACAGGCGAGCTGAGGCTCACTTCGTGCCACAGGGTGATGATATCACCGGGGAGCTGGAGGAGAACCTCGAGAGGTTGACTCTAGACATCCCATATGCTGACATAGATGATCTCTCGACCAGATATCAGAGATCTATAATGGGAGTACCAGGTCGATTCAGCAGGCTACTTCACAGGGTGGCTCGAGCAGTGATGTGCTATCACAAGCATCACTAGCAGATGAGACATGTATACTGAAAGCTGATAGTCTTAGGAATTTGTATTATGATTTTGCTTGAAACCCTACATGCTTCAAAAGAGGTCTCGGGACCTATTTTTTGTAACATTTTTTGTATATATATATACAGAATTTTACATGATGTTTATATGTTTCAAATGGACAAATGCATTTTCTATGAGTTCTATGTGTCTTTAAATGTTTATTTACAATGTACCATGCTTGATTAACATCATGAATGGGCAATATTTTAATCTAGGATGTAATTAGCCAATGAATCAGCAACTACATTATGTTCCCTAGGGATATGCCTATATGTAATGGTTCCAAATGATCTTTCCAAAAAACGTACCCTCTAGAAGAGGCAGAGGATCATCGGGTTCCTAATGGTGTAGATATGGTTTAAATGACAAACCACGAGCTGAGAGTCCATCAAAACTACTAGATCACGGACATCCTGGGAGGCAGCTTTAGTTAGAAGGCCAATGTCTGCTTCATACTCAGCAATGTTATTAGTAGCGGGACCTAAGCAAACCACTCCTGAACTGACCAAATCTTTAGCTGGGGAATAGAGAACCCAAGCAGCTGAGTCTAGATTCAAGGTGTGGCAGCATGACCAAAACATGGTATAAACAAATGCGGGCACCAAAACTCAAAACCATCTTGAAAATACTGAAAACACACTAAAACTCAATCAATATACATATATACAAGACACCATCCAAGAAGACCTAGGCATAGTACATTTTCAAGTACAACCCATTGCAAGGTTGCCCTAAAGGGATTCCATCATAATCCACCAACTCATAGGCTCCTTTCTCTAACACCTTGGAAATAACGAAAGTTCCATACCACATAGACTTGAACTTACCCTCTAGCTTGTCATATCTCTGGTCATAAATCAAAACTAGGTCACCCTCGTTGAAAACACGAGGCTGGATGGATTTATCATACTGCGCCTTGACGCATTTCTTATGTGCCTCATTAGCCAAGGCAGCATCTCTACGAGTCTTATCAAGGTTATTCAAGTACAAAAATCTCGCTTCCTTTGCGGAAGTGTCTGGGAGAAGTTCAATGGTGAGTTGTAAAGATGGAATTTGACATTGGATAGCCAAGACAGCTTCAAGTCCATAGACAAGATGGAATGGCGTGAAACCAGTAGCTGTTTTCATGGAAGTCCTATAAGCGCAAAAAACGGAAAAAAGAACGAGATGCAAATTGGATTTATGATCTCCAACCATCCGATGAAGCATAGTTTTCAAAACCTTGTTAATGGCCTCTACCTAACCATTAGCTTGTGGATAATACAGTATAGAGTTTTTGTTGGGCACTAGGGTAGACCCAGGTTTTATACCTTTTACTTCGCACCAACAAAAGACAAACAGTGTTGGCCCTTTCGGCAACAACCTGCGAACAGGTTGCAGTCTCACCCGAAACAGCTATGGGGTGCCACAGAATCAGGTTTCTACAAGTAGAAGAGCGATGTTACTATACCTTTATCCTTTAATAACTTATGATTATACAACACAGAGCTTCGATATTCACATATACAACTTCGCAGATAGATAAACAAACAGTGACTTGCTTAACCGTTACCGGAAATTCACAGCGAAGATAGTATTTTAGCATCGATCTTACTTATCAGATATATCTATTTATCAATGCATAAAAGAACATAATAGAAATAACACAAAGAACCACAACACCAGATATAACGTGGTTCACCCCCAGTGTAGGGGCTACGTCCACAGAACTGTGTTTTATTCAACTTCTTTACAAAATCACAGTTTTGATCTGCGCACTCAGCTGCAGATCCCTTCAAGTCCTTAAATCCATGCACACAGCTGCAGGCCTCTGCGCACATAGCTACAGAAGTTCTTAATCACTTACAAAACCCTCTATGCACACAGCTGCAAAGGTCGTCCACGTACACAGCTGGGACTTAACCTTCTCTTACCACAAATAGCCTTAGCTTCGCATCAATTCGTTTACATCAAAAAGCCTAACCTGACTTATTTACAAGAGTGCCTATTTATACATCGCACTATTACAAAACCATGGACTTAAACCATGGGCACCCCGAACCCTAAACCCTGGACTTAAACCATGGGTTTGTTACAAAAATAGGGCTTTTACTCAACCCCGACACCCCTAAGACTATTTTGAGTTGTAAATCTGCTTACAAAACTCCCAAGAACATGCGGAGTTACCCACCTTAAGGACCATTAGGGTGCGCACCCCAACAGGCCCCTAAGACTCACCAGTGTCCCGTCCCGGGACACTCTACTGCTTCTCAGGTGGGAAGATCTTGCTGGTGACGGTTCTGAACATCTCGTTGGGGCTGCGCATGCTGTTGTCGGCTGCTTGCTCCTTTTCTTCATAATTTTTATGCTGGTTAAGGGCTTCTGGATCTAGCAACGACCCCCTCCTTCGAACTATTTACCGAACATTTGACCATTCACAACTTAGGGTCCTCAGAATTGCATGTCAAAGTGCATAAGACAAACAGTCGCCCTGGTTCTGCTAAGCCAAGAGGATACATCTCGGGATGTTGCAGATTCTTCTTGTGGGGCCTTGTGCCTTTCGTCGCTCCACCTTAGAGAAAACTTCTACGTTTCTTCGCGCGATTTAGAGCAAACTTCTACCTTTCTTTGTCTTGTTAGAGCATGTCTGCAGAGGTGGATTGATCAGACGGTTTTGCATATCTCTCTCCCTGGAATCTCGTGATAACTACTGGGATTCACAGTCATTCGACATGGTCCTAACTCTAGAACTCAAAGAAATGCACAATGCAGGAGTCACAGGCCAGTGTAGCTTCTTATAGAATCCCACAACATAATTTGTCCTCATGGTGCATTAATGACGCCGAATCTAATGGAGTGGCGGAAATCCTGCTCACCCAATGTGAGATTTTCCCAAAATCTCATCATTATAGTTAGTTAGGGCAGTTCTCGTTCCAGCGCCGCCAAGTCTAGTTTGTCCCAGCCATCACATTTTAGGCTGTGACACACCGTTGATCTTCGACATACCCACTAACTTCCACTTCACTTTGATGATTACCTTCGACATAATAGTGGCTTTCAACCCATCCCGACTTACACGACAACCGAACTGTAACCTTCGAGTTTTGTCAGTCTTTCACACTTCGTAGCTTTGAGAACAACTTCCTTATAGTCTAGCACCCAGTTTCAACTATTCTTGGTACTTAGACTTGACTTCTTGCTGTTACTTTTGATTAGGAGGTCCCGGCCTATCCCTGTACTTCTTTAATCAGCTACCATTTACCATAGAAGGTAAAATTTCGCCATTCAGCTTAGCTAACTAGACTGCGCCACCATCAGTAAATTTCTGCACTATGTATGGGCCTTTCCAATGTGTCTTGAACTTACCTGGGAATTTCATGAATTTGCTGTCATATAAGAGCACAAGATCACCCTGCTGGAATTGCTTCTTTTTGATGTGTCTATCATGCCATGCTTTTTCTCGAGCTTTCTGCGCTTGCTGCTGGAATCCTGCAATAAATCTGTTCTCTTCAAGTTCTAGTATCTTTGTCAACCTTTTGGTCATTATAGCTGGGTCATCCATCTCTGTAAAAGCAGATATTCTGAGGCTAGGAACAATGTACTCCATGGGAATGACTACTTCTTGTCCATAGACCAACCTAAAAGGTGTATGGCCTGTCAACTTCTTGCAGGTGGTTTGATAAGCCCATAGTACTGCTGGAATTCTAAGATCCCAGTCATTTGTGTTAACATTGCAAACCTTTGTCAGAGCATGTTCAAGGATCTTGTTAAAAGCCTCAACAGTTCCATTGGCTTATAGATGATAGGCAGTACTCTTCTAATGATACACTTGAAATTATTCAGTCAATACTTCAATAGTTTTATTTAGGAAATGTGATCCTTGATCACTCATAAGAACTCTAGGACACCTGAACCTGGACAAGATGTTATCGAAGATGAACTGCGCAGCTGTAGCAGCGCTATAGTTCTTGACTGGTTGAGCTTCGGCCCAACAGGTAAGGTAGTCAGTTGATGTAATAATATATCTTGCTCCGAACTTCTTCGCAGGGGGATTGATAGGGCCAACAAAGTCAATAGCCCACTTGTCAAATGCTTGTAAATTTACCTGCGGGACTAGAGGCATCTCATCCCTCCTGGATGGTTTGCCTGTCCTTTGACAGATGTCACAACTATGGCAGTATTCTCTTGCATCCTTGTGAACTATGGGCCACCACAACCCGGCTGTCAAAATCTTCTGTGCCGTAGCTTTACCTGCATAGTGACCTCCTACTGCTCCAGAGTGTGCCTCAGCCAAAATCAGTGGCTTTTCGTGCTCCAAGACACACCTGCGTAGTACTTCATCTGGTCCCATCTTATACAGCTGACCTACTATTAAGGTAAAGTCTGCTGCTCTCACCACCAACTTCTTTTTCTGCTGTGTTGTCATCTCGACGGGTGGAAAACCTGTAGACAAATACTGAACAATATCCTGAAAATATTCATCAACCATCTGGATGGCGAATAGCTGAGCATCAGGAAGAACTTCATCCAAACTGGTGGGTTCTTCTCTTGACTCAAGCCTCGACAAGTGGTCAGGTCCTATATTAAGTCTTCCAGGCTTAACTATGATCTCAAAGTCATATTCCTGAAACGGGATCAACCATCTGCATATCCTTCCACCTAACATAGGCTTGTTAACCAAATATTTCAAAGCAGAGTGGTCAGCGAACTTCTTAAAATGAGATCCTAAAAGATAATGTCGAAACTTCTGCAATGCATACACCATAGCAAGACCTTCACGTTCTGTTGTAGTGTAATTTTTCTCTGCTATAGACAATTTTATGCTTGCAAAAGAAATAGGGTGATCAATATTACCTTCTCCTGACTGAGCCAATACTATACCCAGAGCAATGGAGGATGCATCAACATGCACATGAAACTCCTTATTCCAGTCAGGGAATACTAATATAGGAGCAGTGACCATCTTTTCCTTCAAAATATCCAAGCTTGCTTGGCACTCAGGTGTCCACTCGAACTTAATATCTTTCTTCAACTGCTTTTCCATCGGAGCTGTAATCTGAGCATAAACTTTGATGAATTTCCTGTAATATCCAGTGTGACCAAGTGTCGTTTGAAGTTGTTTAATGGACTTCGAAGGTGGCAGGTTCACAATAATAGCTATCTTCGCAGGATCCATCATCAATCCTTGCTTACATACAATGTGACCGAGCAGAATTCCAAAGGGTGCACAAAAGATACACTTTTTTAAGTTCAAGGAAATCTGGTGTTGTCTACATTTATCCAGCATAAGTCTTAAACTAGTTATATGATATTTTAGTAGCCCAAAGATAGTCCAATCATCAAAATAAACTTCTAAGAATTTATGGATAAATTCCTTAAACGTAGAGATGACTACTCTAGAAAATATAGCTGGAGCATTCTTCAATCCAAAGGGCATAACTGTATACTGAAAGGATCCCATTTCTGTAGCAAAGGTTGTCTTATGTCGATCTTCGGGAGCAATTCTGATCTGATGGTAACCTGAAAATCCATCTATAAAAGAGTACACTTCTTGGCCCCCAACATTGTCTAACACTTCGTCTGTAAAGGGAGTAGGGAAATGATCATGTAGACAAGCATCATTCAGTTTCCTTAGATCAACATAGATTCGGATTTCACCCTTAGTCTTCTTCTCCTGCACCACCATAGGACTGACCCACTTGGATTCTTCAACAGGCTCAATGATTCCTACAACAAGCATCTTATCCAGCTCCATCCTAACTTTTTCCTTATACTTTGGGTTCAACCTATAAGGGTGCTATTTCACAGGATTCACATCAGGTTTCAAAGGGATCTTCATCATGCCGATATCACACAGGATACCTTTCATCTGTGAGAACTTCGTCGGAAATAGGTCCTAATATTCATGGAGAAGTTGGGTTACTTTGCTTACCATCTCGTCATCCCAATAATCTCCAATGGTAGCATACTTAGGCTGTTCTTCTGATCCAATGTTGACTGTCCGCGTCTGCAGGGGCTGAGTCACTTCAGGGGCTTCGACTGCTGGTCCGTGTACGTCGCAGTGTCCTTCTGACTCAAGAATATCAATATTGCGTGGATCAGCATCCTCGTCAATTGCGAGGTTATAACATTCCACTGCATAAGCTTCTTGTGCTTTCCAATCAGGTCAGTATTCTACTACTTCTTGATCATCGAATACCTTAGTATGGATCAACCTGATAGTGGCATCTAAGGCTGGACAAACTTCATTAGTACAAAAGGTAAGCACAAAACTATCAACAAGACAATTCCAACTTACAGTAACCTGGCGAAGCTCAGCCGCCGCGTACCAATTCTTTGCTATCAGTTCCAGAGTATGCACAAATCGATGTACCCATTCTCCCTGCGGTACCTACTTCCATGCTTCGTAGCACTGCGCCAAATGCTCCTAAGGGCTAGTCTTTCCATCAAACCGATTGCGCACCTCCGGGGGCTGATCCACAAATCTGAGGTGAAGGGAATTCTGACAAGCTTCCCAACTAGGAATATACTTCTTATAGCTATTCCACCATCTGGCTGCTGTGGCTCTGAATGCTAAATCCAGAGTCTCCATTTTCTGTGAATCTGGGATATGGTCTAAGAATTGTTCAATAAACTGTTCTAGGTCTGATAGGCCATCAAAAGTAGGGAGGACTCTTTCCTGTGCACCTAGCCATCTGAGGGATTTGGTGATTCTGGCACATCTATGTCCATGCAGCTCATAGAGTCTGTTCTACCAGTTTTCTAATCCATCATCTGAATCTGTCATGCAAGAGCTATCACATTTCCAATCCATGATACCTTCAGTGGTGGGATCCACATAATCTTCTTCCCTCACTGTGATATTGTAAATATGGTCCAGGTCATCTTGATATTCATCTCTGAGGGGTTCTGTGTACCTTTCTCCTTGAGAGGGGTCCAGTGGTACTATGACTCTCAAATCTTTCCCTTCGAAAGTCATCTATCTCTTCTTAAGGTTAATGACTGCAGCATTTTCCATTGCCCATTCAATTCATAACAAGGCTGGATAGGGATTGTTGTCATAAATGATCTCAATAACTTCGAAGTCCGCTAAAGTATTGACCCCATCAATATCTACTGGGACACTAGGGAATCTCCCTAGGGGCACAATCCTCTCCTGATTGGCTAACCTAAACTGTATAGGGGACCAGGCAAGGGCAAGTTTTCCCATTTGTTCCTAGGTTTGCTTGGTTAGGACATTGACTTCTGATCCCAGGTCCAGAATGACCTCAGTCATATCATACTCTCCTATCTGAACATTCACACGCATTTCCCTCCCAGTTCTTCGGACTCTATTAAAATTTCTCTGAGGTTCACAGGAAGCAATAACTTTCTGCAATGCCTTTAAAGCATTCTGATTCCTTAAGAGTTTCATGCAGCTCTATATAAAGGAAGACAGGGTACTTACTTTATCCATCGAAGCTTCTCACAGCTGTGACTCCTGTTGATGTTGCTGCACAGGTGCGACTGATGAACTAGGATCAACGAAATCTCTCTTGACTTTCGTGAATATCTCTTTCTCTCGTTTAACATCAAATGCTGGGACTCTCTAGGGAGCCTTACGAACCCAAGATTTGTCAGGCTGTTTCTCCATATTCTGTATGTGCGTCGTATCTCCACTTCGCATGACAACATTAATGGCTGGCGCAGGTCTTTGCTCGATGGAAATCATTTGAATATTCTGAGTAGGGGCATTGTCTTGTTCCTGAATCTTAGTTATCAGCTGCGGGCATTGGTCAATGACATGATCAACTACTCTGCAATACCGACATGTCGTAGTTTGGTTTCGACAGTCATGAGCCAGATGTTTAGCCTGGTTACAGTTATAACACGCTACCTGACCGTAGCCCCTGCGATCCATACCACCACGACCACGACCTCCAAAAGCACCTCTACCAGATGCACCACCGCACTAACCATAACCATCATCGTTCTGTCCCTCACTTTGTACCCGATAGGTGTCATAGGTGCGCTCTCTCATGAGGTCAAGACTGCGACACTCATATTCATTATGGCTGATAGACCTACATAATTTACAATAAGGGTTCTTAGGGACTTTCCCATACCTCTGTAGCAGATAGCAATTCTCAGGTCGATGCTGGCCAGTGGCTCTGCAGAGTTTGCAATATAGAACTTACGGGTTAAATGGGTTTGGTGCCCTAGTATGTAGGTAATTTCGAACCACAGGACACTGTTCCTTGGCATGACCTTTTGTCCGACATTGTGTACACCAAACCTCTTCACAACCGGTTTTTCCTGTCTTTATGTCGTGTAGCTCCAGAGCCATCAATGCCAACTGCGCTTGGATTTGAGTGATACCAGAATTATCTTTGACAAGAGTGGTTTCAAGCTTCATCGCAATTTCCATAGCCTCCTGCTGATCAGCAACCTTCTGTTGCATGAGGGGAGTTCAGATGTGCGGCAGCAATGCTGCAATGAACCATTCCTTGTGCTACGCTGGTCCAATGGGGAAACTGACTTGGTCTAGCAGAACTTTGAATCTTTGATCAAAGTCCCACACTGATTCGCCACGCCTCTGCTGAATCTCTTTCAATTCAGTGATACATTGCGAATCTGATTTTGGCTTCTTAAATTCCTTTATCATTGCTGCTTTTATGTCGGCCAAGGCATGGTTCTGAGTGCTGGAAAACTTCATGAACCAGGTTAGAGCGTGGTCTCTGAAAGAAGTAACCAGCTGCACCCTTTTTGTATCTTGATCTGTAATTGTCTTAGCGGTCCATACTGCTTCACATAAAAACCAGAATTGTTCTGGATCCTCTGATCCAGTCCCTTTGAAAACAGGTAGCTTAATATCATCATGCATGTGGGCCATAGTGGATCTAGGGGGGGTGGGATGGGGGCTGGAAGTAGGCGGGGGGGAACTTACTGGGGTAGACTAGCCTGCCACCGGAATACTCGGGCTAGGGTGACTTTTGGACTGCGACGGGTTCTCCGGGAAAACAGGTCTACTCTGCGGGGTTACCGGGGGGTTGCCAACAGAGGGGATTTCTTCGGGTTCTGAATCTGGGGGATTTACAGGGGAATAATCGGTATGCTGACCCAGGGAATAGGATCCAAAATCTCTCTTCTACCTTTTTCCACTTCGCAGCAAACCACTTTGCTCATCGAAGGTATTGTCACTTGCAAACATATGTTAGTAATACTAAATCTAATAGTCTGATTCAATTAGCAAGATACCTTTTTCAGCTAATAGCATTTTAACTTTCAAATTCAATGAATTCAAAAACTTACCCCTTGGTCCTTTGAAAAATTGGCGTTCGGCTTCGCTGAAATACGTACTTGTGTCGATAGAAAACTCCATCACAAATGCTTCAAGGGTTCGCGTTGTCCAGAAATCAACAACGCCAGATATCTCGTTGTTCACTCTTTTCAAAAGATTAACTCTTGCGGGGGTCCAAGCAGGAAACTGACGATCTTGGAAGTTTGTCCTTCTCTCTGTTAACCTAGATAGCCACTGGTGCAACTCTATGTGGATAGTACCAAAAAAAATCTCATAAGCATCAGCAAAAACATACCTTTGTAAAAAGTCGTTTGCACTATGACGCAGATCTTTGTTCTCTTGCTCAGCGAATTTTAGATAAGTCTCGTCAAGCCAATCACCGATTTCCTTCACAGAGGGTCTCTAGAACATAGCCCTTGAGGTACGACGTAAACCCCTCTTGAGCAGATACTGAGTTCAACTGGCAACGGAACCAATTTGTTGGGCACTAGGGCAGACCCAGGTTTTATACCTTTTACTTCGCACCAACAAAAGACCCACAGTGTTGGCCCTTTCGGCAACAACCTGCGAACAGGTTGCAGTCTCACCCGAAACAGCTATGGGGTGCCACAGAATCAGGTTTCTACAAGTAGAAGAGGGATGTTACTGTACCTTTAGCCTTTAATAACTTATGATTATACAACATAGAGCTTCCATATTCACATATAGAACTTCGCAGATAGATAAACAAACAGTGACTTGCTTAACCCTTACTAGGAATTCACAGCGAAGCTAGTATTTTAGCAGCGATCTTACTTATCAGATATATCTATTTATCAATGCATAAAAGAACATAACATAAATAACACAAAGAACCATAACACCAGATATAATGTGGTTCACCCCCAGTGTAGGGGCTACGTCCATAGAACTGTGTTTTATTCAACTTCTTTACAAAATCACAGTTCTGATCTGTGCACTCAGCTGCAGATCCCTTCAAGTCCTTAAAGCCATGCACACAGCTGCAGATCTTCTTAATCACTTACAAAACCCTCTACACACATAGCTGCAGAGGTCATCCACGCACACAGCTGGGACTTAACCTTCTCTTACCACGAATAGCCTTAGCTTCACATCAATTCCTTTACATCAAAAATCCTAACCTGACTTATTTACAAGAGTGCCTATTTATACATCGCACTATTACAAAACCATGGACTTAAACCATGGGCACCCCGAACCCTAAACCTTGGACTTAAACCATGGGTTTGTTACAAAAATAGGGCTTTTACTCAACCTCGACACCCCTAAGACTATTTTGAGTCGTAACTCTGCTTACAAAACTCCCAAGAACATGTGGAGTTACCCACCTTAAGGACCGTTAGGGTGCACAACCGAACAATTTTCATGGTGAAAACCTAGCTTGGCACTCAATTCCTCCATCATTTGATTACAAAAATGGGATCCGTGATTAGTGATGATAGACCGCGTAACTCCAAATATAGCTATAATATGATTGAACCGACAGTCTTACCATCTTCTGCATATGTAGGCATGGCCTCAGCCCATTTTGTAAAATAATCTACGGCTACGATAATGTAACCATGCCGCTCGGATGAGGTAGGTTTACAATGCATGAAGTAAATCCCCCATTTTGAAAAAGGGCCAACGGCAATGATAGGGTGAAACAGAGCAAGAAGGGTGCACTTTTTGGGATAAAAATGTTGGCATGGTGGGCATTTCTTAATAGCCTCATGACAATCTTTGAAGACAGAAGGCCAGAAATAGCTAGCGTGAAGAATTTTCTGGGCTGTAGCCATCCTAGATAAATGACTGCCACATGATCCAGAGTGGTAATCATTTAACACATGTTCAGCCTCCTCATGAGTGAGTCATCACTGGAGAATGGAGTCAATCCCATGTATATACAAGGTTCATGCAAGATGAGGTAGTATTTCACATGGTGACAAATGCGGTGACGATCATCACAAGATAGATGCGGTTGAAAATGTTGGGTCTAGAGATAAATCAACAAATATCCATACCAAGGATCAATAGTGCTAATTAGGAACAGGAATTCATCTGAAAATGAATTGCTGGGCTCAGATTCCGTGGTAGCGTAGGGAAGGTCACATATAAGCTCTGCAAAAACCAAGGATTTCTTTGATGTAGCCTTGGAAAACTCAAGATCGAACTCCTGAAGGGTGACGATCCAACAAGAGTACTTGCCCCTGAGTACCTGACGAGTTAGAATGTAGTACATCGGGTTCTGGTATGCCAATATGGTGGTAGTGCGAAGCAGAATGTAGTGACAAAATTTTTGCACAGCAATGACCGTGGCCAAATCTAGCTTCTCCACATGTGAATAATGGGTTTCAAAATCAATGATATTCTTACTGGCGTAATAAATCACATGCTCCTGACTGTGGAGATTGTCCTGCACTAAAACCATGGCGATGGTAGTAGCGGAGGAAGCAATATACAAGAGAAAATCTTTTGAATAGTATGGGGGGTGTATCATGGGTGAATGAGTCAGAGCATGCTTAATACTATCAAAGGTGCGTTGGGCCTGGTCATCCCAGAAGAATGGACTGTTCTTCTTGAGGAGGTGCATATAACCGTGCGTTTTCTCAACAAAATTGCACATGAAACGACGAAGAAAGTTTTCCTTCCCCTGCAAACTTTGGAGTCAAGGATGGTGGTTGGGGCTGGTAGATTAATGATGGTGGAAATATTCAAAGGATCGATCCAGATTCCATCTTTGGATACCACAAATCCAAGCATATGTCCCGTCTCAATGCAAAAAACACATTTATGCAGATTGAGCCGTATATTATAATGATGACATCTCAGGAATATGTCTCGAAGATGACCAGGGTGGTCCTCCCGTCACTGTGAATGAGCAGGGAGGTTGTCAAGGTACGGTTAAACAATATGTTTAATGTTGTGAATTGCATAAGACATCACACGCTGGAACGTGGCGCCAACATTTTTCAATCAGAAAGGTAACTTCTTATATGCAAAGGTTCCCCATGGGAAAGTGAATGCCGTCTTATGCTGATTGATGGGAAATATCTCAATTTGATTGTAGCCGGAGAAGCCATACATGAATGAAAAGATGACACTTCTAGCACAATTGTTGATAATCTGATCGATGTGTGGGGTAGGAAAGTTGTCTTTGGGACAAGCTTTATTTAAATCCCTAAAGTCGATACAGACTCTAATGGTGCCCTGCCTTTTATTGACAGGGACAACATTCGATACCCATTCTGTCAGAGGTATAGGATAAATAAAACTAGCTTTCAGAAGTTTCTCAATCTCAGCTTTAATAGCTATGGCCTTCCTAGGATGGACTTGCCTAAGTTTCTTCTTGACAGGTTTAGCCATGAAATAAGTTTTAATCTCATGGATCACAATGGAAGGGTCAATCTCCGGCATCTATTCATAGGACCAGGCAAAAATATCATGGAATTCCTTACAAAGTGCCTTATATGCTTCAGATTCATCTGTGGAGCAGTTCTTCCCAACGTGAACATGCTCAATAACATCAGGCTTTGCTGATATGTCAATTGGGTTTGTCTGAGTAATGTTGCAAAGGTTTCCTTTAGAATCTATGTCTTGCAACAATATAGGACTTTGCAGAACGTTGACAATATCGATTGGAAGCAAGGATGCAAAATCATAGCTACTCAAACTAATTTTGGGGAGGAACATGGATCTATGATGGTGGTCCTCCCAAATGGACCCGCCTGAGTTCATGATCTCTATAATGGACTAATAAAAAGGAAAAGTCATGGAGAGATAGTCTAGAACCAGAAGAGAAGGTGTTAACTAGTACGGTGAATGGTAAGGATCCGAAGCCACTAAATGAATGTCATTAGTGTGATCATCAGAACAAGTTTGAATGGTGTCATACGTAGCTTCGTGCAGGCTCAACAAGGTGGAATCAACAACATTTGTGCCCTGGGGCTCAATATCAAATGAGGCAATCATATGTACTGTCGCAGTATCCATGCTAGGAGGAGTGGAGGGAAAGATCCCCATAAGGGATGAATCCTTCAGCATACCAACCCCAATCGACTGGTAAAGAGGAGGGGACTGAACTAACATGGGGATGTTATTAGCTGTAGAGGTAGTAACATCCGATGTACATAAATCAAGTTGGTCAATAGTAACAATTATCCCGAGATGCAGGAATTGGACCGTTTGAAATACTGTTGAAGCAACAACATTCATGGAATAGAACCAATTCCTTTTTAAATGGAGGTTATAATCTAAAGAAGCATCTACCACTTCTACTTGGATGGAAATGGTTTTCCCCCCAGCTCGACCGCTAGGGTTGATATGAGGCCATGGGGTTGGAATCCTTGTCCATCAAAGGCTTTAAGGGTCATAGGTGATGTAACAAGCTCGAGAGAGCCAAGAGCTTTCCAACAAGTCAGAGATAAGACTGATGTCGAAGCTCCTTCATCTAGTACCATTTGAAAGACTTTCTTTCCCATTACATTTGTAATGATCTGAAAAGCAATTTTATGTGGTAATCTAGGTTTATAGTTCTCAACATTGAAGTGAATCAAGTTAGTGTTATCTGGGTCTATAGCTACTAATGCAGTCAATAGGTTCTTGCACTGTGTAGGGAAAATTTGGAGTACTTCTAGGGTAGATGTTGGAGCAGGGTCCCGCAGCTATAGAAGAAGCTGCTAGTTTAGCGAATAGACAGTTTTGGCAGAGAGGAAGAGACAAGGAAAAGCTACGACGCCGTAGCGGGTTTCTAGCTGCAGAGCAGAGCTGGAAACCGTGACTGTTGGGACAGAGAAGTCAAAGAATATGATAGTACCTGAGCAACCGAGAAGAGATAGCTCACCCACTACATTGAAGGCAGCGGCGAATACAGGAGGGCTCAACTACCCTCATAAAGGAAAAGGAGCAACGAGGCCGAGGTATTGAAGACGAAGGACAGATATAGGAAGCAGCGTCGGTACCCATGGTCAGCACTGGGAAGCATGGAAGACTGCAGGAAGCTGTGGTGAAGAGAAGCGATGCACAGTACCCATGGTCAGTGCTAGGAAGCATGGAATACTGCAGAGAGCAGTGGTGTGACGAAAAGCGGCTACCTCAAGTACACATACGTCGTTTGTCACCAATTAGGGTTTTGGGTTTACTGTTGGGACAGGCCCACAGTGTTGTAATGGCGAGACATTCGGGCCTCCTATAAAGGGATATATTTTGTAATGTAAAAGGTTAGCTACTCAGATAATTAGCTAGTCCGTCATTTTGTTAGTTAGCTCATAGACAGTTGTATTGTAAAAGACGAGCTCTGGTTCTGTTATTAGCTGTAGTTATCTTACTGAACCAGTAGCTGGCTCATTGAGCCATATGTAACATCCACAGGGATTGACAGAGAGAGAGGGAAGAATATATTGTAAGAGAGGAAATATAGAGAGAGAGAACCGAGATCTAAGAGAGAAGGGCTCTAGGCTGTGTGCGGAGTTACCCAGAAGATCTCGAGTTGCATATGCGATGCAGCAGAACTGTGTTTGCTTCCCTTGAATTATAATAGAGAAACACAGTTCTGTGGATGTAGCTTCCATCCTGGGAGTGAACCACGTAAAATATCAGTGTTATGTGATTGATGCATGTGATTGTGCTTATCTGTATATCTGTCATTTATTTACATGCACTTTGCTTACAGTTTAATGTTTGTATGCATTAGTCAGTTGTAGCACTATAGAAGATAAATGCAAGTTGAAATCCTTAAGTATTTTGTATAAGAGTTTATTTATGTTTCATCCCAGACTATTAAGAGTTGTAGAGTAAGCAACCTTCTAGGTTGAGTCCCGTGAGTTGGACACAGGTAGTACTAAGTACGCTGGGCTGCAGTGGTAGGATATCGTAGAGAGGTGATTTCGCACAAGCAAAGGAGCTGTGGTGCGCTGTGGTTGAGAACCCGCATAGGAGGGAGTTGCTTGTTGCCCGGAGCACGGCGATGCAATAAGGGCTAGAGTCAGTGTCAGTAACAGGAAGTAGCGCATCGCAGAGAGAGAGAGATCTCACAGGCTATAAGAGCTGCGAGACACAGTAGGACGCCATAGAGAACCTGGTCGAGACACTTGAGTCCTTGGCCAACCCATTAGAATCACTTCGGGTGAGACTTCAGGCCGCTCTGTGGTTTGTCACTGAAAGGGCCAGTGAGCTAGGGGTGTTGTTGGTTTGATACAGTAAACCCGGGTCTACCCATAGTAACCAACAGTAGACATCGCACAAGGTGCCTGAGCAACATCTTCGACCACATGAATTGAGCAGCTCAGGCATTGGGATTAAAGACAACCTTCCAAAGAGTACTCTTTGGTGGGCACAAAATCATGTTGAGAGTAGGCTTCTCAATAGACAGGGGAATAGTAGACAAGGATTCCAGAGAACTAGTGGAGGGAGCTTTCCTTGAAGAAGATTGATCTTCTTGCTTATCTCCAAGTTTATCATAATTCTGGCATCGATTTTGCAGATGGATAGTATCTGACGACATCATACGAATTTCCTTTGATGAAGTAGAGTTACCCTGGTTCGACATGTGGTCTACCAGCTGTTGTTGAGAGGGGAAAGGATCCGTAAGTACTACAGGTGCGGGGTTAGACTTCAAAAACTGGGAGATTTCATCTTGACGGGGACACTCCTTAGAGAAGTGGTCACCACCACATAATATACAAGGGTATTTAGCCTTCCTTTTCCATGTGTTGTTGTCATTATGGGTTGATTATGGGGTCTCCTGCTAGTTTCCAGGTTTTTTATTTTTATTTTTACCTTTCCTTTTATTACCCAAGGGTTGAGTACTTTGTATTGAATTGACCTCGAAAGAAACCTTGGGAGTTGAAGGAGTAGCAGGTTGGGCTTGCTTGGCAGGTTTCACTGCGGATGGGGACTGGATTGAATCAACAATCCTGTCAACAGGTACTTCTACTGATGGCTTGGCAGAGTCAGTGCTGGGGTAAGGAGCTTGAGGAATTAGGTCATAAAGCGTCCCAAACTGGGAATAGATCAAATCTAGGTACTGAGCTCAACTAATAGCCTACTCTTCGATGATTGCATCGCCCATGGCCACATCTAGGGAAATAGGAGGCAACAAGGACTTAGTGAACCAATCAACTAGCAACTGATCTAGAATAGGGGTATTAATAAGCCTTCTCTACCTTCTCCACTCATGAATATGATCAGAAATGTGGGTGGAGTTGTTCTATCGCAGAGAAGTTAAAAGATCAGTTCCCGTTTCATAATGAATAGGGAGCTGAAAGTGCATAAGAAATACGGTTTCCAATGAGCCAAAACCCACAAACAAATGTTGTGGGAGTTCAATAGACCACTTCCCGGCCGTACTGGTCAAATTTCGTTGAAAGAGTCTTAACTGGATGGAATCATCCATGAGGGAGTTTGAGTAACACCACAAATGAAAATTCATGACATGGTTCCATGGATATTCATCCTATTTCCCATCAAATTTTGGAATGTTTGATGGTAACTTTACCAGAATGGGAGGCCATGAGGGATTATTTAGAATGGGATCATTAATCAACTTGGATAAATCAGGAAAGTCCAATGTTGCAAGGAAAGGTAACTGTCTATTGGGATACACATACTGGTAATATTGATATGGCATGAAATTACCAGTAGGGCCATAGGTTGACTACAAAACATGTTGTTGTGAGGAAGAACTACTGGGAAATCTGCCCAAGAGGGGTTGATTTTAGAATTAGGACCACTAGGACCATCAGGGCCTCTAGGAGGAGCATTGCCATAGCCACCGGGACCACCAGGACCACTAGGACCACCAGGATCACCAGGAGGAGGACCACTAGACCCTCCGGAACCTCCAGGAGGTGGGAAGCCTCTGGAGCCACTGGAACCACTAGGTGGAGGGCCACCAGACCCTCCATAGCCATAAGGAGGAAAGCCACCAGGTCCCCCAGGATCACTAACACCGCTAGGACCAAGAGGAGGACCGCGAGGCCCTCCAGGACCATTAGGTCCCCTAGGGGAAGGACCTCCATAAGGTGGTCCTCCCACACCTCCGCAGTATGTATGGGTATCCCTCCCATGGCTAGCATGTAAGACCAGTTGGGTTGCCCGGATGGTGTAAAACTGTTTCTAGGGAATGGAATTCCAATAGGATTAGATGGATGATTACCTACAGGTATTTGATAACCATAACCACTAGAATATTGAATGGCCACAGGTTGTTCCCCCAAGGGTTGACCTGAACTAGATGGGGGATTTACCACATTAGTGTCGATGGGAGGGACAAAAACTATAGATGTTTCTATGTTAGAGGTCTGCTCTTGACTAGGTACAACTTTGAGATTAGATAACGTAGGTCATGCTGGGGGTTGCCCCCTGGCATTCAAAGGTACTAAAGACACATGAATTGAAGGTTGGGCCCCAGATGAAAAATATCTGGGTGGATTTGGATCAGACATAACATAATAGGTGAGAGGGGTGGAAATTTGACCTAGGCTGCAGGTTGTTAATGGACAATCTATAATCGGTTCAATGGGTCTCATAGAATCGGCCAGTGAATGATATCCCACAGGAAGGAATGTGGAACAAACTAGTGAAGAGCCTAGTATGTTGTCAATATGCTTTTCTACCTCCTGTGCATGGAGGATAGTAGTGTGGTATTGCCTGCATTCTTCTTCAATTTTAGGAGAAATTACATGGGTGCCAAATGAGGCAATGGCCTGTCTGATAGGTGTCTCCCAAAAAGGAGCATTAGGACCAAAATCTGGACAGGTATCCTCAAAATGATATTTTGCAGGAGGATGGAGCGATGAATCCTCATGGGAAGGCTGTTGGACCAAGGGAGGCGAGTGTGAAGAATATGGTACTCTACTTTTCGCGACCACATGATCTCCCACTTGGGAGGTGGTAGCAGCTCATCGGTCGATAGCTTCCATTGGATTTCCTCCTAAAATAGAAGTGAAATCAGGTGGCAAGCCACGTACTCTCCTGGACTGTCTTAACTGAGCTAGCGTGTACAGTTCCTATCTAACCTAGGGTCTGAAAATGTAGAAAAAACACACCAAAAGACTTCCCTACTCAAACTATAGGTCAAAACAAGCAGACTTAAATGACAGGAGGAGTTCAAAATTCAGGTCTCTCACTAGAATTGTCAAGCCCGTGCCACTCACGATAAACCTCGAGGGTACGTACGTAGTAATCTCCCCAAATGCTATTTTTGGTGTATGGCTCCAAACAAGTGTTGATGTAATTGTAACTTCAGAATGTATTCACTTGTATTTCTTATCTATTGTAATCTGATGTTTATTCCAGGATGTATTTGAGTCATGTCATGCCCTGATGTTCCGATCGGGAAGTTTCTATAATGAGAAATTCATGTCAAGTCATTGTGGGTAACCCTTCTATTTGTAAAGGGTTAAAGTCTCCACATTTGTGGGGCCCTTGTGTTATTAGACTATCCTAGTGAATTTGACCCTAGGTGAGTCATTGTAAGTTGGGGCAATAGTCCCCACCATTGTGTTACCCTCCTATTGGTCAAAGGAGGCAAAGTCCCCACAAGTGGTGGGGCACTAGGGTTATTAGACACTCCTAGAGATGCTGGATCTAGTAAGCATTTGTTAAGTGAGGCCGACATCATGGAGTGGGTTCCAAGTGAATGGAAGAATATAAATAGAGAGTGAGAGCCTCTCTATTTATCACTTGCAACACATCACTCACTCACTCAAGTGTGGTGCATTAGTGAGGAAGGAAATACACTGGGACTAGAAAAGAAGAAGATTACTGCTGTCGGGAGTGCATCTTACTATTTTGGTGCTAATTCTATCTCTGAGGAAGTTGTAGAGTTTTCTCCTTTATGGTTTCCCCGAGGAATTTTTTTTGTGTCTCTTGTCTCTTGTGATGTGCTTATGTTTTATTGTTGTGCTTGTTATTCTCTCAGTGAAAAGATCCTAAGATCATAATGCTAGCTTATATGATGAAAAAATAACATGGAATCAGAGCTAACCTGAGAAGAAGACATTGTGCAGCTACAAAATCTATGGCTTCTTAATTTTTGGGTCTCTCTCCACAATCCATCAGCAAAAGTATGCTAGGATGACTCTCCATTGAAGGGTGCATCTTTATGTCGAAGCGGAATTCGATTCTGAGCATTTTCAGTTTTCGATGCGGAAATTAGGGATTTCTACAGAAGAGGAATTTTTGCGTGAGACCAGCATAGGATTTTTCTCCTCATCAAAACCTAATTTTAGAGACCTGGATCAATAAATTTGGTTGGGTGAAACTCCGGGAAAGTCAAACCTTAGTTTGACCCTGAGCTAGGAAAAACCCTAAATACTAAAACTGATAAGGTTTGGTACAGTCACTATATTCTGAGGTTGGAGAAGTCTCAGAAGCTGAAACTTTCAGGGACCAAAGATAAAATCTTGATGAACACTGTGTCCAAAAATCAGCCTCCGATTTGCTCTATTCTAGGAGATATGATCCCTGCAAGTTAGGGTTCTAGCCTCTTCCAGAATTCATCCCTAAACAAGATACCTGGGGAGAATTGCAATATCTTGGGCTACAAAGGTCCAAATGGAATTACTGAAGATGTTACAGCAATGGAACGGAATTTAATTTCTATGGTCAGAATATCAGACTCATAAGATCAACTAGTGACACGTGGCATGCTGTACAACTTCATTGTTCTGAACAGTCCTGTAATAGGTCACCTTGGGAAAAGGATAATAAATCCCAAATGGTGAACCAAATTATGATGAAAAATATGGTGTTGGATTAGGGACATGTGAGGGTACCTCAGTGAGAAATTTCAGAAACAGAGGAGCCGAAATTTCATAGATATCACAGAAACAGTAATAGACATTTCTGCAGAAGAAATTGGAAGATTAGGGCTTCCTGTTCCGGGAGTTTCCCTCCATTGTTTTCAGAAAAGGAGTACATTGGAAAAATCCATTTGAAGAGATATATCTATCTATAAAATCAGATCTTAAATATTCCAATTTTTGAAAATTAGGGTTTCTGTGGCAAACCCTAGATTAGCCAGCTCCGGAACCAAGACGGACACCTCAAATCGGTAAGGTCTAATCCTTTGCTATTTTCATTTGAGGTTATCATTTAAAAGTGATCTATCACATCAGCTTGATGATAAGCTTGGTGAATTTGAAAACTTCCAAGCATAGAAGTATTTGATCTCTCTGAAGAAAATGGATTGGACACCTACATGAGTATAGAGGTTCTAGTTCCAGAGGGAGATGAGGCTCAAAGCCTTACTCAAGAAGAACTTGGTCAAGGCCAAGAAGATCATGGTTGATTCAGTCACATATCAACTTGTACCACAAGTGTCTTCCCTAAAGACACCGATGAGGTTTGAAGCGGTAAAAGAAGAAGTGAAGAATGCAGAAGTGGTGATGGCCACCTTGAATAGCCTCCCAGGATCATGGGATTCATTCATGCAAGGAATGTATGCCAGAAGGAAGTAATTACTTTCAGCAGACTCTGAGAAGAAGAAGTAGCTCGATTCATAAGAAGAGAAGGGAAGATGGAAGAAACTAAAGATCAAGCTCTCATCATCCAAGGAAGATCCCTCAAGCAATGAGGAATATGAAGAAATCAACTCTTGAAGAACCTCTTATCCACCTTAGCATTTGGATAAGAAACGATGCGATTATGAATGAAGAAGACGATGAAGCTGAAGGATCAAGAAGGAGTCTACCTCTGAAACAAATAAAGATAAGTATTCAATTGTCATTTCATGATATTGTTTTGTTATGCATTTTTTTATATTCAGTTGATCTATTATGCATGATAGGATGTTTGCATTAATGACAGTATACTACTATTATGCATGTGATGGGTAAGTAGCTCATGGTGCTATACAACTCTCCATTGCTACTTATCTAGAATGAAACCTCTTTGCTGACATATTGGATTAGTGCACAATCGCAATGTTGTCCTGGTAGAGATGGAAGGCATCTAGAAAGTTTCCGTGAGATATGGATGAATGTTGTATTGGCTAAAGTAGTTGCATGATCATATATTTATG
>LPNX010666343.1:53962-136795 GCA_001517045.1 Pseudotsuga menziesii
TCTAATCATACAAATGCATTTGACTTGTAGGAAAGATCGCATACATAATCACCTACAAGCAAAGAAGAATGAAGACTTGTTCCGAAGAACAAGTGACGACAGTCAAAGTCAAAGAATAATATGATGAGTACAGTGACATCATTGATGCAGAATCTTCCAGCTATGAAGAAGTAACCAAGAAGACCAGTTCAAGAAGAATGATGTCTAGGATGCAGTATCGAGACTTGAAGAGAAGTTCTTAGTTCCATCATGCAGCAGATGGAAACATCGTGGGATACAAAGAAAGATTCATAGCATGAGGCTTCTCACGAAAAGAAGGCATAGACTACAAAGAAACATTTACAGCTATTAGAAGTAAAGTCACATGACATGCATAATCATGTGTGCAAATGAAACAAGGCCTTGTATGAGTTTAGAAGACACCCATGGGATAACACATACATGAGGAGCTTGATGAATATCTGAACCTATGCTCTAAGGTTTGATAAAGGATGACAAGCTCACAGATGGGTGCAAGATGAACTTCTGAAAAAGTTCAAAATAGAGGATCTTGGTATACAATGATCCTAGATGGATGCTACTTGTCACTCCAGTACAGAATGTTTCAGTGCATAGAGTATAGAAGACAGAGGGATTATGATGCTTCGCTTAAGAGGGAGTGACTATAGAATATCCTAAGGTTTGACAGGATACGACAAGATGGATAGATTACTGATGACTCTAGGCTTTACTGAGAGTAAAGCGGATTCCAACCTTTGCCTCAAGGTTGAAGACGGAAGACCAGTGATGCTCTTGTTATGTGTTGATGCACTATTGTTCTAGGCATGGAAGTGTGGACAAGGGAAGTATGCACTAGAAATCCTGAATAGGTTCAGGATGATGGACTGCATGACCACACCTATGGCATTGAACCTGAAGCTATTGAGTGATGCTTCATTAGAGACGGTTGATGCTACGATGTATCATCAGATGATTGGGTCCTTGATGTACCTGAGACCAGATATTTGCTTTGCTATGAACACATTGAGACATGTTCACTTGATGGTTGCAAAGCATGCAGGGGTATAGTTGATTATGGACTCAAGTACGATGCGAATCAAAAGATTAACCCGGAAGGTTATGTTGATTCAGATTGGGCAGGCAGTGCCATCGACAGGAAGAGTACTTCAGGATGTTGCTTTAGTATGGGATCAGGTGTGATCTCTTGGTTTAGCAGGAAGAAATCCTATGTGGCACTGAGTACAGCTGAAGCAGAGTATGTCGTAGCTTGTTTAGCTAGTTGTGAGGCAGTATGGCTGTGGAAGCTACTGTCTGATATATTTGATCTCCAGTTGGATGATACTTGTATACATTGTGACAACCAGAGTTGTGTGAAGTTGTCATAGAATCCAATGTTCTATGACAAGTCGAAGCATATCAAGATCAAGTGTTGCTATATCAGGAATATGGTGTAGAGAGGAGCAGTGAAGCTCCAGTACGTTGCGACGGAGGAACATATAGCTGATGTATTGACGAAGCCATTGGCTAGGCTGAAGTTCGAGTACTTCAGCGAGAAGCTTGGTGTTCTCCATATCAAGGTTTCCTCCAAGGGAAAGTGATGAGTCCCAAAGCCATTCTGACGAGAAGGTCACATGTAAGGGCTGAGCCATTCTATCATGGTGAGAGGATCGGTTCCTTCCATGTCATATATGAGTGCTGAGATCCATAGCCATTCTGATGAGTAGGTCAGATATAAGGGTTGAGCCATTTTGTAATGGTAGTAGGGTTGCTCCCTTCCATGTCAGATATGAGTGCTGGCCATCCTATCGAGTAGGACAGATGTAAGGGAAATTTCCATTCTAGGAATGGAGGCACCTGGTCAGTTACCAGGATCACTCAGTGTAGGACTGAGTAGCCATTCTGATGTGATAGAGGGATGTATTCCCACTTGATCAGATGTAAGGGCTGAACCATTCTGTCATGGCTAAAGGATTAAGTTCCTTCCATGTCAGATGTGAGTGTTGGCCATTCCGACAAGTAGGTCGGATGTAAGGGAAAATGCCATTCTCTAGGAGAATGGAGGCACCTGGTTAGTTACCAGGTAGCTCAGTCGAGGACTGGGGGCCATTCTGATATGACTGCTGGGATGTGTTCTTGTAGGATCAGATGTGAGTGCAAGCCCTTCCATCACTGTGATAGGATGTGTTCCTGTCTGGATGGATGTAAGTGCAGATCCTTTCTAGAGCGATTGAGGGATGTGTTCCCACGTGCTCAGATGTAAGTGCTGAAATATCTCATCACTGTGATAGGATGTGTTCCTTTCTAGATGGGAGTCTTTCATCACTGTGATAGGATGTGTTCCTGTCTGGATGAAAGTGGGAAAATCTTCCATCACTGTGATAGGATGTGTTTCTGTCTAGATGGGAGTCTTCCATCACTGTGATAGGATGTGTTCCTATCTGGATGGATGTGCCTTTCTGACGAGTAGGTTAGATGTAAGTGCTGGGCGAAGACCTACATGGAGGCTAGGCCTACAACCAGCATGAAAAAGGACTGGCTCTGTAGAACTTCCTGTGACAAGAAGAATCATGAGATAGCACCAAGGATGATACAGATCGAGTGATGATAGCCAGCGATGATCTAGATCGAGTGATGATCGAGATCCAGTGATGATGATCCAGCAGTGATGATCCAGATCGAGTGATGATCCAGATCCAGTCCAGTGATGTTGATCCAAATCGAGAGATGATCCAGATCCATTGATGATGTTCCATGATGATCCACATTGAGTGATGATCCAGATCCAGTGATGATGCTCCATGATGATCCAGATCGAGAGATGATCCATATCCAGTGAAGATGACTTACAGATGAATATGAATTATAGATAAATATGACTTGAAGATGAAGATGAATTTGAAGATGACGAAGACCTGATGATGACCTAGATGATACAGAGAAGAAGACTTGTGCTGATAAATTGTGTCAAGAGAATACCTTCCTAGTTAAGAGGGAGTGTTGATGTAATTGTAACTTCGGAATGTATTCACTTGTATTTCTTATCTATTTTAACCCGATGTTTATTCCGGGATGTATTTGAGTTATGTCATGCCCCGATGTTCCGATCGGGAAGTTTCTATAATGAGAAAGTCATGTCAAGTCATTGTGGGTAACCCTCCTATTTGTAAAGGGTTAAAGTCCCCACAGTTGTGGGGCCCTTGGGTTATTAGACTATTCTAGTGAAGTCAACCCTAGGTGAATCATTGTAAGTTGGGGCAATAGTCCCCACCATTGTGTTACCCTCCTATTGGTCAGAGGAGGAAAAGTCCCCACAAGTGGTGGGGCACTAGGGTTATTAGACACTCCTAAAGATGTCGGCTCTAGTAAGTAATTGTTAAGTGAGGCCGACATGATGGAGTGGGTTCCAAGTAAATGAAAGAATATAAATAGAGAGTGAGATCCTCTCTATTTATCACTTGCAACACATCACTCACTCACTCAAGTGTGGTGCATTAGTGAGGAAGGGAATACACTGGGACTAGACAAGAAGAAGATTACTGCTGTCAGGAGTGCATCTTACTGTTTTGGGTTTTTACTGTTTTGGTGCTGATTCTATCTCTGAGGAAGTTGTGGGGTTTTCTCCTTTATGGTTTCCCTGAGGAAAACTCTTTGTGTCTCTTGTCTCTTGTGATGTGCTTATGTTTTATTGCTGTGATTATTATTCTCTCAGTGAAAAGATCCTAAGATCATAATGCTAGCTTATATGATGAAAAACTAACAACAAGACTGCTAAAGGGCTTTGCTCAGATAGATAATGTTGGAGCAGGGTCCCGCAGCTATAGAAGAAGCTGCAAGTTTAGCGGATAGACAGTTTTGGAGGAGAGGAAGAGATAAGGAAAAGATACGATGTCGTAGTAGGTTTCTAGCTACAGAGCAGAGCCGGAAATCGTGACTGTTGGGACAGAGAAGTCAAAGAAGACGATAGTACCTGAGCGGCCGAGAAGAGAGAGCTCACCCACTGCATTGAAGGCAGCGGTGAAGACAGGAGGGCTCAGCTACCCTCATAAAGGAAAAGGAGCAATGAGGCCGAGGTATTGAAGATGAAGGACAAAAGTGGGAAGCAACGCCGGTACCCATGGTCAGCGCTGGGAAGCATGGAAGACTGCAGGAAGCTGTGGTGAAGAGAAGCAGTGCACAGTACCCATGGTCAGCACCGGGAAGCATGGAAGACTACAGAGAGTTGTGGTGTGACGAAAAGTGACTACCTCAAGTACATATATGCTGACTGTCACTAGTTAGGGTTTTGGGTTACTGTTGGGACAAGCCCACATTGTTGTAATGGCGAGACCTTCGGGCCGCCTATAAAGGGATGTATTTTGTATTGTAAAAGGGTTGGTTAGCCTGTTAGACAATAGTCGGTTGGTTGTAAAGAAGCCAAGCTTTGGTTATGTTCTTAGTTGTAGTTATCTTACTGTAACCAGTAGCTGACTCATAGAGCATGCATGTAACGATCCGCAGGGATCGACAGAGAGGGAAGAGTATATTGTAAGAGGTGCAATACAGGGATAGAGAAGAGATCTAAGAGAGAAGGGCTCCAGGCTGTGTGCGGAGTTACCCAGAAGATCTCGAGCTGCATATGCGGTGTAGTAGAATTGTGTTTACTTTCCTTGAGTTATAATATAGAAACACAATTCTGTGGACGTAGCTTCCATCCTGGGAGTGAACCATGTAAAACCTCAGTGTTATGTGATTGATTCATGTGATTGCGCTTATTTGTATATCTGTCATTTATTTACATGCACTTTGCTTATAGTTGAATGTATGTATGCGTTATTCAGTTTGCATCAGTATAGAAGGATAAATGCAAGTTGAATTCCTTAAGTATTTTGTATAAGAGTTTATCTATGTTTCATCCCAGATAGTTAAGAGTCGCAGAGTAAACAGCCTTGTATGTTGAGTCCCGTGAGTCGGACATAAGTAGCACTAAGTACGCTGGGCCGCAGCGGTAGGATATTTCAGGGAGGCGATATCGCACCAGTAGAGGAGCTGTGGTGCACTGCGGTTGAGGATCTAGCGTAGGTGGGTGTTACATGTTTCCTGGGCTCAGCGATGCGATAGGGGATAGATTCAGCGCGAGTAATAGAAAGTAGCGCGTCGTAGAGAGAGAGATCTCACAAGCTAGAAGAGTTGCGAGACGCAGCAGGACGCCATACAGAACCTGCTCAAGACACTTGAGTCTTTGGCCAACCCATTAGAATCACTTCGGGTGAGACTTCAGGCCACTCTGCGATCTGTCGCCAAAAGGGCCAGTGAGCTAGGGGTGTTGTTGGTTAAATACAGTAAACCTGAGTCTGCGCATGCAAACCAAGAAATGGTTTCGTTACTGGTTTTGAACAAACTGAGCACTACTGTTCTGGTGGTTCCCTACTAGAGACGAACTCAATGAGTGGGTTTGGTCTAAGGAGAAAGATTTTTCCAAATGAGAGAACAAGAGTCCTATACTGAGTACATAGGACTAGTTACAAAAACATATCGTTACAGACCTACATGCAATATTTTTTGCGACCTTTGGAAACGAGCTTTATGACTGGTTATCAAAGTTGACTGATACGAGCATATTCAAGAAGAAAAGAAACATTGTCTGGACACTGGAGCTGATTTAGACCGTGAAGAACCTTGATAATCCCCTCACGAGGATAGTAGACTTCTGGCTTGCAAGTGTGCTAGAAGGCTTCGTCACAGAGTTTGCAGTTGAATAGAGAAAAAGCTTCAGCGAGGCTGAGCACTACTTCTTCAAAGGCTATCGTGGTAAGTACCTAAAATCTCTAAACTTGTCCATTAAGATGTTATTACATGAAAAAGGAACAATGGATCTAGTTTTAGATGAATAAGTAAAGATAGTAATGTCACAAGACTTTGAAAGTGATTTTGATGACATTGGACGTACACGTACTGGAAAGAAATATAAAGTAGATTTGAGGTCTCCCATATTTGAAGACAGTTCAGATAATACTAGACAACAGAGTCATAGTACCATAGAAGGAATAGAAGGGGGTATCCCTTACCACCCTTACACCCCACAGAAATAGACTGGGACTCAGAGTAATCCCGTAGGAACTCCATCCAGTAGCTCGCAGACAGTACATACTACCGCTACATCACCTCCACCTACACCGCCGAGTGGTAGTAACATAGGAAATCAACATCCGCCACATAGAAATAGAATGGGGGATGATATGAAGCTACCTATATTTAAGGGTATAGGGGCGGAGGACCCATAACAACATTGGTTTCTATGCGAAGCCATGTGGACCATCAAAACAATCAATGACGATAATATTAAACTTGTACAATTGTTCACCACCCTAAGAGATCGAGCTTTAACATGGTATATGAAATATGCCGCATCGGCACCCAGAACACTTATCCAAGTCAGGACTGCCATGATTAAAGAGTTTAAGAAACCTAAGTATGAGTCATAGTGCATTACAGAGCTCAAGGACATCAAACAGTTACCTACAGAGTCAGTGTGGGACTTTGATCAGAAATTCAAAGCCCTTATAAACCAAGTCAGCTTTGAGTTTGCGCCGGACTAGCATAAAGAATGGTTTATTGTAGCACTGATCCCTCACATCAGACTACCATTAATGCAGTAGAAACTCCAGACACAGGATGACGTATTGGAGATGGTGATGAATCTAGAGGCTTCACCTCTAGCTGAGACTAGTACAGGCATGGCAACTTTACAAAACCATTTGGCTAATCTCACGTTACAGTTGCATGAGCTTAAAAAAGGGAAAGAAGTTGCGCAAGACATATGGTGTGTAAGATGTAAAGCACAAGGCCATACTAAAGACAACTGTCCAGTCTTTGTAGAATATCTAGCAACGGGGGCTCCTAACCCCTTACCACAGACCCATGGGCCGTGGTGTGAAATATGAAAAACGTGAGGCCATCTACCTCAGCAGTGCCCTCTACTTCAGAAGTACGTGCAGACACCTAAGAACTTATACTGCATCTTCTGCAAGTCTATAGGCCATGATGAACACGATTGCCGAGCCTATGATCTCATTGTTGGGAGAAAGCAAGACATGTATAGAGTCCAATCAGAAACATAGGGTCTAGTAGCAAGACCATAGCATGATCCAGCTTATGTTGGCTGTGGAGGAGGATTTAGAGGATGAGGACATGGAGGAGGCTTTGGCCGTGGTCGTGGACCAGTCACTTGCTATAACTGTGGAGTTGTAGGACATTATTCTAGGGACTGTCAGAGCCCCACCACCACTTGTAACTATTGCAAATATTACGATCATGCTATAGAAGAATGTCCTACCTTGATAGCTAAGATCAGAGAACCTAAGCCAGCAGTACACCAGAACATCCAGCTTATTGCTGCTTAGTAGGAAGAACCAGAACCAAGAGTCAACATTGTGACTCGCAACGGTGCTTCCACCAGTGGGACATCGCAGGATACTAAAAAGAACAAGGGTCAGGAATGGGTGCGTAGAGCTCCTAACAAAGCAACACCACTTGACCTACAGAAGAATAAACTGACATTTCAGGAAGCTAAGACTTTCTTTGATGACCCTATGCAATCAGGATCGTAGGTACCACCGTCTAGGGGCGTACCGCAGCAAGCACCTTGTGGCGTTAGCCCTGTATAGATACTGTAGGCTACCACATCGGGCACATGCGACGAGGACGAGTTGGAAGGAAGTGTACAATCCTTCCTGCGGAGCTGTTTAAAACTCGTGAGAAATGAGCAAGCTATTGGAGAACTTCAGCACATCATAGATCAGTGTCAGCCATCTTCTTCCATGAGCAGTGCACAGCGTGCTGTTCATAGCATTATGGGACACACAAGAACAGGAAGAGAGATGCGACTCGCAGCACAGGTTGGAGAATTCGAAATGGATGAGGTGATCCTAGATCTAGGATCAGAGGTAAATGTTCTGACTAAGTAGACATGGGAGCAGATGGGTAGCCCTAATTTAGTTAGATCACCTATCCATCTGAGATTAGCTAATCAGCAGCGGGTATCGCCATTGGGTCGATTACCGCAGGTACCAGTTGACATTGACAGAGTTCGTAGCTTTGCCAACTTTGAATTTATAGAAATCATTGGCGATAGTAGACCATATCCAGCATTACTAGGAATTGATTGGGTGAGTGGTAACATGGCCATTATCAACCTAAAGAGAAGACAAATGACCTTTGAGGATGCGCAGATCTGGGTCATCGCACCGCTGGATCCCCTTCAGGGTCTGAGATACATTGAACCTATCCGAGCAGAGGAAGAGGCACGTAACATGGAGAGTCTCTATCAGATGACTGTGAACCAGAGCGACTACATCAATCCAACCGTAGAAGGGAACATTAGTTGGTGATGTGACAACTCATGCGCATTAGATTCGGATGTTGGTCTAGAGAACTGGCAGAAATGACTTCATGAAGTCTCAACGCGTAGATGTGTGTACATGACTAAGTCGCTGCAATGGATCGGCGCAGAGATCAATGAGATTCCATCATTTCATGGTCTAACAGATGTCCAAGACTTTCTCACATAGTTTGAACAACAAATTCCTCACGAGTAGAGGATCGCATCTATGGACCTTGCAGTACAAGCCACACCTGCAAGATGGTGGTATTCACATAAAGAGAATATCGCATCATGGGATGGTCTTAAGAGATTGATCACGACCATATTCTCTACCGACAAAGAGTATGTCTAGCAGAAATACACACGAGAAAGTGACCCTAGGTCACATATTCAGACATGTGAACAGAATTGGTCAGACATTCCCGAGGATGAATGGGTTCAACGATTCATTCACACTTTGGACACAATTCCAAGGAACTGGTACACAGAGACTAAATTGCGCAAGGGAACGACTACATGGCCACTTATGATAGATAGCTTTCTACTCACCTTCGCTTTCAAATCTGAGTATCCAAGTGTGGATCAGGCCCTAGAAATAATAAAGATCAAGATATTTGAGGATTGTACCTTATCAGTACATACTCAACCAGAGTGGGCCATCCAGTTAGAAGATGCGCTTGAGTGCTATAACTTCGCAGCAGAACCAGAGGATGAGGATGAGGACCCTCGCAACATCAACGTTCCGGAGTCAGAAGGGACTCGCGATGTTGATGGACCGAATTTAGAAATTCCACCAATCACAGAGCCGATCAAGATTAAAAAGATCAATATTGGCACAGACATAGAACCAAATTTTGCCTCTATTGGAGACTATTGGAACGATGAAACAGTTGGACAGATTGTAGATTTGCTACATGATTATCAGGACCTATTTCCCACCAAGTTCACAGAGATGAAGGGAATAGTTGGCGACCTAGGAGTAATGAGGATACCATTGAAGGAGGATGCCAGACCAGTTAAGCAACATCCTTACAGATTAAATCCATGCTATAAACAAAAAATTCAAGGATGAGATCGATAATATGCTAGCAGCAGGCATCATTGAGCCCGTAGAAGAAAGCGAATGGGTTAGTCCCATGGTCATACAAGAAAAGAAAACCAAAGGAGACATCAGGATCTGTGTCAATCTACGTAAAATCAACGATGCATCCCTTCATGATCCATTCCCTACACCGTTCACTGATGAAGTGTTAGACAATGTGGGAGGAGAGGAGGTCTACTCCTTCACCGATGGCTTTTCAGGCTATCACCAGATCAGAATCCATCCAGAAGATCGATCCAAGACCACCTTTGCAACAAAATGGGGCTCATTCCACTATACGGTAATGCCCTTTGGTCTTAAGAATGCACCAGCTATCTTTTCTAGAGTAGTAGTTTCTGTATTTAAAGAATACATCCATAAATTCCTAGAAGTTTATTTTGATGATTGGACTATATTTGGATTAATTGAAAAGCACATAAGAGATTTGAGACTGATGTTAGAGAAATGTAGGCAGTACCAGATTTCTCTAAAATTGAAGAAATGTATATTCTGTGCGCCATTCGGTATTTTGTTGGGTCACATTGTTTGCAGGCAAGGCTTGATGGTAGATCCTGCAAAGATTGCCATCATTGTAAATCTTCCGACACCCAACTCAGTCAAACAACTGAGAACAGTACTTGGTCATACTGGGTACTACAGAAAATTCATCAAGGGCTACGCAAAGATTACAACACCAATGGAAAAACTATTAAAGAAAGATACAAAATTCCTATGGAATGAGGAATGCTAACAAAGCCTAGACACACTTAAAGAGAACATGGTTACAGCGCCCATCTTGGTATTTCCAAACTGGACTAAGCCATTTCATGTACATGTGGATGCATTTGGCATCGCACTAGGGGTTGTTTTAACGCAACCAGGAGAAGGAGGTATTGATCATCCTATCACATACTCCAATAGAAAGCTATCGACAGCAGAAAATAACTACACCACGATAGAAAGAGAAGGCTTAGCTATGGTGTATGTTCTACAGAAGTTCAAGCACTACCTGTTGGGTGCCTCGTTCAAGATGTTTACTGACCATTCCGCATTGAAGTATCTGGTCAATAAGCCAGTGTTAGGGGGGAGAATCTATAGATGGTTACTCCTCTTTCAGGAGTATGATTTTGAAATCATTGTGAAACCATGAAGATTGAACACCGGACCTGATCACCTGTCACAGATAGACTCAGGAGAAGAGCCAAGTAACCTAGAGGACAATTTGCCAGATGTGCAGTTGTTTTCTATCCATATCACAGACGAGTTAAGAGCATACGAAGAAAGAGATCAGGAACTCTCTCAAGTCCTACAGAGCATCGCATTGGAGTTGCCCCAATGTAATATTGAGTTTGCCTTACCTCTCCCGCAGAAGGTAAGAAGAGTCACAGATAGAGCAAAGGCTCTGGAGGAAACAGTGACCAGGATGGAAGAAACATTGGCCAAGATGGAGGAAGACCACAAAGTACAGATTGCCGAGCTCGAGGCTCGACCACCAGGCACCCGCCAGGCAGACAAGGAATCCAGAGTAGAGGCCTTCCAACTCACTTCCACATAAATAAAATCTCGCATAGACGATGCAATGTCAGTGCTAATTGATGCGACGAGCACATGGTCGGAGTTAGATGAGCCTCCTAAGAAAGTATAAATATAGCAAAGTATTCACCAGATAGAGAATACCACAACAACAATAAAGGAGGAAATTAAGAGCTTAGCAGCTCTTCAGAAGATGAGAAAGATGAAGGAGATGAACCACTTGCAACAGGAAGCGCAGTGGTTGAGAGCACAGGAGATACACATCAATGACCTGCTTCAACCATATCAGGAACAAATCACAGAGATAGTGGATGCGGTTGAGCAGAAAGTTAGGGAGTTCACGGCCACCAGAAGTGAAATTGATGCAGCAGAGGACTCCAGTATTAGTCAAGCTATGCTTGACTCAGCACAAGAGCGTGTTGCAGCTATGCAGAACGAAGTCGCAGGACTTCACGACAAGCTTCAGCACACATTGCAGGAAGCCAAGGAGAAGCTACAGTAGGAGAATCCCGCTGGTAGTGGCTCGGGGAAGAGCCACAAGTAAGTGTTAGGGGACTGTTGGAGCAGGGTCCCCCAGCTATAGAAGAAGCTGCAAGTTTAGCAGATAGACAGTTTTGGCAGAGAGGAAGAGATAAGAAAAAGCTACGACGTCGTAGCAGGTTTCTCGATGTAGAGCAGAGCCAAAAACTGTGACTGTTGGGACAGATAAGTCAAAGAAGACGACAGTACCTGAGTGGCCGAGAAGAGAGAGCTCACCCACTGCATTGAAGGCAGTGATGAAGACAGGAGGGCTCAGGTACCCTCATAAAGGAAAAGGAGCAATGAGGTCGAGGTATTGAAGACGAAGGACAGAAGTGGGAAGCAGTGCCGGTACCCATGGTTAGCACTGGGAAGCATGGAATACTGCAGGAAGCTGTGGTGAAGAGAAGCGGTGCACAGTACCCATGGTCAGCACCGGGAAGCATGGAAGACTACAGAGAGTTGTGGTGTGACGGAAAGCGGATACCTCAAGTACAGATATGCTGACTGTCACTAGTTAGGGTTTTGGGTTACTGTTGGGACAGGCCCACAGTGTTATAATGGCGAGACCTTCGGGCCGCCTATAAAGGGATGTATTTTGTATTGTAAAAGGGTTGGTTAGCCTGTTAGACAATAGTTGGTTGGTTGTAAAAAAGCCAAGCTCTGGTTCTGTTCTTAGCTGTAGTTATCTTACTGTAACCAGTAGCTGGCTCAAAGAGCATGCATGTAATGATCTGCAGGGATCGACAGAGAGGGAAGAGTATATTGTAAGAGGTGCAATACAGGGATAGAGAAGAGATCTAAGAGAGAAGGGCTCTAGGATGTGTGCAGAGTTACCCAGAAGATCTCGAGCTGCATATGCGGTGTAGCAGAACTGTGTTTACTTCCCTTGAGTTATAATATAGAAACACAGTTTTGTGGACGTAGCTTCCATCCTGGGAGTGAACCACGTAAAACCTCAGTGTTATGTGATTGATTCATGTGATTGCGCTTATTTGTATATCTGTCATTTATTTACATGCACTTTGCTTACAGTTGAATGTATGTATGCATTATTCAGTTCGCATCAGTATAGAAGGATAAATGCAAGTTGAAGTCCTTAAGTATTTTGTATAAGAGTTTATCTATGTTTCATCCCAGATAGTTAAGAGTCGCAGAGTAAACAACCTTGTATGTTGAGTCCCGTGAGTCGGACACAAGTAGCACTAAGTATGCTGGGACGCAGCGGTAGGATATCGTAGGGAGGCGATATCGCACCAACAAAGGAGCTGTGGTGCGCTGCGGTTGAGGATCTAGCGTAGGTGGGTGTTATGTGTTACCCAGGCGTGGTGATGCGATATGGGCTAGAGTCAGCGCGAGTAAGAGGAAGTAGCGCGTCGCAGAGAGAGAGATCTTGCAAGCTAGAAGAGCTGCGAGACGCAGCAGGATGCCATACAGAACCTGGTCAAGACACTTGAGTCTTTGGCCAACCCATTAGAATCACTTCGGGTGAGACTTTAGGCCGCTCTGCGGTCTGTCGCCGAAAGGGCCAGTGAGCTAGGGGTGTTGTTGGTTAAATACAGTAAACCCGGGTCTGCCCATGCAAACCAACAGATAAGGTACCCTAGTGGGGTCTCCCAATATACTCAAGGTACATGGGAGCTCGAATTGGTAGTGGTGCTCTCTAATGCATAACCATACACAAGGGGCCTTCTGATATACAATCGAGTACGTGAAGTACCTTTCTATATACCTCAAGGGTACGTGAAAGGCCGTTCGATATACCAATGGTACATGGAAGAACCGCGCGATTCCCGAAATGTAATGCTGACAAATAACGACAGCTCCTACGTTTTACGACACCCAGACATGTCTATAACCTATCACTCAATTTACTACATAAATTTTAACCTACAACTACCATTGATTTTAACTTATACGGTTAGGTGAATGCATGATGTTCTGACAGAAAAGTAAAACCATGCAGTATGCTTGTGCAAATATTCACTTTACCATTCAATATGCCTACATGTGGGAGGGAAGAGAGAGTTTTTTCCTTTTGTTTCAAGACCAAAAATCATACCAATCAACAGTCATGAACATCAAATCAAAGACAAGCAAATACTTCTAGAAACCAAATTCTTCTTTCCAAAATTAAATGGGAAGGGTGAGAATCTCTTTTCTTAAAAGAACAACACCAAGCACACCTATATGCCAATTGACTCTAACTTTTCAAATTTCTTAAAAACATAAGCAAATCTAACTTAAAACTACCATTTTTATTTTTATTTTGATCAAGATATTCCTATATGCATTAGAGACGAAAGATCATAAAGGTCCTGAAAGCTTATGAAGCTAATCAGAAAACCCGAATCCAACGCTCAAATATGATGTCCTAATCTCAAGCAAAACTTTTCTTTTTTGAAGGGAAGAAAAAGAAGTTTACTATGCAAGCAAGAAATTAAGTCTAGAAGCTAATCTAATGTTCTTCTTTTAGTACATGCAATGAAAAGAGAATTCAACGAGCACCCTAACTTTTAGAAAACAAGAAATCCTTATTTAAACACAACCAACGAGCAAGAAGTCGATGAATAATAAAAAAGACTAAACAAATTCTGAAATTCCACTCAAAATCAATCTTAAACCATCAAAGCAACAAGCCACACACATCAGATTCAATAACACAAGCCTGATAAAAGAACTGAAAGCAATCAAAATTCCAAATTTTTACAAAGAAAAATGAGGAAAAATGGGTTTTGGACTAATGCCTACCTGGTACCGCGCTTTGTAGGTGTTGTAAGAGCATTTCCAAAGTAGCACCGCTCTTTGCTAACTAGATACAGGCAGTGGCACCACTTACTATCCACTGTGTTCAGGCGGTGGCATCGACCCTCGCACAAAGCATTGCCGCAGTTCCCTATAGATGGCCAAAAAAAAAGAGAACAATGGATCAGATAAAAAATAGACCATATTAAGATGGATATTGTCGAATTGAATATGGTAACAGAGCATAAAAACCAAAATAACACAGATCTGAACAGATCTGGAAATTTCAAACTTGAATAATACAAATCAGAAACTAGGTTTGACTGTAAAGAGTTGAAGGAACCAGAGCCTGGATTCGGACAAGAGTTGTAAACTGAGGACAATCAGAACAACTGAATACAACTACTCCCCAGTGGAGTCTCCAGATTTGTTGATCGAAATATTTCACCTCCTGCGGACAGCAAGGTGTTCCGCTGGTCTGAATGGTTCAGATCCAGAACAAATAGATCACAGAGGTTGATAAATCCCCATAGACATCGTAGATATCTGGAATACAAGGCCTTGATAGTTCACCTGTGTACCTACAAAAGAGTTCAACACAAAACAGATCAAAGCAACCAGAATATGATCTACTAATATATGCTAGTGACTAAGGAATCTAGCAATATCTATCTGAAATCAAACATCAACAATATATATGGGATAGAAAATCAACTTGCATTAGAAATATGAATAATTTTATAACCAAGCCTTAGTGTTGACATGCATCTCCATGAAACCAGGTCTTCATCCCCAAAATCTCTGACTCTAGCTCTCTATGCTCTCTCCAAATGATATTGGGCCAAGAATGAGTCCAACAGCATAACAATACCTTCAATGTTCTCTCCTCAACCATGGCTATGAGATCATATATATAGGGGTTTAATGTATAGAGATGGTTAAGAAATTAGTGGGTGAGGTGGCCTCTATGATCTTAGGATGAGGGATATTGAGCTCAACCAACCCACAGTAGTAGGGATAAGAGATATCTCGAGGCTTATAATCTAGAAGCCTCAAGAAACTTCTCTTTTTACCCTTTTACCTAGGGTACCATACTTCTCCCTCTTTGATAGAGCGGTTCAGGTAATAACCACCTATGGACCAAGGGTGATAGGCAGTGGCACCACTTGTGGAAAACCGATGAGAAGCGGTGTGAACAGGGGTACTGCTCCTGGAGAAGGGAGCATGAGCGGTGCTGGGAATTTGTATGATAGATTGATAAGAAACCATTTAGTCTTCAATCTAGAAGCTGGGATTTTAGGGCAAGTAGGTATGTCAAAGGTCTTATCACATGATGGTGACAGGATTTTGTTAATGGGATAGAGTTTTCATGGCGAAAACCTAGCTTTGCACTCAATTCCTCCATCATTTGATTACGGAAATGGGATCTGTGATCAGTGACGATGGACTACAAAACTCCAAATCTAGCTATGATATGATTGAACCGATAGTCTTACCATCTTCTGCATATGTAGGCATGGCCTCAGCCCATTTTGTAAAATAATCCATGGCTAAGGTAGGCTTACAATTCATGAAGTCAATCCCCAATTTGGAAAAAGGGCCAACGGCAATGACGAGGTGAAGCAGAGCAAGATGGGTGCACTTTTTGGTATAAAAATGTTGGCATGGTGGGCATTTCTTAACAGCCTCATGACAGTCTTTGAAGAAAGAAGGCCAGAAATAGCCAGCGTGAAGAATTTTATGGGTTATAGCCATCCCAGTTAAATGACCGCCACATGATCCAGAGTGGCAATCATTTAACACGTTTTCAGCCTCCTCATGAGTAAGGCATCGCTGGAGAATGGAGTCAATCCCACGTCTATACAAGGTATCATGCAAGATGAGGTAGTATTTCATGTGGTGACAAATGCAGCGACGATCATCATGAGATAGATGCAGATGAAAACGCTGGGTCTGGAGATAAATCAAAAAATATCCATACCAAGGATCAGTAGTGCTCATTAGGAACAAGAATTCATGTGGAAATGAATCACTGGGCTCAGATTCCGTGGTAGCACAGGGAAGGTCACATATAAGCTCTGCAAAAACCAAGGATTTCTTTGATGTAGCCTTGGAAAAATCAAGATCGAACTCCTAAAGGAGGACGATCCAACGGGAGTACTTGCCCTTGAGTACCTGACGAGTCAGAATGTAGTACATCGGGTTCTGGTATACCAATACGGTGGTAGTGCGAAGCATAATGTAGTGACGAAATTTTTGCACAGCAATGACCATGGCCAAAGTTAGCTTCTCCACATGTGAATAACGGGTTTCAGAATCAATGAGATTCTTACTGGCATAATAAATCACATGCTCTTGACCATGGAGATTGTCCTACACTAAAACCATGGCGATGGTAGTAGCGGAGGTAGCAATATACAAGAGAAAATCTTTTGAATAGTCTGGGGGGTGTATCACAGATGACTGAGTTAGAGCGTGCTTGAGACTATCAAAGGCGTGTTGGGCCTGGTCATCCTAGAAGAATGGAGTGTTCTTCTTAAGGAGACACATAGAATCGTGTGTTTTGTCATTGAAATTGCACATGAAATGGTGGAGAATGTTTTCCTTCCCCTGCAAACTTTGGAGTTCAAGGATGGTGGTTGGGGATGGTAGATTAATGATGTCAACAATCTTCAAATGATCGATCCGGATGCCATATTTGGATACCACAAAGCCAAGCAGACGTCCCATCTTAATGCAAAAAACACATTTATGTGGATTGAGCCGTATATTATAATGACGACATCTCAGGAATATGTCTCAAAGATGACCAGGGTGGTCCTACTGTGGCTGTGAATGAGCAAGGAGGTCATCAAGGTACGGTTAAACAATATGTTTAATGTTGTGAAACACATAGGACATCGCACGCTGGAATGTGGCGCCAACATTTTTCAAGCCGAAAGGTAACTTCTTATATGCAAAGGTTCCCCATGGGAAAATGAATGCCGTCTAATGCTGATCAATGGGTAATATCTCAATTTGATTGTAGCCGAAGAAGCCATCCATGAATGAAAATATGACACTTCTAGCACAATTGTCGATAATCTGATCGATGTGCGGGGTAGGAAAGTTGTATTTGGGACAAGCTTTATTTAAATCCCTAAAGTCGATATAGACTCTAATGGTGCTATACTTTTTATTGACAGGGACAATGTTCGATACCCATTCTGTCAGAGGTACAGGATAAATAAAACTAGATTTCAAAAAATTCTCAATCTCAGCTTTAATAGCTGCGGCCTTCCTAGGATGGACTTGCCTAAGTTTTTGCCTGACAGGTTTAGCCGTGGGATAAGTTTTAATCTCATGGACCATAATGGAAGGGTCAATCCCCGACATCTCTTCATAGGACCAGGTAAAAATATCATGGAATTCCTTAAAAGTGCCTTATATGCTTCAGATTCATCTCTGGAGCAGTTCTTCCCAACGTGAGCATGCTCAATAACATCAGGCTTGGCCGATATGGCAATTGGGTTCATCTGAGTAATGTTGCAAAGGTTTCCTTCAGAATCTGTATCTTGCAACAATATAGGACTTTGTGTAACATTGACAATATCAGTAGGAAACAAGGATGCAAAATCATAACTGCTTGAACTGGTGTTGGGGAGGAACATGGATCTATGATGGTGGTCCTCCCAAATGGGCTCGCCCGAGTTCATGATCTCTATAATGGACTCGTCGGAAGGAAAAGTCACAGAGAGATAGTCTAGAACTGGAAGAGAAGGTGCTAACCAGAATGGTGAATGGTAAGGATCTAAAGCCACTAAATGAATGTCATTGGTGTGATCATCGGAACAAGTTTGAATGGTGTCATATGTAGCTTCATGCGGGCTCAACAACATTTGTGCCCTGCGGATCAATATCAATGAGGTGATCATATGTACTGTCGTGGTATCCGTGCTAGGAGGAGTGGAGGGAAAGATCCCCGTAAGGGATGAATCCTTCAGCATACCTACCCCAATCGACTGGTAAGGAGGAGGGGACTGACCTAACATGGGGATGTTATTAGCCATAGAGGTAGTAACATCCAATGTACAAAAATCAAGTTGGCCAATAGTAACAATTATCCCGAGATGCAAAAATTGGACCATTCTAAATACTGTTGAAGCAACAACATTCATGGAATAGAACCAGTTCCTTCCTAAAAGGAGGTTATAATCTAAAGGGGCATCTACCACTTCTACTTGGATGGAAATGGTTTCCCCCCCCAGCTTGACCACTAGGGTTGATATGAGGTTGTGGGGTTGGAATCCTCGTCCATCAAAGGCTTTAAGGGTCGTAGGCGATGTAACAAGATCAGGAGAGCCAAGAGCTTTCCAACAAGTCAAAGATAACACCAAGGTCAAAGCTCCTTCATCTAGCACCATTCGAAAGACTTTCTTTCCCACTACTTTTGTAATGATATGAAAAGCTAGTTTATGTGGTAATCTAGGTTTATAGTTCTCAACATTGAAGTGAATCAAGTTAGTGTTATCTGGGTCTATAGCTACTAATGCAATCAACAAGTTCTTGCACTGTGTAGGGAAACTTTGGAGTACTTCTAGGGTAGACATCGCACAAGCCTGAGTGAGATCTTCAACCACATTATAGAATTGAGCAGCTCGAGCATTAGGGTTAAAGAAAACCTTCCAAAGAGTACTCTTTGGTGGGTGCAAAATCATGTTGAGAGTAGGCTTCTCGATAGACAAGGGAATAGTAGACGAGGATTCCGGAGAACTAGTGGAGGGAGCTTTCCCTAAAGAAGATTGATCTTGTTTCTTATCTATGGCTTTATCATAATTATGGCATCGATTTTGCAGATGGATGGTATATGAGGACATCATACTAATTTCCTCTGATGAACTAGAGTTACCCTAGTTCGACATGTGGTCTACCAGCTGTTGTTGAGAGGGGAAAGGATCTATAAGTACTACAGGTGCAGGGTTAGACTTTAAAAACTAGGAGATTTCATCCTGACAGGGACACTCCTTAGAGAAGTGGTCACCACCACATAAAAAACAAGGGTATTTAGCCTTCCTTTTCCCTGTGTTGTTGTCATTATGGGTTGATTGTGGGGTCTCCTACTGGTTTCCAGGTTTTTTATTTTGATTTTTACCTTTCTTTTTATTACCCGAGGTTTGAGTTCTTTGGATAGAATTGACCTCAGCAGAAACCTTGGGAGTTGAAGGAGTAGCAAGTTGGGCTTTCTTGGTAGGTTTTGCTGCGGATGGGGACTGGATTGAACCAACAATCCCGTCAACAGGTACTTCTATTGATGGCTTGGCAGGGTCAGTGCTGGGGTTAGGAGCTTGAGGAATCAGGTCATAAAGGGTCCCAGACTAGGAATAGACCATGTCTAGGTACTGAGCCCAACTAATAGCTAGCTCTTCGGTAACAGCACCACCCATGGCCATATCTTGGGCAATAGGAGGCAACAAGGACTTAGTGAACCAATCAACTAGCAACTAATCTGGAATAGGGGCCTTAGTAAGCCTTCCCTACCTTCTCCACTCATGAATATGATCAGAGCTGTGGGTGGAGGTGTTCTATCACAGAGAAGTTAAAAGATCAGTGCCCTTTTCATAACGAATAGGGAGCTGAAAGTGCGTAAGAAATACGGTTTCCAACGAGCCAAAATCCACAAATGATTGTTATGGGAGTTCAATATACCACTTCATAGCCGTACTGGTCAAAGTTTGCTGAAAGAGTCATAACCAGACGGAATCATCCATAAGGGAGATCAAGGAACACCACAAATGAAAAGTCATGACATGGTTCCGCGGATCTTCACCCCATTTCCCATCAAATTTTGGAATGTATGATGGTAACTCTACCGGAATGGGAGTCCATGAGGGATTATGTCAAATGGGATCATTAATCAACTTGGACAAACCAGGAAAGTCCAAAGTTGCAAGGAAAGGTAACTGTCTATTGGGTTGCACATATTGGTAATATTGATATGGCATGAAATTACCAGTAGGGCCATAGGTTGACTGAAAAATAGGTTGCTGTGAGGAATAAATACCGAGAAATCTTCCCATGGGGGGTTGATTTCTAGAATTAGGACCACTAGTGTTATAGCTGGTTTCACCACTCCAGGTGAATCACACTTTGTATGGCCTTTCCCTCTCCTACTCTAGACTCCTTAAACCCCATGGACCATTTTTTGTCCTTTGATGTTTCCTTGACCATTCCTAAAAACATGTGAAAAATGATACACGTGACTTTTAAACTTATAAGTGCGTATATACGCGGGTTTGACCACTAAAACTGCGTACATCGGGATGTGTACAAAATATAAATCCTTTTGGAGTTTTCCTTGACATGGATCCAACTCACTTGACTCCTGGCCTTCCCTATGCCTTGAGATTGCTCAGATTCGACCTTTCATTACCCCTTTGAAAAGCTATATAAGGAACCCCTTGGTACATTTAAGGCATAAGAGAGAATTGAGAGCAAAGAAACTATAGTCCATTGTTGCCGAAACTTATGCTTGAGTCTACATCCTTTTGTCCCTTGGAGCACTTTTGTGTTCTTCCCAAGCTTGCCTTTTGCTTGTGAGCTTGCTATCGAGAGATGGAGGTTTGAGGTGGTGGAGGCCCAAGTGGGGGATTTAGTTTCTCCAGTTCACAGATGTGTCGACAGAGGTTGTATCTTGTAATCTCTGATTTATAGTAATAGAAATATCTTTTCCTATCCAATAATGTGTGTTTGAATGAATATTTTATCCATTGGATTATGTCAAATGCTTATACATTATTGATTATATATACTAGAATAGATATAACACCATGATATATAGAATGCTTGTATTGTTTACTTGTTGTTGAGGAAGTAATCTATCAATTCAAGTTGAAGTTGGAAAGCTCAACAGGGATCTACTTCAACCGTTCGGAATAAGGTACAAGGTCTGATCCTTTAGTGTTAGACATTTAATTTCTATTGCATATTGGAAAGGATTGATTTCTGGAGTCAAGCTGTCTGTTGTGGTACCCCAAGCCATAGGAATTTCTCTCTGTAATAGAATTGGTGACTCCACTGGGGAGGTACTAGTAGTTGTCCTTTGGGGGTTGTTTTATCGGCATTCAATGAATTTGAATTGCTCTTTCTCTCTTGTTTCTGTGTCGGGTCTGGGGGCATGTATGCCTGGTAGTGTCTAATCGGTGTGAATTTTGTCTTAGCCTGTCTGTTTGCCTTGATTTTATGCACCTTTCTTCCTGTGCTTGAGTTTTGAACTCACAGTCACATATACACGTGGGTTTCTATTTGATTTCTACGTATACACGCGGGTTTACTGTGAACAGTCACGTATGCCCTTACTTTTTCCTTTTTAGGGTAGTTAAATGGTTGTTGGGTGAAGTTTGATGTTTATTGAGTCTCCTTTGGCACTACCTGAGTCTGTTTATATCTCTGTTTCTGACCAGAAATGGTTTTTTTAGGCTAATTTTTTTTTAAAGAAGGTTCTTGTCATGGAATTTTTGATTTTTTGTTTGAGATTAGTGCATTAGAGTTATTTTACCTTAGTGCTTTTCTCGAGTGCTGTTTGTGTGTGCTTGCAGAGTCTAGGGGTCACAGAATCATTCTTTTGCTTTTTGCATCTCATTTTATTTCAAAAAATCCAAAAACATTTGCTTATCATCATGCATTGCATTTTGCATTTTTGCATTGTACTTGCACTAGATTTGGTTTGGAGTACTAGTTAGGGCTTCATATAGGAAAGCTTGCATTCATCATTTGAAAAAAAATTGTGCATTTCACGTAGTAGCATACCCTATTTTCATGGAAATAATGCATTTGCATTGATTGTTAGGTGTGAATTTTACTTCATGTTGTGTCATAACACCATTAGTTGCACGGTTATATCCCTATTTTGAGTAATAAAGCCAATTAAAATCAATGCTAAATTAAAATGAATTATACTCTTTTATTTTCTAGGGTGCACCAACAAGCTTAGGTTTTAGGATCTTGGAATAGTTCATTGTAAATAAATTCTCCAAGATCACTAAAGAACAACATGTATGTGTCTTTCCAGGTGAGTGTGTGAAATCCTTAGTATAACTAGTGTTTCTCAGGATCCTCCTCTCAAAAGGGAGTTAAGCATGAGGCAGTGTGAGCGGTTATTGATTGGGATGACCCCTAGTCATAACTGAGTAGCACTGGAGATATTTCCAGGATTGTATTCGTATCTGGGGGCTCTTTCGAGAGTTTTGGGCTTTGCTACCCTGCCCATACGATCAATATCGCTTGTGACTATCCGCTTGAGCATTGATTATATTGAGGTGACCTTAGTGGCCTTACCTAGGATATTGAGGGGGTACTTTGCAGGGGTTATTCTGCAGGTGTCCTGGCCAGGTTGGGGTCAGACAGCACAGTCGCTTTATGCATTGAAGCTGAGGGCCACAATAATTGGTTACATACCTCTGCTTGTTGTGTATGGGAGTCTCAAGCCTCTCCTAGGTGAGACATACTTGCTTCATTCGGGATCTCACTTATCCAGCCCTTGTTTTCTTGCACTTGGCTTTAGATTTTATTAGTGATTTCTCTGTGCACAATAGTTGGCCTAGGGTTTATGTAAATAGAGAGTCTTTTCTATTTTTTGAGTTATTGTGGATTTAGGTGCAGCTCCTCTCCTTTCTCATCATTTAGCAGGACTTCCGCCTTCTACTTCTCCTCCTCCTTTGGGAGAGAGACCCAGACAGTCTAGGTGGACTATTTCGCACATTGATCCACACACCATGGGAGACCATTTAGAAGGTATTCCTAAACCACCTTCTTCCATTCGTGTAGACGATGGGGAGTTTACTCCTACTTACGATCCTTCACCTGACATGGCTGAGTTAGGTCCTATGATTTCTGAGATAGAACCATGCACGATATACCTACTCACTCTAGGGTTGATTCCCCATTGACGCATTACTAGTATGGAATGCTAGAGGATGCCGAGACTCATTTTGAACCCACCAGCACTAGCTATGGTATTTATGGTATTTCTGTTTTTCCTACACATGATTTGGAATTTCATGTTGAATCTGACTTCGAGCCTAACACTATGCCTGGGGGAACTCTCATTCCTTACCATGCGGAGAAGTTTGGGAGCACTAGTCACATTGCACCTTCCATCCCGGTGGTGGAAGTTACATCACATATCCCTCCGAGGTCTAGGGTTAGTGATCATATTAGGATACTAGATCCGAGACAAGTGACAATAGGGAATAGCACGTACATTATTACTTAGATTCCTTCATCCTCGGTCCCTAGTTCTTCAAATGTTCATCCTCCACCTTATTTGCGTGGTTCTTCGAGCCGGCACATGGCTACGAGTCAGGTCTGTACTGCGGTTACTAGACCGATTGTGTCTCAGTTTTACATATCGCCCGTTGCTTCAAGAGGTTATGTTCATACTTCTATAGGTTATGATACTACTTCTCGAGGCATATATCCCTACTTTCGGTATGTATATTCCTACTTCCGGAGCGTATCTTCCTACCTACAGAGTGTCTCATGGGGAATAAAATGCGATGACTTATGGACCCTATTATGGGACGTAGTATGGATAGGGTTCTTCACCTTATGGGGGTGGGTATCAACAACCTGCTTACTCTCCTAATTACAGATTTGTAGCTCCTACTGGTCAAGGTACACCACACTATGGTGCTTCCACACCACCCTATACGGGTCATACAGGAGGAGGTCACTATGGCCAAGGCCATGGTGGTAATTAGACCTATATGAATCAGGGAGAAACCCATCAACCTCATCATCCTAGGCTCCCTTTCCTCATGACGCTCAATCTTCCTGACTTGTTGAGATTGATGATTGATCCTGTAGCTCATGACCCGGCTTGGCCGGCTATCCCTACCAAGCTTCCTTTGCACATACCTAAGTTCGAGGGAAAATCGGGAGAGGATCCAAGTGAACACATTACTACATTTCACCTATGGTGCTCTTCAAATTCCTTACATTAGGAATCAATCCATTTGAGACTATTTCAACGCACCCTTACAGGGCCTGCCATGAAATGGTATATAGAGTTACCTAGGGGAGCTTTCGCTTTGTTCGACGACCTTGTGATGACTTCTCTTAATCACTTCCAGCTACCAGTGCGTTATGATGTTGGTACTGAACTCTTGTTGATATTTTGGTAAGATAAAGCCACACATATCTTTGATCATATTCAAGAGTGGCATAGATGGAAGAGGTTAATTAAATCCTTTATATCACTGGAGTTCCTCGTCGAGTGGTTTCTCAAGTCATTATTGCCGTATATAGAGAAGGATGTTTCCACATCCGAAGTGTAGAATGAGGAACAATAGATTTTTAGGGCATAGGAACTGGACTTGATCTATGCTCAGTCCAGTTTGTTATATGAGATTATTCCCAATGCTCCACGTTCCAGTTTCGACCCCAAAGTCAAACCTAGACCACATGCCGATGGCATTATGGGTTGTGCAAGTGCGAAACCTGCGGATTTGGTTGCAAAACAAGTTAGTCAATTATTTATCAACCAATTTTATTCGGGAAAAGCTATGGATTTGTCTCAACCCACCCAAATGATGAGTGTATTTTCTGTACAATCGTCAGACCAGAAGGGTAACCAGCAGCCCGGACGGAGTAGAAAAAAGGGTAAAAATAATCGTAAAGGTGGGAATAAGAATGAGAATTCTAATAGTAATGACAAGAATGGCTGAAATGCTGGGGGGTACAAGCAAGATAAATGTAAGGTTAAGTTCCCTTGCAATTTATGTAAGGACGATCACCTTACTTACTTGTTCCCTCGTATTGAAGAAGCTTCGAGATTCTTGGCACAGGGCTCAGCTGTGCTAACTAACCCTTTACCGCATAATAAAAATATGAACTCGAAGTCCCATGACCAGTCTGGTGATGATCATGATCTGCTGGAGAGTAGTGGTCGTGGGTGCATTAACATGGTCCGTGCTGTGAAAGTTGTGACCCATGCGAAATATTATGGTTCGTCACAACCCAGCCCAGGAAAAGAGCCTGATCCACCAGGGCCCCCTTTGCATAATGAGAAACCTATGGATAAACCTGAGACTACACCTTGCATTCCTAAGGGAGTCCTTAAGTGTTTAGGGAATAATCCAAATGCCCGAGCCTCCCAAAACTATTCATTTGTCGAGGATTTGGGCCACACTCCTTGTGTGATGTCTGCATTAGAAGTGCTTTAGAGTTGTCCTTCACAAAGGAAGGCATTGCTTTCTGCCCTTGCTGTGAATGATGATGATTCTTCCTCTGTGATCAAATTTGAAACCGCATGACTTCAGCCTTACTTTCCCTACTATGTGTCTCTTTTGATTCACATAGAATGTCTTAATATGATCGTCAAGCGCACTGTGATTGACGAGGGCGCTGCTACTTCTGTGATGTCTTTATCTTGTTGGAAGGGTTTGGGTTCTCCTGAGCTATCTAAATCAGTGACCATGTTAACTGCATTTGATGGGAGATCTTTTAGGCCGCACGACATCCTTCCTTCCCTTAAAGTCCGTTTGGGAGGGAAGACCATTGCGATAGAGGTCGAGGTGGTTGATGCGCCCCTTGACTACAATCTCTTGCTGGGTAGGAACTGGATGTACAGTATGCAAGCCGTTGCTTCTTCCTTGTTTTTCATTGTATGCTTTCCACATAATGGGAATATCATAACGATTGATCAAACGACATTCAAGAATCCATCTGTTAACACATATTTGGGAGCTTTGATCCCGATCATTGAGCACTCTTAGCTGGCAACTAGGAGTGTGGGTGTAGGCATGTATCCATCCCTCATGGGAAGCTTAAGTTGTCATGCACCGATCCTTATGATAGGATCTAGTTTCGATGAGGCTTCGACATCTACGACATCGGTGTCTTTTCACATGATTCATATGGAAGATCCTTGGATTCTTCCTACACTGAGTACTTCGAGTGAGCCCGTCGTGATGAACGTGCCATTTCTTGCAGCTATGATAGCTTATCAAGCTAATCTCAAGTGTGTTGCAAAGCCTAGTCCTTCCTCTTCGCGGACGGAGGAGGAGGACCCTTATGTGCTGCCAACATGGGAAGTAGAGTCTTCTCACACACACGACTACCTTGATACAGTTTTCCCTTCAGATGAAGCGATTATTGAGGCTATGTCAGGAGTTGAGCCACCATGGGAGGGACTCCATCATAGATCGTACTTTCTTCCAGAGTTTGACCGCTTGGAGCATGAGGATTTTAGGGTGGTTCTTATTCAGAGAGTTAGTAGTCCTATGGTTCCATTAAGCTCTCCTAGTCTGATGGTTGATGGAAACATGGCGAACATATCTTCAACGATTCCTACCAACATCTCTCACAATCCTGGCACGATAGAGAATGTCTATATTGGGGCGGAATGTTCCCATGCTGAGATTCTTGAATACACCAAGCTATTTAAGGAATTTTATGATATTTTTGCTTGGTCTTATGATGAGATGCCAGGTATTGACCCTTGTATTGTTGAGCATGAGTTTAAGACTAACCCCAATGCTAAGCCTATTCGACAATGTTTACGTGCGGTGAATCCTAGGAAAGCACCCGCGATTAATGCAGTGATAGAGAGGCTGTTGAAATCTGGTTTCATCTATCCCATTCCCTTGACATAGTGGGTTTCAAACCCCATTCTCGTGGATAAGAAGCAGGGAGTGATCTGCATATGTACTAATTTAAACGATTTGAATCGTGCCTATCCTAAGGACAATTTCCCCACACCATTTATTGATCATATTTTGGATGAGTGTGCAGGAAGCAAGGTGTTCTCCTTCATGGACAAATTTTCCGGATATAATCAGATACAGATTAAACCTGAGGACCAACATAAGACTGCATTTATTTGTCCTTGGGGAACGTTTGCATATCAGAAAATGCCTTTCGGTCTTAAAAACATCGTAGCTACATTTCAGCGGGAAATGAACTTGATGTTCCACGATCTCAAGTCAATTATCGAAGTATTTTTGGATGACCTGGCTTCTCATTCTCGCATGAGAATGCACCATCCCTATCACTTGAGATTGGTATTCGAAAGATGTTGGTACTATTCAGTTAGATTAAATCCTCATAAGTGCATCTTTTGTGTGAAGTCAGGGCATTTTTTAGGATTCATTGTTTCTAAAGAGGGTATAAGAGTCGACCCTTTGAAGGTTGAGGCAATACTTTAGTTGTCTCCCCCGAAGAATATTCGTCATCTTCAGTGTTTGCAAGGCATGGAAAAATTCTTACGGATATTTGTTGTCAACTTTGCCAATTTGACTAGAGGCTTCATGTGTCTCTTGAAGAAGGACACCCCCTTTCATTGGGATTAGCAAGCCCAGGAGTGCTTCAATGCACTCAAGCGAGCCCTAGCATCGGGGCCGGTAAGTAGTCCCCCGGACTATAGCCGTGATTTTCTATTATATGTGGCCACATCATTAGAGACGATTGGTATGGTTTTGGTTCAAGAGGATGAGGAGATCCAAGAGAATGTCATATATTATTTGAGTCGGAACCTTATTGACGCAGAGATTCATTATTCTCATGTCGAGAAACTTTCTTTAGCTACCGTACATGCGGTTTAGCGGTTGAGACATTATATTCTCCTTTGCTAGACCTTAGTTGTAGCCCATGTCAATCCATTTCAATTCATCCTCACCTGAAGGATGATTGGGGGAAAATATAATAAATGGATTGTCATTCTACAAGAATTCGATCTCGAGTTTGTTTTGGAAAAATCGAAGAGGTCTTTAATTTTTGCAGAGCTGATATCGGATTTCTCGAGCGAGGCCGAGGTGTTGGTTTGTGAAGATACGTTTGTCGATGAACACATCTTCTTAATCTCAACATTAGACCCATGGTATGGGGATATCATAATATATTTACAAACATTGAAGACCCCTACTCACCTCTCGCGAGATGAACGACGACGATTATGTTGCGTCTCTAAGAACTACCTCATAGTGGAGAACTCTTTGTATCGCTGTGGGGTAGATTCCATTTTATGATGTTGTTTAACTCATGAAGAGGCTGAGGTAGTGCTGAATGATTGACACAGAGGGGTATGTGGTGGTCATTTATCTGGGCTTTCTACAGCTCAAAATATTTTAAGAGCGGGTTATTTTTGGCTGTCAATATTTAAATATTGTGTTGATGCGGTCAAGAGGTGTCACCCTTTCCAGGTGTTCACACATAATATATGCTCGAAATCTGCCACGTTACATCCCATTATCACCGCCGGTCCCTTCACTAAGTGGGGGCTCGATTTTATGGATTGCAACCCAGCTTCCACTGGGGGACACCATCATATTATAGTGGCTATTGATTACTTCATGAAATGGGCTGAGGCTATTCCTACGGTAAAATCCAATGGTGAGACAGCCGCTTGATTTGTATTCAACCAAACTATTACTCGGTTCAGGATTTTGAAAGAGCTTGTCACTGACTATGGCTCGCACTTTCAGAACCATATGATGGAAGAGTTGGCATCCAAGTTAGGTTATAAGCAAGAGCATTCCTCTTCTTACTACCATCAAGTGAATGGACAGGTGGAGGTAGTGAATAAATCACTCAAATCCATTCTCTAATGAACCATTACACAAAGCAAGAACAATTGGAACATCATGTTAAATCCTTCTTTGTGGGCATATCGAACCACTGTTAAGACTACCATTGGTTTTTCTCCATATCAACTTGTACATGGAGTGGAGTCAATATTGCCATTTGAATGTGAGATTTCTTCTTTGAAGCTTTCTATATAACTCTTACTGGACACTTCCCCATTGGAGGAGTGTTTGGTTCACCTTGAGCAACTTGATGAGTAGCGTCGGGATGCCTTGGTGGCTCTAGAAGTCAATAAACGTCGCATAAAGGTCCAGTACAATAAGTCTGTCCATCCAAGGAGGTTTAGTGAAGGACACTTGGTCCTTTTATGGGATTAACCAAAATAACCCTTGGGGGTAGGGAAATTTAATCCTATGTGGCATGGTCCTTACGTGGTCAAGCATGTGTTAGAGAAGGGTGTGTATGAGTTAGTGGATTACGAAGGAACAGCCTTGGTGGAGCCTAGAAATGGGCTCTATCTCAAGAAATACTATGCATGACCTCCAACCAAGGCTGCTTATTGTATATTATTGTATAGCTTTGCATAGTTAGGTCTTTTTCTTATCGTGATGGGGTTTGTGATTATTTTTCATTTCTTTTGGCAGATGTCAATGGAATCTTCCACCTAAATAGGATTTGTGGATGGTGCAAGCCATCACACTCAACACTCAACCTCTGCTGCTTGGGTGATTTATACTACTATGGGTCAGGTACTGTCTTCAGGAGGCGTATGTCTACGGCCATATTCTAACAATTTTGCTGAATACAGTGCCGTTATCGAGCTTCTACGGGATGCCATTTCACATGGCATTCTCTCTCTTGAGGTACGTCTTGTTTCATATTTAGTAGTGTCATAGCTCAATGGTTTGTACCATGTTAGAGATCTGACATTGTTGAGAAGATTCTTACGTGTGAGATTGTTAGAACGACAATTTGACAATATAACATATATACATATTCTAAGAAATAATAATCAAGTTGCTGACTCATATGCTAACTACGTGTTAGATTGGCATTTGTTTCATTCACAATAAATTAATCACAAGCACAATTTTTACACATGTAAATAAATAAACCGATCACCATAAAACTTTTTATATATACATCCAAAATGTGATAATACATAGTGTCATGATACAAAATTGGGGCTTCCGAGCCACCAGCATATAATACACAGTAGTACAAAATGTATACACTCCCAGGTGTCTAATCCTGTGGAGGAGGAGGAGGGTTGTGATCATGGAAGGTCACTATGGCTCTAGCTAGCCATTGAAATAATCGCACCCATGTGCGTGGTACACCCACCACCTGCCGCTACATAGCCTCAGGAAAGTCCTCAACTTGCGCCATGGGAACCCTATGTGTCAATCTCACAAAATTGGTATGAATGCTCTGGAGCATCCGCTCCGCATCCACACCCATGATGTCATCTACTCTTCCCCTCTGTCTATGACGAGGGAAGCCCTCTGGTTGCCGTGGTCCCACATCTGCACACAAATGGTATATGTCACTATGTATTATCACACAAAATATGTCTTTTTGTGTGGTAGATGTCATCTCCTCTTCCCCTCTATCTATGACGAGGGAAGCCCTCTGGCTGTCGTGGTCCCACATCTGCACACAAATGGTAGATGTCACTATGTATTATCACAAAAAAATATGTCTTTTTGATTCCATATAATCAAGAAAACACAAAAAAATTAAATAACTCAAAATTTAAAAAGAGAGGGTCGATATTCATTACCTATATCGCCATATGCCAATCTTGGTGGTAGCGGCATGTCCGGGTCCCCCTGAAAATATATCCCTACATAGGGGTAGTCATCGATGGCAACTATCTATCATCGCCACCACGGAAAGAACTCAGCTAGATATGGGTTGGCCACCCTACCACCCCCCAGTATCCACATAGCATCTTCCCAACACCGTTGGGTCGGATATCGAACCCTGTTAAGAGGAATGTCCACTCCGGGGCTCAATCCTGGAACACGCTCAAAGAAAAACGTGCTCAAAATACTGCTAAACCCTAAGTTTCACACTCTACCTACCTTACACTCACTGAGTTGATGTTTCATGTTGCTCAGTAGTGTAGTGCTCCAGTCATAGATCATGGGTCTCATGCACTCCATTGCATAGAACATCAGAGCTCGCGAAGCCTAGTGGAGTGATGCTAAGCCTACTATCCTGCCCAATGTCAATAGTATGGCCTTTAGGCCCAGCACTTGTATAGCGTTTGTAGGGACCTGACTCCCCACCTTCTATGTGTCTGGATAGCAATACACCACAATGTACTCATCGATAGTTAGGCCACCTCCTGGCCCACCACGAGAACGAAGGTTCACCACTTCCCCTCGTCTAGAAAGCCCAGTAATGAAGTATATGTCCTCCACCTCTATGGTGAGGGACATCCCATATATATGGAAGGAATTCAAGTCTGGATCCTAGTAATCCACCAGCATTTGTAATAGTCTTGGTTTGGCCCTCAAACCACCAAGACACCAAAACGTGTAGAGTCTGCATGGACATAGAGCTTGTTGAGCCATTAGATTAGCCCTTACTACTTCCTCTACCTCACCATGTTTATGCTCTCTCCACTCTAGGACAATCCTACATAAGAAGTTGCAAAATTTCCCATTAGTTTACTAAAAAAACCTTATGCACAGCCTCATACGTGGGTTTGAGGGCTTTTTCTGCGTATATCCAGCCCTATACGCGGAAAAAACCTCGATTTCTGTGTGGGCCGTAGTGCCCATTTTGGGTTGTCCTAGAAAGCTTAATTGACCATGTAATTTCATAAAAATTGCATCAAAATGGAAGAGAAGAGCATGAGTAAATACTTGGAAAAAACGGTGGTGGATTCCGCTGGCTGGATCTCTTGGAATTCGCTGTTGAAAATCAGAACTCAAATGGGTAAAAGTTTGAAATGTTTTATAGTATTTTGAATTGTTTAATATTTATAGAAAATTTTCAAATATTCGAAAATTTTTACCCCCTTCCCTATAGTTTCGACATTTTCTAACCATTTTGGACCGTTTTTGACATAATTCATGATTTAGAGGACCTTTTTCAGTGCCATTTCAGCCGTTGGATTGACCTGTTCGTGTTGATTTCAGGTATCATTTCTAAAGTAGCATATATGTTAGGTTTTATCACTATCTGCATTTTGCATAACCTTATGACCATCTCATCATGACCTTAGGTATGAACCCACTCTATTATGTCACGAAACCTTCTTGCTGCTTTAGAAGTGGCATGAGCTTCACCTTACATGGGTACCCTAGTTAGCGCCTTATTTGCATTTGGTGTGCGAGTCCATTGTATAGTACTGCCATGAAATTTCGCAAGAGCTTCATACTCCTCTTGATCTTTTGATGGCCTATTTCCCTCAAGACTCCCTCATGTCAAGTTGTGAATGCATTATCATGAGCTTTGCCTACCTTATTGAGCTTTATGCCGGCTTCCCTGACATTGCATTTCAGCCATATAGCCCGAGCTTGTCTCATGTCTAGCCATGCAGAGCCATTTTTTATATCCTTTGCAGCTTGTTTCCCTTTTTACCAGGAGGGGATTTTCCCCCGAGTGTCGATATCCTACACATGTATCTTTGCATTGAGCATAGGTATGTTCCACTACTTGGAACTAGTTTGTTTTCCCTTATGACACTCGTCTCCTCCTAGTATGTAACTATAAAGCTATTTTATTCTTTTTTCAAGATTTTTAAATAACTGAAAAAGTCCAAAAAAATAAAAAAACCAAAAAGACGGACAAGAAAAGATGTTATCTGTGGCAGCTGTCAAGTCGTGTCACCTTCAAAAAGAGCACTATATATCACATCCATTGGTTGGTTTATAGTTTGAATTTAGGAGCTATACTGATTTATCTGAGTTTATCTCCATCGACTGGTTAAGTTTCCAGTCCCTATGGAGCCTCTGTCGATGCCTCCTGTGTCGTAGAGATGTCCCAATTTGTATATCGAGTTTGTGCTGCCTTTATTCAGTCACCATACACCATTATGCTCTTGTTCGAAGGAAGTTGAAGCCCGAGTTAGCCATTCCTCAGTTCTCTTGACTTTACATGTTGGCCATTCCTAGTACAGTTACTGGTTCATGCACCTTATGATTGAGTCCTTCCACATTATACAACTTTGCTGAGTACCTCGTGTTGGATGATGGGGGATGCCTTAATTCCCTCCTTCTAGCGGATTTCATCCCATTTACTTCAGATCATTTATTCTAGGATTGGAATCTAGAGTCATTTCGAGTGCCTTGAGACTTGTAGTCATCAATGGCAGGTTCTCTCGCCATCGACAGTTTTTGGGAATACATCAATGTCCCCTGATCGATGGATCCTCTCAAGTGTTCAACCTCAACACATTTATTCACACTTGTTAGTTTGCACTCTAGTACCTTGATTCCCATTTTCATTATCGGTGGGTGATCTTGCGTCTATTAATGGTATACATTAATGACCGGTAATCAGATGATGGACTACTATGTTCGGCCTCGACACCTCTATTCGCATAGTAGGACATGTACTTGTAGCAGTTTGTGTAGAAGACTTTCCAGATTGGTGGCATATCTTATATGCTACCTCTTTGATCATGCCAGTGTTCATGAGATTTCAGCTCTCGTGACTTGATTCCAGTATATGTTAGATATTTCCAGCCACTATGGAGATCTTGATCTATTATATATCTTCAACCATTATGGAGATCATGGTCCTTTGTATATCTTCATCATGGAGATTCTGATCTATGTATATTGTACGTGGCGATGAACACTTATGTGATATCATGTATCATGCCTATTCATGGCCATTGTACTCGTATGTATTCGGGACTACTATATGTATTTGCAGTTATGTGCATAGTTGTATTATTGTACTATGCTGATTGGGTGGCTGGTCTTCCATTTGGGATCCTTCATCACTCCACTTCTGGGATGGACTTATAATTTATTTTGACCATCGTATGACCCCTCTAACCTCACACATTAGGGGGCATCTGCTATAGCTGGTTTCACCACTCAAGGTGAATCACAATTTGTATGGCCTTCCCCTGTCCCGCTGTAGACTCCTTAGACCCCATGGAACATTTTTTGTCATTTTATGTTTCCTTGACCATCCCTAAAAACATGTGAAAAATGATACATGCGACTTTTAAACTTATAAGCGCGTATATACGCGGGTTTGACCACTAAAACCGTGTACATCGGGATGTGTACAAAATTCAAATCCTTTTGGAGTTTTCCTTGACATGGATCTGACTCACTTGACTCTTGGCCTTCCCTATGCCTTGAGATCGCTCGGATTTGACCTTTTATTACCCCTTTGAAAAGCTATATAAGGAACCCCTTGGTACATTGAAGGCATAAGAGAGAATTGAGAGCAAAGAAACTATAGTCCATTATTGACGAAACTTATGCTTGAGTTTGCATCCCTTTGTCCCTTGGAGCACTTTTGTGTTCTTCCCAAGCTTGCCTTTTGCTTGTGAGCTTGCTATCAAGAGATGGAGGATTGAGGTGGTGGAGTCCCAAGTGGGGGATTCCGTTTCTTCGATTTGCAGACGTGTCGACAGAGGTTGTATCTTGTAATCTCTAATTTATATTAATAGAAATATCTTTTTCTGTCCAATAATGTGTGTTTGAATGAATATTTTATCCATTGGATTATGTCAAATGCTTATACATTATTGATTATATATGCTAGAATAGATCTAACACCATGATATATAGAATGCTTGTATTAGTTACTTGTTGTTGAGGAAGTAATGTATAAATTCAAGCTGAAGTTGGAAAGCTCAACGGGGATCTACTTCAACCATTTGGAATAAGGTATGAGGTATGATCCTTTAGTGTTAGACATTTAATTTCTATTGCATATTGGAAAGGATTGGTTTTTGGAGTCAAGCTGTCTATTGTGGTACCCCAAGCCATAGGAATTTCTCTCCGTAACAACTAGGACCACCAGGCTAGGACCACCAGGGTCTCCAGGAGGAGGACCACCAGAGCCACCGGGACCACCAAGACCACTAGGACCACCAAGACCACTAGGACCACTAGGACCACCAAGAGGCAGATCACCAGACCCTCCGAAACCTCCAGGAGGCAGGAAGCCACCGAAACCACTAGGTGGAGGGACACCAGACCCTAAAGATCCATAAGGAGGAAAGCCCATAGGTCCCCCAGGAGCACTAGGACTGCCAAGACCAAGAGGAGGACTGTTAGGCCCTCCAGGACCATTAGGCCCCCCAGGGGAAGGACCTCCATAAGGTGGTCCTCCCGCACCTCCTAAAGTATGTATGGGTATCCCTCCCATGGTTGGCATGTAAGACCAGTTCGGTTTCCCCCATGGCATAAAAGTGTTGCTAGGGGATGGAATTCCAGTAGGATTAGATGGATGGTTACCTATAGGTATTTGATAACCATAACCACTAGAAGACTGAACGGCCACACGTTGTGCCCCCAAGGGCTGACCTAAACTAGATGGGGGATTTACCACATTAGTGTGGGTGGGAGGGACAAAAAATGTAGATGTTTCTATGTTAGAGGTGTACTCTTGACTAGGTACAACTCTGGAATCAAATAACATAGGTCATGCCGGGGGTTTCCCCCCGGTATTCAAAGCTACTGAAGACATAGGAATTGAAGGTTGGGCCCCAGATGAAAAAGATCTGGGTGGATTTGGATCAGACATAACATAATAGGTGAGGGTGGTGGAAATTTGACCTGCGTTATGGGTTGTTAATGGACGATCTATAATCAGTTCAATGGGTCTCATAGAATCGGCTAGTGAACAATATCCCATAGGAAGAAATGTGGAATGAACTGATGAAGAGCCTAGTATGTTGTCAATATAATTTTCTACCTCCTGTGCATAGAGGATAGTAGCGTGGTATTGCATGTGTTCTTCTTCACTATCAGGAGAACTTACACAGGTGCCAAATGAGGCAATGGCCTATCTGATAGGTGTCTCCCAAAAAGGAGCATTAGGAGAAAAATCCAGATAGGTATCATCAACATGATCTTCCACGAGAGGATGGAGTGATGAATCCTCATGGGAAGGATGTTGGACCAAGGGAGGTGAGTGTGAAGAATATGGTACTCCACTTTCCGTCACCACATGATCTCTCACTTGGGAGGTGGTAGCAGCTCTTCGGTCGATACATTCCATTGGATTTCCTCCTGAAACAGAAGTGAAATTAGGTGGCAAGCCTCGTACTCTCCTGGACTGTCTTAACTCAGCCAACATGTATAGTTCCTATCTAACCTAGGGTCTAAAAATCTAGAAAAAACACACCAAAATACTTCCCTACTCAAGCTATAGGTCAAAACAAGTAGACTTAAAATGACAGGAGGAGTTCAAAAGTAAGTTCTCTCACTAGGATTGTCAATCTGGTGCCACTCGCAATATACCTCGAGGGTACATGCGTAGTAATCTCCCCAAATGTTGTTTTCGGTGTATGGCTCCAAACATGATGGCCAAAGGGCTTTGCTCAGATAGATAAGGTACCCTAGTGGGGTCTCCCGATATACTCAAGGTACGTGGGAGCTCGAATAAGTAGTAGTGCTGTCTAATGCATAACTGTACACAAGCGGCCTTTCGATATACAATTGAGTATGTGAGGTACCTTTCTATATACCTCAAGGGTACGTGAAAGGCCGTTCGATATACCGATGCTATGTGGAAGAACCGCGTGAGTCCCACAATGTAATGCTGACAAACAATGACAACTCCTACATTTTACGACGCCCAAACACGTCTCTAACTTATCACTCAAGTTACTACGTAAATTTTAACCCACAACTACCATTGATTTTAACTTATATGGTTAGGTGAATACATGATGTTCTGACAGAAAAGTAAAACCATGCAGTATGCTTGTGCAAATATTCACTTTACTGTTCAATATGCCTAAATACAGGAGGGAAGAGAGTGTTTTTTCTTTTTGTTTCAAGACCAAAAATCATACCAATCAACAGTCATGAACATCAAATCAAAGAAAAGAAAATACTTCTACAAACCAAATTCTTCTTTCCAAAAGTAAATGGGAAGGGTGAGAATCTCTTTCCCTAAAAGAACAACACCAAGCACACCTATATGCCAATGCACTCTAACTTTTCAAATTTCTTAAAAAAATAAGCAAATCTAACTTAAAACTACCATTTTCATTTTTATTTTGATCAAGATAGTCCTATATGCAAGAGAGATGAAAGATCATTAAGGTCCTGAAAGCTTATGAAGCCAATAAAAAAACCCGGATCCAACGCTTAAATATGATGTCCTAATCTCAAGCAAAACTTTTCTTTTTTGAAGGGAAGAAAAATAAGTTTACTATGCAAGCAAGAAATGAAGTCTAGAAGCTAATCTAATGTTCTTATTTCAGTACATGCAATGAAAAGAGAATTCAATGAGCACCCTAACTTTTAGAAAACAACAAATCCTTCTTTAAACACAACCAACGAGCAAGAAGCAGATGAATAATAAAAAAGACTAAACAATTTTGAAATTCCACTCAAAATCAATCTTAAACCATCAAAGCAGCAAGCCACACACATCAGATTCAATAACACAAGCCTGATAACAGAACTTAAAGCAATCAAAATTTCAAATTTTTACAAAGAAAAATGAGGAAAAAGGGGTTTTGGACTAATGCTTACCTGGTACCGCGCTTTGTATGTGTTGTAAGAGCATTTCCAAATCAGCACTGCTCTTCGCTAACCAGATACAGGCGATGGCACCACTTACTATCCACTGTGTTCAGGCGGTGGCACCGCTCCTCACACAAAGCATTGCCGTGGTTCCCTGTAGATGGCCAAAACAAAAGGAGAACAATGGATCAGATAACAAACAGACCAGATCAAGAGGATACTGTCGAATTGAATATGGTAATAGAGCATGAAAACTGAAATAACACAGATCTAAACAGATCTGGAAATTTCAAACTTGAATAATACAAATCAGAAAGTAGATCTGACTATAAAGAGTTGAAGAAAACGGAGCCTGGATTCAAACAAGAGTTGCAAACTGAGGATGATCAGAACAATTGAATACAACTACTCCCTAGTGGAGTCGCCAAATTTGTTGATCGAAATATTTCACCTCCTGCGAAAAACAAGGTGTTTCGCTGGTCTGAATGGTTTAGATCCAGAATGAATAGATCACATAGGTTGATAACTCCCCCTAGACGTTGTAGATATCTGGAATACAAGGCCTTGATAGTTCACCTGTGTACCTACAAAAGAGTTCAACATGAAATAGATCAAAGTAACCAGAATATGATCTACTAATCTATGCTAGTGACTAAGGAATCTAGCAATATATATCTGAAATCAGACATCAACAATATATATGGGACAAAAATCAACTTGCATTAGAAATATGAATAAGTTTACAACCAATCCTTAGTGTTGACATGCATCTCCATGAAACCAGCTCTTCATCCCCAAAATCTCTGAGTCTAGCTCTCTATGCTCTCTCCAAATTATCTTGGGCCAAGAATAAGTCCAACAACATAACAATACCTTCAATGTTCTCTCCTCAACCATGGATATGAGCTCATATATATAGGGCTTTAATGGATAGAGATGGTTGAGAAATTAGTGGGTGAGGTGGCCTCTAAGATCCTAGGATGAGGGATATCGAGCTCAACCAACCCACAGTAGTAGGGATAAGAGATATCTCTAGGCTTATCATCTAGAAGCCTTGAGAAACTTCTCTTTTTACCCTTTTACCTAGGCTACCGCACTTCTCCTTCTTTGACAGCGCGGTTTTGGTAATAACCGCCTATGGACCAAGGGTGACAGGCGGTGGCATTGCCTGTGGACAACCGATGAAAAGCGGTGTGAATAGGGGTACCGCTCCTGGATAAGGTAGCATGAGCAGTGCTGGGAATTTGTATGATAGACTGATAAGAAACCATGTAGTCTTCACTCCAGAAGCTGGGATTTCAGGGCAAGTAGGTATGTCAAAGGTCTTATCACATGATGGTGACAAGATTTTGGTATAATAGTTCTGCATTCCACTGTTCATGATTTTGTTCATGTAAGCGCTAGCCGGAAGTCACCCTTGATTACTGAGAGGGCCCCTCATTAACCAGAGGTTTTCTTTTCTTGTTTTTGTTATTTTTCTTTGTAGCTAATTTAGTTTTGATTTCTAGTTTTTTTATTTCATTAAGTTACTATAAATGTTTGTTTCATTTGCTTTCTACAATGCATTTTATTTCCAAAATTAAATAGCTATATTGCATGCATAGTTGTTTTCCATTTGTTTCTGTCATTTCATTTCCAGCTTATTATTTAGTTTTGTTCATAGGAAGATAGAGTAGATTGTTTTTATCAATTGAAATAGACTAAGCTATGTTTATTTCTTCTCTGTTATAAGATTATGCAATTTGAATTTCAGTTTGTTTATTAATAAGCAATGATTCTTGATGCTTATGAATTTGTTTAAGTTTATTTTACAGCTAAATTTGATGATTAAATAGGTTTATTTACTATTCCTTATGCACTGCATCTTGATATGCATAAAATCAGTTGAGAAGTAGATCATTTAGGTTATTTTATACTGTTTTCTTTATACAGACTATCATTCAGATAGTTTGTTCAGCCTTTCATTATGACCTTCCTTCCAGTCCATTTTACAGACCTGTAGTTCAGTCTGTCATTCAACCCAAAGTTCTATTTTTAGTGTTTTTAATGTGTTTTAAAATTGTTTAAGTTCTGGTTCTTTAGTATTTGATGTATGCCTTGACTGTAATAGTTAGATAAAAAAATTTATCTATTATTTAGACTATAAGTTTGATTGTTTTAGGTTATTTATTAAAGTTTTATTATTTTCTCTACCTCTTTTCCCTTTGAACATGCTTTTGAGTTAGGGTATGTTTTGTTTCTTTTATTTGTTTATGATTCTTCTTACTATTGTATTGTTTTATAATTATGCTGTTGGAGTAATTTATCCGTTTGCATGTAAAACCTAGGATTAGTAGTGTTAGCTTTAGGAATAGTTTCCATTTTCACTGTGTGATTATCAACAAAGACTTGTAGAATAGAATTCAATTTCTTTATTAAGTTTTCTACTTGCTTCTCTTATTCAGTTTTCTTTATTAAGTTTTCTACTTGTTTCTCTTATTGAGTTTTCCATTCACTTATTTAAGTTTTCTTTGCATCATAGCATTTTAAGTAGTTGTTGATAGTATCATTTTTAGTTAGGATTTATTTGTTTATAAATTATTTAGTTGTTGTACTTGCATTTCCAAATGTACACTTTCTTTGCTTAGTTAGTTTTTGAAGTCACTAAATAGACTTTGTCATAAAATGTAGTGATTGTATTCTCATTTGTTAATTAAATTAATATAGCTTGATCTTATTTTAGTTTGATGTTTTGTCTTGGTTCAATTATATTAATAATTGCATTTCTTAGGAGTTTGACTCGGTTTTTTATTTTGAAATATCTTTCAATCTTTTGTTTGTTAAAATATTTACATGACACCCTATACCTTCACATATATTTTGTATCAACTCGAAGCCTACCAACTCCGGTCGATAATTAAATATTAGGTGAATTAGTCTAGGCATTATAACACCCAACATTTTGGCACCATTGCCGGGGAGTTTTTTTGTAAGGTGGAATAAATAGAATTTCCTTATGAAGTTTAGTAATAGGCTGGTGGCGGGGGAACGGTAAGACGAGAGGTAACAACCTCTGCATCTGTTATAACAGGTGTTGGGCACCATTTTGACCTCTTTTTGTCATCTAAATATCTTCCAATTCCCTTCATAAACCTTCATACTGATTTATAAAGCCTTAATTTCACCCACAAACTTTGGTCAAAGGTCTAAATGTCGCTGCTTTTTAAAAAATTGAATTATGATATTTTTAAGGCATTTAAACTAAGGTTTTTATTCAGAATCATAGGATGTGCTAACTTCCTATAATGTCTCCTAGGTTGGATACTTGCAGGCCAGCTAGGCATCAACTGAAAGATGGGGAAAATATACTCAATGTCCAAGGATGGTTAAAATTCCAACGAATAGATGATGTGGTTCTCACAGGTGTCGAGTCAATGCCGGTCAAAAATGACCACCTGTGTTTACCACTCAGCACAAAAACAGGGCAGTTCCGATTTTGTCTATTTTCATGGATCTGATAGAGGATCTTGAGGATTGTATTTCATTATTATCTTTCCAGATTAATAGAATTTCTATTTTTGTATGATTATTTGATAAGACAGAGGGGAAACTCATCGCTATCAAGGAGAAAACGCATATCAAGAACTGTGTTGTTTGATTATTGTGTATGATCGATTTACTATGGTGAATATAATTGAAGTTTAAGCTCTGTGATTCTCTCTCTGCGTTTGTAAATGAGGCATTGGAGGGGCCCCTTTGTCAAGTCTGCACACCTTTTTATTGCCAGTGTGAACGATTTGGATTGTTGCCAGTGGTATGTTTTAATTCCTGTAGAATTCGAGTTCTTTATTGCAGAATGTGTTGAATTGTTTTGAATCAGTTTTATAAACTCTGTTATTTCATTAGTTATATGCTGTAGGAATGGTTCAGAATACTATCTCACATTGTTGTACATTGCTTGCTTATTCAATGATGAAGTATTAAGAACAATTATACATTGCGAATGCTTTCCTGTAAGGGAAATTGATGTTTGATTGCTTATTCAATGTTGGGATAATAGGCAGAGTCTCGTAGTCCATATTTTAGGGTTAGGTTTAATTTGTTTTTTTTATTTTATCTCAGTGATTTCACACATAACTTGCTGTGTAACTGGAAGATCAAATGAAACTACTTCTGTAAGAGAGTTTTTGTGTTTTCAAATCACAGTATCCTAATCTTTTAATAGGTTTATTTCATAGGTAAACTAGATTTCCAGTTAGGTCTAGCTTTGAGTCCTTATATTTGGATATGCCTCTAAGTCTAAAAACTATGGATTGACATAAACTCAAGGTTTAATCTACATTAGTGGATTGAAGCCCAACATTTGGTGCCATTGCTGGGGAGGCATTTTAGAAGCAGGCTTAGGAACTTTAGTTCTCTGATAATAAAAAAAAAATTCAAACAAAACATAGAGTAGATTTTAGTTTTATGTCAAGACAAAGAGACGAGAAAGGAAGATTTATAAAAAAAACCCCAAAAATAGAAGTAACGGGAACTTCTTTTCCAAAAGGATTCATTACAACAGTTGGTACTTTTAAAATAGCTGAGGAAGAAACATCAAAAGGGCCAACTACAGAACAGAGAAGGGAGTATGAAAGAATGTTAGAAATGGAAAATAAACGAAGACAAAAGAGAAGAGAAGAAGAGAGGTGGCATGATAGGGAAGAAGAGAGAAGATATGAGAGGGATGAAAGAATAGAAGAAGATCATGAAGCTAGCTTTAAATTCCCCATCTTGGACACTAGCATTACCCTAGGGGAAGAGGTAGAAATGAAGAATATCCCACCATCCATCCTACCAAATTTCTATGGTATTACTTCTGAAGATCCGGATTCTTTCCTATTCGAGTTTGATATCTTGTGTCGAACTTATGGATATATTGATGACACCCATAAGCTTCGTCTTTTCTCTGATACTCTTAAAGCAACTGCCTTGAAATGGTTCATGGGCTTAGGAGAGCATTCTATAACTAGATGGGATGAGATGAGGAAAATATTTCTTAGAAAATATCAGGCTTATTGTAGATCAAAGGATTTAAAATATGAAATTTTTAGAGTGTCTCAACAGGCAGATGAAAGCTTGGAGGAGTATCTAGAAAGATTCTCATACAACCTGCAGAAATCCAAATATAATTCCTTGACACCTGAGATGATTCCGACAATATTTCTAAAAGGAATAAGAGAAGAATATTTGGATATTTTGAATGTTATGGGAAAAGGTGACATCTCCTACTTACCCTTTGATGAGATACAAGACTTATGTCAGAAGTATTCAAGAGGAAAAGCTAAAACTGGAAAAAGGGATGTCATTACCAAAGTAACTAAATCTGCAACCAGTGGTATCTCCAGAGCTGATCTTGGGAATCTGTTAGAATATTTTAATACTGATTTATTGAGTACCTTAGGCACACAAGTCAAAACATTAAAGACCAAGAAAAGACAAGAACAACGGGACCAACAAGATCAAGCTTTGTCTATTTTTTGTCCTATATGTAGAAAGAAACACCCATTAAAATAATGTCCTTTAAATACTATTGAAATTTGTGGCTTATATACTTCAAATCACAAAACTGATGATTTCCCCAGATTGAAATAATTGCAGGCAGCCCAAATGGAGGAGAATCAAAGCATGAAGTCTCTCTATTTTATGGGACAACGAAGACCTTGGCAGCCACAATTTTCAGGTATGTCTCAAGATCCTATGCAGCAGTTTCATACAAATTATGAAACTCCTATTCAGAATTCATGGAGTGCACCCATTCCCTGGAAAACTTGGTCTCCTCCGTTAGCCCAATATACTCCAAATTGGAGAGGATATACTCATGGTAACCAGACATATCAGTAGTCCTATTTACAACCCTATCAACAACCTTCTTCCTATCCCCAATACCAGCAGAATCAAGTCCAAGTCCCATATTTCCAAAAACCCAATATGGTTCCTCAAATGGGTCCACAACCTCAACAGCTTCAATTGCCATCCAATCAGCCTCCACCTCGGCCTACACAACTGCCAGCCCAGCCAATTCCAAATCCAAATAATAAAATAGACAAACCCATGTATAATGTTGATGATGGAATGACACTCCCCTACTAAATCCTCCCACTTCAAAATATCAATTTAAGATCTGGGAAAACTTTACAAAAAGAATCTCCTGTTATCTTAGAAGAACAAACAGAAAATGAGAAAATTCCAAAAAAATTAAGTATAGAAAAATCACAGTCAGAAAATCACAGTAAAAAAGGGAAAACATTAGTATCTTATACACCTCCTTTTTTCAGAAAGGTTGGTCAAAGAGAAACTTTCAATCTCCCTACATGATTTTGATGTTTTGAATGAGTTAACTAATGTATGTGTCAAAATTCCCCTACTGCAGGCTATAAAAGACATTCCAATTTATACTAAAGCAGTTAAGGAATTATGTCTTAATGAAAGAAGGAAGGATCCATCCAAAATTCATGTGGTAGGAAATCTAGCAGGATTAATGTCTAACACTGTTTTTATTGAAAAGTATGTAGATCCTGGAATCCCAATGGTTACAATTACTGTTAACAATTTTTCAATTCCAAAAACATTGATTGATCTAGGTGCTTCCATTAATGTCATGATGCTAGAGACAATGGAATACCTTCACTTGAAAAATCTCAGACCAACCACAACAGTTTTGGAACTAACTGACAGGTCTAAAATTACACCTGAAGGGATCTTAGAATATATCATTGTTTCTTTAGACTCCTGGGAGTATCCTGTCAATTTTATAGTGTTACAACCAAATTCTAATCTAGGAGGTCACCCATTGATTCTTGACAGACCCTGGTTGGCAACAACGGATGCTTTCATAGGGTGTAGGTCAGGAAGTATGCTCATTTCGCATGGGACAAAGAGAAAACAAATTACACTTTATCCTTCTACCCAAATAACTTCTACATTAGATCAGCTATCATGGATTAATGAGACCAAGGAACAGGAGGAAGAAGTGATTCATCATGTCCTAAGTATCAATCAGTTCTTTGATTTTCAGGAAGAAAACAACGAAGATTTGTTAGATTATTTCATTGCTGAACCTGATATTTCTGAATAATTAAGAGACACGCAATATGCTATAGCAGATCAAGTTTTAGGCTATAATTTTCAGGAAAATTGTATAGTACATTCCCTAGCATTGGCACTTCAAGATATTTTTAATGTTCATTCAATCACAGATATTCAAAGCAAAACAGTTGAAATCAGTCCAGGAAAACATTTGAATATAAATGCACATCTTACTACATCACAGGAAGAACAGTTGATTACTTTGCTGAATAAACATTCCCATGCATTTGCTTGGGAGTACACTGATATGCCATGTATTCATCATGAAACATGCACTCACCACATTTACACATATGATAAAATCAGACCTCTTATACAACCACAACGAAGAATGAACCCCATACTAAAAGAGATAGTCAGGGAAGAGTTGCAGAAGTTGTTAAAAGTAGGATTTATTTATCCCATCTCCGACAGCCAATGGGTTTCTCCCTTGGTTGTTGTTCCTAAAAAAAATGGTAAATGGCGCATATGTGTAGATTACAGGGAGTTAAATAAGGCAACATTAAAAGATTATTTTCCATTTCCTTTTATTGATCAAGTGTTAGACACCTTAGCCGAAAAGAATATTTTTCATTTCTAGATGGTTTCAGTGGGTATAATCAAATTAGTATTGCAAAAGAAGACCAGGACAAAACCACCTTTACATGTCCCTGGGGCACATATGCCTACAAGGTTTTACCTTTTGGCTTATGTAATGCCCCAGCTACCTTTCAGAGAGCAGTCTTGGCCATTTTTGCAGATCTAATTCATGAATGTGTTGAAATCTATATGGACGATTTTTCTGTGTATGGAAGTGCCTTTGAGGATTCCTTAGCAAACCTGGAGAAAATTTTAAAAAGGTGTGTTGACTCAAATCTTTCCCTTAGTAATAAAAAGTGTTTTATGATGATGACTGAAGGGATAGTTTTAGGACATCACATTTCTTCATCTGGAATAAAAGTAGATCCTGCTAAAATTCAAATCATTGAAAATTTATCTGAACCAACAACTCAAATAGATGTAAGAATCTTTTTAGGGTATGCAGGCTATTATCGTAGATTTATTGCAAATTTTAGTAAGATATCTCTGCCACTGTTTAAATTTATTTCAAAGGATGTACATTTTACATGGGATACTAACTGTCAATTTGCATTTCAGACACTTAAAGAGAAACTCTCCACTGCTCCCATTTTAAGGGGACCAAATTGGACATTACCTTTCCATATTTCCACCGATGCCTCTGCTACTGCAATAGGGGCCTCGTTGGGACAAAAAGAGCATACCATGACTTATGCTATCTATTTTATCAGTAAAAATTTGACACCTGCAGAGTTGAATTATACAGTCACTGAAAAGGCGATGTTGGCAGTAGTTCATGCTGTAAACAAATTCTGGCATTATATTACTGGCTACGAAATTTTTTTCCATATAGATCATTCAGCCTTACGATATTTAATGAATAAATCTATCACTAATGGTCAGATAATCAGATGGTTACTATTAATGCAGGAATTCAATATTACTATTTTAGATCGGCCTCGACGAGAAAATCAAGTGGTAGATTTCCTGTCTCGGTTACACAATACTGGTGAGGTTGTTCCCATTTTGGATAGTTTTCCTGATGAACACTTGTTTGCAATTTTTGTTATCACTCCTTGGTATGCTGATATTGCCAACTATTTATCATCAGGACAACTACCACCATCTATGTCATCTAAAGAAAAGAAAAAGATTATTAAACAAAGTGCTAGGCATATATGGGTCAATGGTGATCTCTTTTACACAGGATATGATCTAATTATCAGGAGATGTGTACGACATGATGAAGTTTTAGATATTTTGAAAGCATGTCACAATGAACTGTGTGGTGGCCATTTTGCAGAGAAAAGAACAGCATACAAGATACTCAATTTGGGGTATTACTGGCCTTCTATTTTCAAATATGGTAAGAAGTATGTTAGAAGTTGTGATACTTGTCAACGGATGGGACAGCCAGTCCAGTCTGATGAAATGCCACTCCAACCACAAATCCTCATAGAACCATTTGAAAAGTGGGTTCTTGACTTCATTGGTCCGATTCATCCACCATCACAAGGGAAGAAGTACATTTTGGTATGTACAGACTACATTACCAAGTGGGTAGAAGCCAAACCATTACCAAGAGCCACAGAACAGACCATGGTAAACTTTCTTTTTGAGGAGATATTTGTCAGATTTGGGGTTCCTAGAGAGATTTTAACTGATCAGGGTGCCTAGTTTACTTCCAAACTAGTGCAGGAGATAGCAACAAAGTACAAGATTAAGCACAGAAAATCTACCCCTTACCATCCACAAGCTAATGGCCAAGTGGAATCTACAAACAAGACTTTAGAAGGAATCATCACCAAAACTGTCTAGATGCATAGGAAGGATTGGTCATCTAAGGTTACTGAAGCTTTATGGGAATACCGAATCACTTGGAAAAATAGTACTGGTTTTTCTCCTTATCAGCTTGTTTATGGTAAGCAAGTCCTCCTACCTATAGAGTTTCAAATTCATACCTTCAAGTTAGCAACAGATTTGGGTATGGATCTTTCTGAGGCGCATCAAGAAAGGATACTTCAATTAAATCAACTAGATGAGATGAGACAGGCTGCCATAGAACACAATATTTTGATACAACAACAGAGAGCCCAATGGAATGACAAGTTTATTAAAAAAACAATTTCACATCGGTGACTGGGCACTATTGTTTGACTCGAAGTTCAAAGACAAAGCCAAATTCACCACTCATTGGCTTGGTCCATATGAGATTGTAGAGGTATATGACAATGGCTCAGTCAAACTTCAAACAATCGATGATGAAGCATGTACACTTGTGGTCAATGGCCATCGGCTCAAACTTTATACCAAGACTATCAACAAGGAAGATTTCATACAACAGATTTCACAGCAACGGGAAATGGAAGTGCTGGATAGACACATTGGTGTTTCTCCTTCACTTACTTCTTAGCTGATCTGATATATATATATATATATATATATATATATATAGATATATAGATAGATAGATACAAACAAAATATAAAAAAAAATACAAACAAGAAAAAACAGGAGTTTAGTTGTGAAAACCAGGCCACTGGCACAACATAAACTTGAATTTTCCATGGAAAACCAGGTTCGCTTGGCCATTGAAAATTCATAAAAATATTTTTTTTCAAATTTCCTGTCTTTTACATAGCTTTATTTCCAATAATGAAGTTCTTGTTTGACTTGAGGACAAGTCAATAAATAGGCATGTGAGGGGGATAAGCATTTTTATGCTTTCTTGGAACCCTCCAAGTCTTTTTCATTTACAGAGGGACCTGATTTCAAGCAATACAGAGGGACCTGACTTCCAGCAAAGCAGAAGGAATCTGAGATGGCAGACACCTTTAAAAGAAGACATCAGAAGGATAGATATGAATCATAAATAAACTGCAAACTAGCTACATCAAGCAGCAAGCTCATCATAAAGAGATATCAAGCAAAGTCTGTAAGAATTTTAATTTTTGTTCTTTAAAAGTTGCATGATTATTTGTTTCTAAGGAATGACATATTTACCTATCCTCATAAGCTTGACTGCCTATTTCATTACCCTCACAATCTCTGCCAGCATTCCATTTACTTTTCATTATCCTCCCTAGGGGTCAAAATGGTGGTCATAATCAAACCCAGAAGAAAATTTTAATGGCTAAAACATATACTACATTCGACAGGCAGGGTTTCCTTCTCAGCAGAAAGTGAAATGTTTTAAGAAAAATAAAATAATAAACTAGAAAATGGAATTTCAAATGATATATATATATATATATATATATATATATATATATATATCTTAGTGCATCATGCATTAAGCAAACATATATATAGAATATAGAACATTGATGGTCGTGTGTATTTTCAAAAGGAGAAAAGAGTCCACTTCAAGTGAAGAAATCCCTTCATTACAACTTGTTAATCAAACATTGGGGCATGCAAAGAAATTAAAGTGTATTGTATGGAGATGAGTTGGTTCTAAAAACCTTACCTTTAATTTCTTTCCTGAACGAATAATTGAATGAAAAGTGGCATGTTCATGTAATGATGACCAGAAACATGGTTATATGCCCCACGACAGTATACAAATGTGCCTGAAAATTGCATGAACTGGTGATATTGGGGATTATGATTTGGTCATTTTTCTTTGGACCAAATCTAACTCTTTTCTCTGCAAAAACCCGATTGTTGTGGGTAATAGTTTACAGTGAAAGGAAGGCGTGGATTACAGGAAGGACACAGTCACCAATTTGATGTGGAAGTATTCGCGCAGGAAGAATTGAAGGAAATTACACCAGGATGGAGGTAAAACTTAAACCTTTTTGCCAAAGAATCTGCTAGACCAACAGTAATTCTAATTCCAGAGTGTCATTTTGGGATAAGAAAACATTTACAAAGTTAAAAATTGCAAGGTTGAAATTCTCTGTTGCACATTTCTTTTCCTATCAAAGTTCAAAATGACATCTAGACTAGAACCAGAGAAATTAAATCCCATTGACATTCATGAGAAATGTATGGAAATCTTTGAAAAGAAACAATGGGTGATTTTTTTTGAAAATTTTGATGGGAAAAATGATAATGTTAGTCTAGATTTTGCTGAATCATTTGATGGAGAAAGGGCTACAGCGGGAAACTTGAACTTCAGACCGTCTAAAGACATCTTGGCACAAATTATTGGCCTACCACAGCAAGGAGAGAGATTTTTCAAAACTAAACAATTCAAGGAGAAGGCATGGATACCCTTTCTGTGCAGATCAAGGGCAGGATTAGTAAACTGGAAGAAAGGAATACCAAGGAGCTGGTTGGTTCATCCCTGGGATGAAGTAGTCTATATTATCCAAAAATTCATTACCCGTGAAGGCCAATTCAGTATTGTATATCTTTACCATATCAAGCTATTGCAGCATTTAAAAGGTGATTGTGAGATTAATATGCCCCATTTCCTATTACAGAGTCTATCCAAGACGGCTAAGGCTGTTCAAAGGTGTGCAAAAGATAAAATGACAAGACTTTTTCACTGTGGACTCATCAAAATCATCATCAAGCATGAGTTACAGAAGCAAAATTTGACATGGTCAGAATTTTTAATTCATAATCAGTTTGAAGAAAAAGAAGAGTTGCCTAAAGAAGGTTTAAAAGAAGACAAATTATTGATGATAACATACCCCAAGGATGGAAAACAAAACCCTGAAGCAACAAGATCAAAACTGCCAAAGGGTAAAAATAAAAATAAAGAGGTGTTGTTAATCACAGATGATGAAGACAACTCTGAGGCAACAAGTTCAAAACAGCCTCAGATATGGATACGAACCAGGAGTGTGAAGGGAGAAGAAAAACAGTTTCGAAAGCAAGAGAAGATTTTCACCACTTATAAGAGAAATCTAAGGAAGTATCAGGAAGCTCGAAGCAAGTCAGCACTAGAAGAGGATGAACACATACAAACCTTGGGAAGTCAAGAAGAAAATCTAGCAGGTGAAATAGGGCAGGATATCCAAGAAAATGATGAAGTGATAAAACAGACAAAAAGAATCAATCTCTTCTTGGATCAGCAAGAAAAAGAAAAGAAAAATCATTCAAGACAGGAAATAATAAAAGATTCAGCTTCTCTTTTCTTAGAGCAACAAACTATGGAAGAAGAAAAGAAATAAGATTCAGTACAAGAGAATGAAGAATTGGGGATGGACACCAATTCTGTGCAGCTTCCAATGAATATGAAAAGAAATTCCAAAAACAGTAAAAAGATTAGGAGGTTGAAACTTGAAATAAAGGAATTAGAACTGAGGAATGAGAAGTTAAAAGAAATCAACTGGAAGCTTAAAGTTCAAAGGACATGAATCTCCAAGCATGCATATAGATGGTATAAACAAAAGAAGGTTTATAAAACCAAGTATGAGAGATTGAAAGTCCTTTATGCATCTCGAGCTTCAACAGATGCATCATCTCAGACAAGAGATTAAAAACAGAGGGTCAGCAACAAAATTTTGGTCATGCTATAAAAAAGGTTAAATATTTTTTTGGGCATGAGGACATGCAACAGCTTCCTCTTGGGGGAGATGTTGGGCACCATTTTGACCTCTTTTTGTCATCTAAATATATTCCAATTCCCTTAATAAGCCTTCATACTAATTTAGAAAGCCTTAATTTCACCCACAAACTTTGGTCAAAGGTATAAATGTTGTTTCTTTTTAACAAATTGAATTATGATATTTTTAAGGCATTTAAACTAAGTTTTTTATTCAGAATCATAGGATGTGCTAAATTCCCGTAATGTCTCCTAGGTTGGATACTTGTAGGCCAGCTAGGAGTGAACTAAAAGATGGGGAAAAGATCCTCAATGTCCAAGGATGGTTAAACTTCCAACGAATAGATGATGTGGTTCTCACAGGTGTCGAGTCAATGCCGGTCAAAGATGACCACCTGTGTTACCACTCAGCACAAAAACAGGGCAGTTTCGATTTTGTCTATTTTCATGGATCTGATAGAGGATCTCAAGGATTGTATTTCATTATTATCTTTCCAGATTAATAGAATTTCTAGTTTTGTATAAGTATTTGATAAGACGAAGGGGAAACTCATCGCTATCAAGGAGAAAACGCATATCAAGAACCGTGTTGTTTGATTACTGTGTATGATCGATTTACTATGGTGAATATAATTGAAGTTTAAGCTCTGTGATTCTCTCTCTGCGTGTGTAAATGAGGCATTGGAGGGCCCCCTTTGTCAAGTCTACACACCTTTTTATTGCCAGTGTGAACGATTTGGATTGTTGCCAGTGGTATGTTTTAATTCCTGTAGAATTCAATTTCTTTATTGCAGAATGAGTTGAATTGTTTTGAATCAGTTTTATAAACTCTATTATTTCATTAGTTATATGTTGTAGGAATGGTTCAGACTACTATCTCACATTGCCTGCTTATTCAATGATGAAGTATTAAGAACAGTTATACATTGTGAATGCTTTCCTATAAGGGAAATTGATGTTTGATTGCTTATTCAATGTTGGGATAATAGGCAGAGTCTCCTAGTCCATATTTTAGGGTTAGGTTTAATTTGTTTTTTTAATTTTATCTCAGTGATTTCACACATAAATTGCTGTGTAACTGGAAGATCAAATGAAGCTGCTTCTGTAAGGGATTTTTTGTGTTTTCAAATCACAGTATCCTAATATTTTAATAGGTTTATTTCATAGGTAAACTAGATTTCCAATTAGGTCTAGCTTTGAGTCCTTATATTTGGATATGCCTCTAAGTCTACAAACTCCGGATTGACATAAACTCAAGGTTTAATCTACATTAGTGGATTGAATCCCAACAACAGGTGCCCCCAAATCCAACAATAGTAGTAGCATAGGCTTTTCTTTAGTTTAGTTTTTCATGAATAGACCTAGAGATTCTAAAGGTATATACACTAAAACTAGTTCCCCCACACCCATTTCCTTTCAATATTCTATTTCTTTCTTTTATATAAAGAGTTAGCATGATTTTATTTATTTCATGCAAGTGTGTGACTTATTTTAAAATTTAAATCACTTAGTGGTGTTGTAAGCACCACCCATCCTGCTAACAAACTGACAGGAACATTAGAAAGAAGAGCCTCAATATAAATACATGAATAACTACCTATGTTATGGGAAGATATGGTAGGGGAGAAGGATGGAGAGGTTGTTACCTTTGAATTCCCTATTAGAGATCCAGGGGGAGTGGAAAAAATACAACATGTTTCCCCATCTATTTTACCGAATTTTCATAGACTAGAGAATAAAGACCCTGATGAATTTTTATTTCAATTAGAAATACTCTGTAGAGGATATGATGTTAAAAATTTGAAAATTTTTCCTCTTACCCTGAAAGGAGCAACCCTCCGATGGTTCATGAGCCTAGGTGGGATCTGCATTCAAAATTGGGAAGATATGAAACATGTATTCTTAAAACGATACCAAGATTATTGTAGAGTCAAGGAGGACGTCTTTTAAATAACCTAGGGAGAAAAAGAAATTTTGGAAAACTATGTCAAACGATTTCAATACAACCTTCAAAGATCAAAACTAAGACAGTCAGGGAAGGATACCTTGAAAAAACGTTTACTCAAAGGCATAAAAAATGAATATTTAGAAATTTTAAGTCTGATGGGAACAGGTGATGCATTTTAGTTATCATATGATGATTTTTGTGAATTATGTAGAAGGTATTCAAGAGGAAAATTCAAGACTGGTAAGAATATAGCTTCTTCTCAGTCATTGCAGCCTCATCTTAACCCCTATCAACCTTGTTCACAAAGACTTTCTGTCTCATCTTATGATCATAGGGATACTCTCTTGGATGTTGCAACACTTCCTCTATACCCAATGCACAATTAATTGCACTGGCCAAAAACCCTTCTCATAAAATTCCTCTATGCCCTACACACATTCTTGTTCAATATATTCCACATTCTAACAATAATAAAGTAGAACAATATGATTATAGTGTTGCATTGCAACATTTACCCACCTCACCTACCTCACCAACATTATTACAAGAAATTCATACGAGACCTGGAGAGGTGGTAGATCTAGGAGTCATAGACAATACGGAAGAAAATGAGGTTTCTACTTGGAATTTTCCACAAGAAGATAATATCGACATAGAATGCATCTCATTTGATGAAGGAAAAACATTAGAACTTGAATATGCTACATCACTAAACATAGATTCGGTATACTTTCTAGGGTTTCATGAAAGACCTTGTGACATAACAAATAAAGAAGAGAACCTAGAATACATAAGCTACATTGAACTCTGGTTCGAAGAGGCAACCAAGCCATGGTGCCATCCCCTCCTTCAATGCTTATTGCTACTAAATCAAACAGGTTTCCTGGTTCTTCGTATTCAGACAATCACTGCTATATTTTTCTTCTATGTGGATAAAGGTATATTTTTAATTTTGCTTCGAACTTGGTTACATTGGAAGGATTCATACATTTGAATATAATTGTTTTCTCTCTTTCTAAGTAGAATAGGATATTATGTAAATATGTTTTTGTTTTATCAAATAAATAATATCCATTTCTGACAAGCTTAGTACAGGTGACTCTTTTGCTTTCTATAATGTTATATATGTTTTTTATAAATAAATATGGGTCATCTAACAAGTGGTTTTGCAATTGGTTACAAACACTTTATCTCTATAAGCAGCTCATGGATTATTATTCGGAAAAGGGAAGTACATTAAAACTGTCACGTCCCCATCCCTCGGGCCGGCGAAGAGGACGCGACGAGCACCAATGCAATTGGGAAAACCATCCCATGAACATAAACAATGGATATCAATGCTGAAATTAAAAGCTTAACATGATGCCTAACAGGATGCACAATCCATCATTTTTCATGCACAGTTACTCAATGCATAATTCCTGACTCCTACAGCGGAAGCAATCATACATTCCAGCACTAATCATGTTCATCCTAATTCATTATACAGTTGATATAAATTGCAGAGATGAATTAGCAGCAGTACTTATCTTTTGATGAAGAATCCCGCAACCAGCTACGTTGCTACAACGTTCCACCCAACCATAGGCCAGCATGCTCATCAATCTCTCGGCACACTGCCACCCCCGAGCTGGGCATGATTCCTCAAGGACTAAGGGTCAATTGCAGGTTTACACACAACCAAGGGGATACAATCAGCAAACCAAACACAACTAGGTTTATCAGGCCTTCAACCGATCGACCAAGCCAGCACAGTTCAAGGGACCACCACTACATACCACAGCCACACAATCCCTTCACAGCCCTGTGAAGAAGGAAAAAAAATCGGGGACAGTCCCAACCCAAGATGAACCATGGTTCAAGCCACAAGACAGCACAGAGTTGTTCTTGGCCCTAGTGTGGCCAAAACAACTCAACAGCAACACCCAAACTAAGGTACTTCAGCAACCCAACTTCACAATGCAAACGATGGCAACAATCCATAGCCCACAGTGGATAAGAAGCAGAACTCCTAGCATAACCATGGGAAACTCATCCCAATCAGCCGTGGAAATCAAATGCATACCACAACAGAGAGCAGCTCACTACAAATACACAGTGGCCCAAAACGTAATTTGGACGCCACAGCCAACAAAACGCAGGCAAACAAAATGAACATACCAGTTGGTGAGAGGAACATACAGCTGAAAAACATGGAGGGAAATGAACAGACCACCGCCCTGCGTGAGTCCCAAACCAGGACAAATCCTGCGCGTGAGAATAAACAAGACTCCCCTCCCGCGTGGAGAAAAATAATGCAGAATTCCTGTGTGTGAGGATAAAGGACGCGGCCAGCAAAATATGGGAACAACAACCCATGAACGATAAAGAGAGCCCCCAACTGGTGTGTGAGGAGAACAGAACCGACCTCTGTGTGAGAGTGAACAGGCCAGATGTGAGAGAAACCGACCATGGGGAGAATGAAGACCCGCGTGAGAAAAACGAAGGTTCTTCACTGGGCATGCGTACCATCCAAACTGACAGCAGCCTGCCAAAACCCACGTTTTCCCATGCCCACATTTCCTCATGCAATAACTACCACCAACTAACAAAATCAAGGCATTGAAGAGGTTGGATGAGACAAGGGAAGGTGTCAAACAAAACAAGGTGGAAACACATGGGTTTTCCCCCCATAAACCAAGGTTTGACATCCCCCACCCCCTTATCCTTTGGAACCATGCCCTTTTCATTCAACGTTGCACTGCCGTAGCTAGTTGTGGTTTATTTTAATTGGTGTGCGTATTTACATGATGCAAACCATACTGTGCCGGGTAGCACGATATACCATCGGCAACTACCCCTATTGCTGAACATACACGACCAAATCAATGGTGGGGCTTTTGCCTTGAGCTCCTCACCATGATTAATTACATTTTATATACATCATGCAAACGGGGTCAAAACTGGGGACATTACATTCCCCTCCCGCTTGGAATAACACCGTCCTCAGTGTTCCATTACATATATACAATACATATACCATTTCACATCAAAATTTCAAAATTACAGATCTGTCCCACGTTCAATCCTTTACTTTGAACGTTCAATACCAAGCCCCTCGGCTTCCATGGACTTCTCCTGCTGGTTCTCAGCTTCCAGCTCATCCCGAAGTCTAGGAACTTTGCGGCTATTGCCTTCATCACGTTCCCTATTGGGAAGTCCCGGCGTAAATGATGTCCTCTGCATCTCCAGCTTTCACTGGCTGCTTCATCTTTACCTGCTCAATTTCCTTTGAGTCTTCATGCCTGGACTGTTTCCTATTGGGTCGCTTGGACAATTGTCCCATTGCTGATCCACCTTCCTTTCCCTTGCCGATTGCTCCCAGAAGGCTTTTTACCTCCCTTTGCAAACCAATAGAGTCTCGCAAAATCTGGTGGTTCATTTATCTCTGCCTTCTCTGTATCTTGAGCATCTCCCCAAGATTCTCTTGGGTCTTGGCAATCACTTGAAGGAGACTTCCAGCTAAGTCCAAAAAATTTTGATCTGCTGCCATATTCAACGTGCACCACCTGGTTTCAATTTTCTCACCTGTGAAATGCACCATTGAATTTCTATCAGACCAAGCATAATGTAGACATTAAAATCAGTCAGTTAATTACCCAATTGGCATGACAGCCCAAGTTCCATTAAGGAAACTTTCATATCTTTCATGCCTTCCCCCACAGGAACATGAGCTCATTCGTGTCCATTCTTGGGCAGGGAATTAACCATTCCAGCATTCACAATTTACTTGAGTAAATACACACATTTCATTTTCAATCATACATGCATTCAACAATCCTTTGTTTTCACAATGAATAAATATATATATAATCAAAAGGCAAGAGAGAGCAGTAAGAGTTTTCTTTTTTTGGTTCCATCCTGGAACCCACACCATCGCAATGGCTTTTCATGCTCTCAGCTTCTTTCACTTCACCGTGAATGCTGGACCAATCCTTCTTGGTCATGACACTTAGTGTCTTTGGTCTATTCCAGACCTCTAAACCATGGAGTCTCTCCACATGGTTTGTCTCGGCTGCTAGGACTCCCCCTTCTTACTAGCACCTTTTTCATTACCGCTCAATTCGAGCTTTCCAGGACAGTCACATGTCCACATGCATCTCTAGGATGCTCTCATAGTCCTCACTTCCAGCAACACCTATATCCAAACATTGAATGAATTCACATGTTTAGTTTATTCTCATTGGTTTTATCTCTAGAGATAAAACATCATAACCAAATCATATGCCCATGTTTAGTCATAAACAAAATAATCCAATACTTATCTGTATTGTGCATTTCCTCGTTCGTCCACAGGATCCTACTTCGCTTTGCAAGCCTTGGGATCGTCTATGGACTTAGATGTTAGGCCAGCACGCAGGCTACCCCTTAACATCAAATAATTAATGTCCAGCCAGTACATAACCATGTCAACTGGGCTTGGAACTTTATCATGACCATTTCTAGGTCTAGGATCTACTATGGATCCTTAGGCATATCACAGCCCAACATACAATTATACTAGCACACACTTATATCAGCATACACGTATATCAACAATAACCCTTACTCCGCAACCCCTCACAACAACCATTTACCATTTACCTTTACCTGCCAACACAAGCAATACAAGCCAACTCATCAGCGTTATTGTTCTAAAACTGTAATCATATTTCATATTATTCAGTCATAATGGACACTAAATCAAATCATGTTCTGCATATCGAATTTAATAATTAAACATGCACATTCATAGCAAGGGTTACAGAACACTTATCCATTTGCCGTCGCAGTATGCCTCTATATCTGTTAGGCACCATCAAGGATTTGGGAAAGGCTGAATGCTAAGATGGTGAGCTCGCTGCAGAGCTAGGAACACCTACACCAGAACTAGCCTGACTTCTAAGACACCCACACACACCCAACACAAGGAATCAATCCCTTCTCTGCTACTCAGTCTCTCAGGCCCTGCATTCCCTTCCAGTGCTATCCCGGGGTTGTGGAGAAGAAAGTCAGCCCTCTAGCTCTGTCTGTGTGGTTTTCAATCACCAAGTTATTAAGCAACCCAAGCCCTCATCCCTGCTTCCTTTTTACATGTCTTACCGACATAATCTATACCATCTCACTCATGTTATTACCAAACATGCAGTGCAGATGAGACATTTCAAAATGTCTAATGGCGTTTCACCTGAAACCCATTTCCAAGGGAAACCTTCCCTTGAAGTTCGGCTCTTGCAGGTCATCACATATGATCTTCCTGCAGTGTGTACCCTTGACACATTCATCAAATAGACAAAAAGTCAATCATTACCGGATACTACAATCCAAATTGATCGTTTCATAATCAAGCAATGACATTAGTAATCAAATAAGAATTTACAATTCTGTCTACTACAGAAATTGACTTGCTCAATTGTGGGTTTCTTGTAAGCATCATTACTATGCTCATTATAATTTTTGCTTGCTAACTTAACATGAATACCCACTTACCATGTGTCCCTCCTGACACAATCTCATACAATCCAACAATGATTAGTAGTCGTTAGCAATTCTTAAATCCGAAATCCACAATTCAAATTTAACAACCCCTAACAACTAATTTCACAACCATGAGACTTCTTCTCATAAATGGTAGATTCTGGCATTGTTCAGGGTCTTACCTCTCATTTCCATGCTCAAATAATCTACCTGAAACATAAGCTTCAAACATCCAAACACAAGCTTATGCAAGCCAGTAGTGACTAGTAGTTGTCAGCAATTTCCTAAATTTGAAATTCACAATTCAAATTTAATAATCTTTTTCACATGGTAGATTCTGGCATTGGTCAGGGTCTTACCTCTCACTTCCATGCCTGAAATAATCTACCTGAGACATAAGCTTCAATCAACTAAATACTTGGTAAGTCTGGATGCATATAACCTTTTCATTGCTACAACCTTCACCGAAGCATTTTCAGAATTTATAAAATTCAAATACTTCCAGCTGTTAGTCACATTAGTGTTATCAAAGCTCATTTACTTCATGCAATCGTTATCATGCTAACATTTCAAGGTATAGTCATATCATTCATGCAATTAAATGAAGGTTTAGATACCCTTACTTCACAAGCGTATCAATCATACCACCTTGCTCTTCAATAGAGCATTTATGGCAGCCAATTTATCATGACTATCCTGCATTCATAACAACCTCTGAAATGGTTCCTGAATTGCCATCAATTCATCATTTCAGTCATTAGTTATTCATAATGTCACATGCATTCATCTTAATGCATTCAACATACCATGCTTGACCTAACCATGTCCACTTCATATAGGATGCATTACTATAATCAATATCATCAACATATATAGACATGATATCTTTCTACATTCCAATATCCACATGGTATAAGGTCTCTTACCTTTACCACTCCATGGAATTTGTCATAAGAAAACTCTTACCTGCATGGGTCATACTTACACCCTTGACATGACCACTTTGGTTGGTCCTTTGCAGGAGATTGAAGCATTTGCTCACCAAATTTTGTCCTGGACTTGTTGCTTTACCCCTTCTCCATAGGGTTGCTGGTCTCATTCATCAGCATCAGCAACATATTCATCTAGGTCCATGTCATCGTTGGTTTTGCCACTAATTCCAACATCAAAGCAATGATTATCATTAGTGGTTCATTATATATATATATATATATATATATATATATAATTTCCAATATTCTTACCAACATGCAATATCCTATGCATGCCATACATATCCTCATGCATTTCAAGCATAAACTTAGGAAATGTAGTTATAATCAGCAAGACAGAGTTTTAAGGAAACTTCCTTTTCAAGTCTTCCATCCTGGCATGGAACTACTCTTTCATACAGCAGCTGATTGACCGCATAGTCCTTGCTACCTCTGGGCATGCACTGTCCAGATTTGTCCATTTGATAACAGTGGCCATCATTAACACTTTTCTACTTCATGCTCAGATTCTAGTCACTTATCCCTGTTCCTTGCTAGATAAGATTTCCAACGCCTATCCACATGCTTCATTCCGATCTAGGATGTGAAAACCACACCACTTTTAAAATGAAGACTTTCACCAATCTTGGCATTTTTCACACACTACTGCATTTTGGTTTGGAATGCTAACTTCAGCCACCTCACTTCCGTGGCACCATTTGTCTTTTATGAATTCTGGATTCTACTAAATTGCCCAAAACATAGAATCTTCTTTTCACAAGAATGACTGTCCCAACGAACGACGAAGGTCAAGGGGGCTTGCCCCCTTGTGCAGGGCGGGTCGAGGGCAGCGCCCTCGTTTTTTTTTTTTTTTTTTTTGGTAAAACATTAATTTTTGTGCAATCCGGCACATAATATTGCTGCCACTTTCTCATTTTCCAGCCCATGAAAATTCACTGAAAAACTACTTGAAAACCCTGCTAGAAGGAAATCGAAATCGGCTGGAAATCCCACTGAAAAATCCCAAAATGTCTTTGTGCAAAATCGGATCTCACTTCATCCAATATTTCGGCGTATCGGCTGTCAAAACAGTTACTCCTTCCACTATATCGGTGGTTGAAACCACTACTCTTTCTACCACTTATTCTTTTCATTGGCGAACCAACTTCATCCGCAGAATCGGCGATCGAATTCCTTTCGCAGCCGCAGAATCAACTCCCAAACCAATTTCGCAGCCGCAGAATCAGCTCCTGGAAGCTTTAATCGTTCCGTGGATTATAGCTCATCGGCTGTCGAAAGATTTTCTACATCGGAAGCTGAAACGATTCCGCTTCCGCAACGGCGGAACATGATCTCTTTCCTTCCTCCGATCAGCGGCACAACCAGATCGGCATCGACAGTCCTTTTACATCGGAAGACTTATCACTTCCACTTCCGCAACGACGGATGTCGGAACTCTTTCTTCTTCTGCAATGGCGGCTCTCGGAAGCATTCTAGTCTTCCGATGAAATTCTTTCACTTCTGCAACGGCAGAACATGAAACGCTCCTGCTTCCGACGATTTCATCACTTAGACGAATTTTCTTCAAAATTCCCTTCGTCGAAAATCGGAGGACTTTCCCATCGGAAGACCTTCAACGTTGGAAGCCAAATGGCTTTGGCTTCCGCAACGGCGGCTCGCCAAAGGCAAACTTCTTCCGATCAGCCGCGAACACTTAGAAAATTTCCATGATTTTTCTTCTGCACTGCCGTCAATCGGATGACTTTTCCATCAGGCGTCGAATCGTTTCTCCATCCGCAACAGCGGATGCTAATCCACTAACTCTTCCGCTACATCGGAAGTTAATTCCATTAACTATTCCGAGGAGGAACACTTAGACAAATTTTCGCGGCTTTCTCCAACTGCTCCGGCGTCGGTAGTCTTCATCATCGGAATCCAAATGACTTTGGCTTCTGCAACGGGAGACGTCAGAACCCTTTCTTCTTCCGTAACGGCGGATGTCAGAAGCATTTCCACATCGGAAGCCAAAGGACTTTGGCTTCCGCAACGGCGGGCTGGAAACTGCTTTTTCTTCCGCAACAGCGGACGTCTACTTCACAAGCTCTTCCGACTGCCCCAATACTTAGGCAAATTTTTCAAAAATTCTTTTCGTCGACAATCGGACCCATTACTATGTCGGCAGTCTCACCCTTTTCACAGCCGCAACTGTGGGCTGTCAAACACCGAATCCTTCCACCACAGCGGAAGTTGATTCCACTTAGTGCTCTGATGAACCACTGTTCAAACACTTAGGAAAATTTTTGAAATTTGCTCCCATCAAATTCCTGATTGCTGCTATTCTGCTGAACATAGAAGGTAATTCTACCCTCTGTCACTGCATCTTCTTGGCCCATAGAGGCCCATTGCTGCAACCTTGAGCTCTGATATCATTCTGTCATGTCCCCATCCCTCGGACTGGCGAAGAGGACACGACAAGCACCAATGCAACCGGGCAAACCGCCCCATGAACATAAACAGTGGAGATCAATTCTGAAATTAAAAGCTTAACATGATGCCTAACAGGATGCACAATCCATCATTTTTCATGCATAGTTAATCAATGCATAATTCCTGACTCCTACAACGGAAGCAATCATACATTCTAGCACTATTCATGTTCATCCTAATTCATTATACAATTGATATAAATTGTAGAGATGAATTAGCAGCAGTACTTATATTTTGATGAAGAATCCCGCAACCAGCTATGTCGCTGCAACATTCCACCCAACCATAGGCCAGCATGCTCATCAATCTCTCGGCGCACTGCCACCCCCGAGCTGGGCATGATTCCTCAAGGACTAAGGGTCAATTGTAGGTTTACACACAACCAAGGGGATACAATCAGCAAACCAAACACAGCTGGGTTTATCAGGCCTTCAACCGATCGGCCAAGCCAGCACAGTCCAAGGGACAACCACTACATACCGTAGCCACACAATCCCTTCACAGCCCTGTGAAGAAGGAAAAACAACCGGGGACAGTCCCAACCCAAGATGAACCACGGTTCAAGCCACAGGACAGCACAGAGCTGTTCTTATCCCTAGCCTAGCCAAAACAACTCAACAACAACACCCAAACTAGGGTACTTCAGCAACCCAACTTCACAATGCAAATGATGGCAACAATCCATAGACCACAGTGGATAAGAAGCAGAAATCCCAGCATAACCATGGGAAACTCAGCCCAATCAGCTATGGAAATCAAACGCAGACCACAACAGAGAGCGGCTCACTACAAATACACAGTGGCCCAAAACGTAATTTGGACGCCACAGCCAACAAAACGCAGGCAAACAAAACGACCATACCAGTTGGTGAGAGGAACATACAGCTGAAAAACATGGAGTAAAATGAACAGACCACGGCCCTGCGTGAGTCCCAAACCAGGACAAATCCCGTGCACGAGAATAAACAGGACTCCCCTCCTGTGTGAGGAAAAATAACGCAGAACTCCTGTGCGTGAGGATAAAGGACATGGCCAGCAAAATATGGGAACAACAGCCCACAAACCACAAAGAGAGCCCCCGACTGGTGCGTGAGGAGAACAGAACCGACCTCTGTGTGATAGTGAACAAGCCAGACGTGAGAGCAACCGACCATGGGGAGAATGAAGACCCGCGTGAGAAAAACGAAGGTTCTCCACTAGGCATGTGTACCGTCCAAACTGACAGCAGCCTGCCAAAACCCACGTTTTCCCATGCCCATGTTTCCTCATGCAATAACTGCCCCCAACTAACAATATCAAGGCATTGAAGAGGTTGGATGAGACAAGGGAAGGTGTCAAACAAAACAAGGTGGAAACACATGGGGTTTTCCCCCATAAACCAAGGTTTGACATCCCCCACCCCCTTATCCTTTGGAACCATGCCCTTTTCATTCAATGTTGCACTGCCATAGCTGGTTGTGGTTTATTTTAATTGATGTGCGTATTTACATGATGCAAACCATATTGTGCCGGATAGCACGATATACCATCGGCAACTACCCCTATTGCCGAACATACACGACCAAATCGATGGTGGGGCTTTTGCCTTGAGCTCCTCACCATGATTAATTACATTTTATATACATCATGAAAACGGGGTCAAAACCGTGGACATTACAAAAACACTCATCAAGTATCTTAACTTTTCTTGGGGTACTTTTGAAATTTACAGCTTATAGTGACAATTAAAAACAATTCTCTATATATCACTCTAAACCGTTTCTTTTATGATTCAGATAGTCTTTGGTATTTTGATTCAGACATGTATATCTCTGATTTTCTATTTTGAACAGTTGCTTGATAGACCTACTCTCTTTATCATCTTTTTCAAATCTCACCTTATGCCTATGGATTAACTAGTTCATCCTATACTTGTAATCAAAACTTTTCTCTCAAGTATTTTGGTGATAAATCGAGAGTAAGTGGAATTTCTGCTTGTGGGGAACATTACTTATCTTTTATGAAGAAGAAGGATTGTAAGGACAAAGAACAACTTTAAGTTATTCTCTTTTGACATGATCTATGGTTAAGGCCATTATAAAATTACTTATAAGTTTATTTTACAAAATTGAATTATGTGTTTAGAAGGACTTAACATGCTTTAGTACCAATCGAATTCCATATATTTAATATCATTATACAAGGAAAACCTGCCGAGGTACTGAACATGTCTGCTGGAAGTGGGTCAATGCTAAGTAAAAACTTAAAACAAGGAAGCTCAATAAATGCAAGTAAACTTGTCGGGGTACTGAACAGGCCTGTTTGAAGCGAGGCAATATCGGGTAAAAGAGATCGGGTTAATGCACCACTATGCACATGGTTCGGAAAAATGTTAATATATTTAAAAACCAAAATATATATAAATACATGTGTAGGCCAATTGTTTATGATGTCATTAGAGAATGGCTATAAGTACGGCTTGGATCCAACCATCTAATTCAATCAATATCTAGGATATAATTATCTTACAAATGCGATCCATAGTTGTAAATCTCACACATTTCCAGGTAAACTTAAAATATTTTGTGATGATAAGATATCTTTAAATAAGGCATGGATGACTAGCTTTTTCTATGGCATTTCTTTTAGTTATCTTTAAAAAAAAAACATTCGAGTGGTCTTTCTAAGAATTGTTATATTTTTCAGGAATATGCATATCTGCATCATTTCCATTTACTAGTCAGTTTTTCTTTTTCTTACAAAATAATAAACAACATAATAGCACTTTTTTATTTTATCTAGAACAATCAAATCTTCTCTCTCATGGCTTGAGGACATGCCATATCTTTGGTTTTGGAGGGGAGGATTAAGAAAAATTAGACTGTTTATTTATTTATGATAGATCTATTTATCTCTGACAAATGAGAAGTGTTTTCAGGATCATTTAAGCAGTGGAACTTGGTAATAACATGAAGCATAACTTTATGAAGGATCGAATGATGGTCCAAATGAAATACCAAATGATGATGTAATAAAACTTGGTGATATTACAACACTTATGATTAAAATTTGCTAACAAAATTTTGTTTTTGAAAAATAGTTTTTACCTCCATGTGAATGCTTTGGCCTTAAAAGTTTTTTTAATGATCATTTCACTCTCAATAACCCTATCCTTTTACCCAATCATGCATGTAAATTATCAAATGACCAATTTTCTTGTTGATCAATCTTATCATAAATGTGATTTATGTCTTCATATCATACGTTCAACCTATCCAAAGTTTACTTTGGATATGGTTGAACTAATTATAAACCTTATGAACTCACTCATTGCGCCGAGAGGCGCTCTACAACCCAGTATGGGGGAGATCTTGTCACGTGATGTCACGTGATGTAACGTTACTAACATGTCGGCAAAAAATAATAGTGAAAGTGAATATTATGGGGGAGATCTTGTCACATGATGTAACGTTACTAACATGTCGGCAAAAAATAATAGTGAAAGTGAATATTATGGGGGAGATCTTGTCACGTGATGTAACGTTACTAACATGTCCTCAAAAAATAATAGTGAAAGTGAATATTATGGGAGAGATCTTGTAACGTGATGTAACTTTAATAACATGTAGGCAAAAAATAATAATGAAAGTGAATATTATGAGAGATATTGTAACATGATGTAACGACAATGATCTCCTTATTTACAGTGCCATCCCAGTATTTATGAATGAAGCCATGTGAATTGCCACCCAAAGAATTGCCACTTCAAAGAACTGAAGCCATGTGAAGCCAACAGCCAAGCTTTATCGCCAATAAATTTCTTGGAGAGAACAAGCAACCTGTATGGAGAAAGAACTTCGGTAGTGTATGGATCTGTTCGTTTTACGTGGGCACAGACAATAGAGCGCTGCCGCAGGCTTGCTTCAGTGATTCGATCTCTAAATATCAAAACAGGAGAAGTTGTAAGTTGTAAATGGTTCTATGGCTTAAAAACGATCATCCCAAGCAAAGCTGACTTTCTCATAGAGGGGAAACCCTGCGTAGTAAGCTATGGGCGGGAGATGCAGCACCTGTATTGGTTGCAGAGTAAAGTTACATCCGATGGCGACAACACAATTACTATGAGGAGGATAATGTCACCGATGATTGAAATAAATCGGGAGTGTTATGGATGGGCAGTACTTGGCCGTTTCATATATGCAGCAGGCGGCTGGAGGTCTAAGGATCGAGACCAACCTCTCCGCAGTGCTGAAATATTCGACATGGAGAAGCAGCGCTGGGAGGAACTCCCATCGATGGAGGAGGCAGAAGGGTTCTGTCAAGGACTCGCCATGAATGGAAAATTTTACGTTATGGGAAGCTTCCGAATTATTAGTGACAATGGCGATGGCCATGGCCGCGGCGTCGCAATGCTACAGTGTTTCGATCCAAAAACGGGAAGATGGTCCCTGTTCGAGAAACTATATATTAAAAATAATATTTATTATCAGAGTCCAGTCGTGGCAGTTGTGGGAAATAAATTGTATGTTTCACAGAAGGGCCAGAATTCAGTGTGGAAATATGATGAAATGTATAAAAATGTTTGGAGAGAGGCCTTGTTTTTCGATCAAAGCATTTCGGGCATGGCCTGCGTACGTGAACAACTGTGGGTGATGCTCATGTGGAAATGGTCATCCACGAAGCGTCCGACGTGGGTTGAATTGAACATGGCGATAAATCCCAAGGCAGGTAACGAGCATGTGAGACACTCCCTTTCGTGTGACTTCAACACGGCTTTTCCAAAACTTCCTGTTGATATAGGGTTCCAGTTCCTGTTTTTGATAAGAAAATCTACCGATCTTGTAACATGGAGAGTAGAGCCCGTGTGAACTGAAGTCTAAACCTGCCATCAAAATCTGGTAAGTTTTTGGTTGGAACTTGGTGATGTTTTTTAATCTTGGAATTCGAATTTGGTGTTGTTTAAATGGAGACTCTGGATGCATAAATGAATTTAGCCGGTCATCATTTTGACTTTCTGGTCAGTTTATTGGAAGTTTTTTTTATGGAATTCTAGTCCGCTGGATGCATAAATAAATTTAGCTACCTCAAAGCATTCATATTCTACCTAATTAAACATTAATAGTGTAACTTTTTAAAAATTCTTGCAGTACCATGATTTTGATCGCAGAAATGGCCTGTGTGCTTTCCATTTACCTGTGGAGTCCTTCGCTATAGAGAATGTTAGCAGACTTCATTCCAAAACAAGATGATGCATGAGCATCCCTAGTGCACCAAGTTATTCTGGATTATAGCTCATTTGCTTTTATTCGATTTCTGTGGTTTAGGCATATTTTCATCTCAAACTGTAGATAGATTTTGTGTTGGCAAAGAAACTCCTACAACAACAAAGAGGAAAGTACCTCTCATAGTTCTAAAGTTGCTAATAAGTGATAGATTCTGTGTTGGCAAAGAAACTCCTACAACAACAGAGAGGAAAGTACCTCTCACAGTTCTGAAGTTGCTAATAAGTGATAGATTTTGTGTTGGCAAAGAAACTCCCTTTCATGTGACTTCAACACGGCTTTTCCAAAACTTCCTGTTGATATAGGGTTCCAGTTCCTGTTTTTGATAAGAAAATCTACCCATCTTGTAACATGGAGAGTAGAGCCCGTGTGAACTGAAGTCTAAACCTGCCATCAAAATATGGTAAGTTTTTGGTTGGAACTTGGTGATGTTTTTTTATCTTGGAATTCGAATTTGGTGTTGTTTAAATGGAGACTCTGGATGCATAAATGAATTTAGCCGGTCATCATTTTGACTTTCTGGTCAGTTTATTGGAAGTTTTTTTTATGGAATTCTAGTCCGCTGGATGCATAAATAAATTTAGCTACCTCAAAGCATTCATATTCTAACTAATTAAACATTAATAGTGTAACTTTTTAAAAATTCTTGCAGTACCATGATTTTGATCACAGAAAATGGCCTGTGTGCTTTCCATTTACCTGTGGAGTCCTTGGCTGTCATCGAAATCTCATCACAATAGTAATCCATCTGCCGATGAGCCATCAGTCGTTGGATTAAGAAGCTTCATATTAGTTTTCAACCATTCACAGTGCGCTAATTAACAATTCTTGATTCATTTTCCACGAAGGTCTCATTATGTTTGGAGAATCTTGTGATATTTCATAAATTCTTGGTAACTCTGCCTCCTTGAACATCGGCCAAATATATTTTTTAAATAAATTCATTTTTAAAAGTAAATTAGTATAATCATAAGTAGAGTGGTTTTTAAATAGATACAATTAATGGTTTAATTTTATAAAAATAAGTGATTGTTATAGTAATAATGATAATTTATTTTTAAGGTTATTGTCAAGAGAGACACCAAATTGGTAACAGATACAATTAACCACTTAATTTTATGAAAACAAAAAATGTTTGGGATAGTGATAGTGAATATTATGGGAGAGATTTTGTAACACAATAAAAAAATAATATCAATTTCATAACGTTATTTTTATTAATAAAACTAAATTTTCTAATAGGCCAAAATAAATGTTGGCCACTAAAACAATCTAATATGGGGGAGATGTTGTAATCTTCCTACCTAACAAAACAATAAAAAAGTAAGCAAAAAAATGTTGGCCTTGCACATGGTTTTAAAACTATGTGCAAGGCATTCCAAACAACCCATGGTTTTATTGTACATGGTTTAGGAGGCTTTGCACATGGTTTTAAAACCATGTGCAAGGCCTCCTAAACAACCCATGGTTTTATTGTACATAGTTTAGGAGGGCCTTGCAAATGGTTTTAAGACCATGTGCAAGGCCTCCTAAACAACCCATGATTGTAGGAGGGCCTTGCATATGATTTTAAAACCATGTATGGAGAAATGATGCAATGTTCATTCCTAACAAAATAAAAAATATTATATGTCGGCCATAAATAATATTAAATAATAATAATAATAAAATTATATGTGGACCTTAAATAAAAAGATGTGTCTTTTGGTTTGGATCAAATCAATGGATACCTAAGAAGAGGTTTGCACCTCGAAATATTTGATCCATCTCGGCGTTTGATAGAGCCTAGGATTTGGATCTACGCTGGTTTATGCAAATGCCCATTTTTGGCTCACATCTCAAAGTTCGCTATGACAGTGTGATCTCTTATCTTTTTTTGCTCAGTGGGACCTGACATTTCTCTGGTTTGGGGGAATGTTGAGCCCAAATTTATTATCATTTTTGGAAATTAAATTACTCATTTAAACATATGTTTCATTATCTTTTTATGTATTTTCTACCACGCAGATCACCATTTAGCCCAAGGTATGAATACATTAAAGGTTTATATATAATCCATTTATTATTGTCATTTTATGATTTTATTGATTTAAATTAACATTATTTAAAGCATATGTGATATGTTGCTTAATGTGTATATTCGTTTGCAGGTTATATAGTTTGTTTGGGAGAATTAATAACAAGTATGAAAACAGATGATGCATCCATATTATGACACCAGCTCATGATCCAACTTATTATCCAGCTCATGATCCAGCTCGCTGTCCAGCTCATGACGTAGCTCACCTTCCAGCTCGCTGTCCAGCTTTCTGTCCAAATTGCTAATCAGTTTACGCGCTATTAATAACCAATCTCATGCATTAAACGATGGAACAAATTTGTAACCTACCTACTGCCCACGTGTTTAAAGGGTGGAACGTCTCCATTCTAGAAGACCTACCATGTATGCTGCCTTTGCTTGACACCATTCCATTAGCCACAATAAGGAAGGAGCCCGCATGCCATATCATGATGAAGAGAACTAGACTCACGAAAGAGAAGGAAGATACCTATGCGCTGGGATTTGATTTGTTAACAACCTTTATGATTGACTAAATTTAGAGAGCAGTCGACCACTAAAGGGTTGACTTGCTCATCTCTTGTAAACAATATAAATACCAGCCTCTGCGTGAGTGTTGGGTGTGGATCATTTTCATTAGTTAGACAGTCAGTTTTCTGAGAGAAGAACGTTGTAATATTCTTCAGTATTTTTAATAGAAGTTCTACATTCTAATGTTCATGATTTTGTTCATGTAAGCGCTAGCTGGGAGTCACCCCTGATTGCTGAGAGCGCCCCTCATCAACTAGAGGTTTTCTTTTCTTGTTTTCGTTATTTTTCTTTGTAGCTAATTTAGTTTTGATTTCTATTTTGTTTATTTCATTAAGTTACTGTAAATGTTTGTTTCATTTGCTTTATGCAATGCATTTTATTTTCAGAATTAAATAGCTAGATTGTGCACATAGTTGTTTTCCATTTGTTTTTGTCATTTCATTTCTAGCTTATTATTTATTTTTGTTCGTAAGAAGATATAGTAGATTGTTTTTATCAATTTAAATAGACTAAGTTATGTTTATTTCTTCTCTGTTATAAGATTATGCAATTTGAATTTCAGTTTGTTTATTAATAAGCAATGATTCTTGATGTTCATGAATTTGTTTAAGTTTATTTTACTGCTAAATTTGATGAGTAAATAGGTTTATTTACTATTCCTTATGCATTCAATATTCATATGCATAAAATCAACTGATAAGTAGATCATTTGGGTTATTTTATACTATTTTCTTTATACAGACTATCATTTAGACAGTATGTTTAGCCTGTCATTCTGACCTTCCTTCCAGTCTGTTTTGTAGACCTATAGTTCAGTCTGTCATTGAGCCCAAAGTTATGTTTTTAGTGTTTTTAATGTGTTTTAAGATTGTTTTAAGTTCTGGTTCATTAGTATTTGATGTATGCTTTGACTGTAATAGATAGATAACAATTTTATTTATTATTTAGACTATAAGTTTGATTGTTTTAGGTTATTTATTAAAGTTTTATTCTTTTCTCTACCTCTTTTCCCTTTGAACATGCTTTTGAGTTAGGGAATGTTTTGTTTCTTTTATTTGTTTTTTATTCTTCTTACTATTGCATTGTTTTATAATTATGCTTTTGGATTAATTTATCCATTTGCATGTAAAACTTAGGATTGTTAGTGTTATCTTTAGGAATAGTTTCATTTTTCAATGTGTGATTACCAATAGAGACTTGTAGGATACAATTCAGTTTCTTTATTAAGTTTTCTACTTGCTTCTCTTTTTCAGTTTTCTTTATTAAGTTTTCTACTTGTTTCTCTTACTTAGTTTTCCATTCACTTATTTAAGTTTTCTTTGCATCATAGCCTTTTAAGTAGTTGTTGATAGTATCATTTTTAGTTAGGAGTTATTTGTTTATAAATTATTTAGTTGTTGTACTTGCATTTCCAAATGTACACTTTCTTTGCTTAGTTAGTTTTTGAAGTCACTAAATAGACTTTGTCATAAAACATAGTGATTGTATTATCATTTGTTAATTAAAGTAATATAGCTTGATCTTATTTTAGTTTGATGTTTTGTATTGGTTCAATTATATTAATAATTGTTTTCTTAGGAGTTTGACTCAGTTTTTCATTTTGAAAGATCTTTCAATATTTTGTTTGTTAAAATATTTACACGAAACCCTCCACCTTCACATATATTTTGTAGCAACTCGAAGCCTACCAACCCTGGCCGATAATTAAATATTAGGTGAATTAATCTAGGAATTATAACACCCAACACAATGCTATAATTGTGGAGTGTTTAGACACTATAAACGTTGTTTCCCGAATCTTCAGTCGAAATGAAACTATTGTACTGCTGCCGATCATACCATTGAATATTGTCCATAGTTGATCTCAAAGTGGCAAGCAAAGAATACTCCACCGATGGAAAACAAAAATTAGAATGTGAACTAGAATTCGAACCAGCCTATAAATCCACCACAAAATCAGAATCAAGGTCCAACAGTCGAGAAAATTTTGATGGAACCTAGGAATCAACCTGATGATGTTAGAGTCATTACTCGTGGAGGTGTAACGACAGGGGATGGTGGTCCAATCCCATAGGTTCGATTGGAGGCTCGGAAAAAGGTGCAATTCAATGTCGATACTGAGAGGGATACGTTCTTTGAAGCAAGAGACACCATGAAAAGGGATACGGGTAACTTTCCTGTCTATGAAATGACACATTTTTATTCAACACTTGTAGCAAGACCATCGCGAAAGGATGGTACATTGTGAAGTTTCTTTGAAAGTTGTCTGTCACTAGAAAAATATCCTGATGCGTTAGCTGAGATTGCAAGTCTACTATACTGACTAGAGAAAGGTCGATAAGACTTTGCTGTGAACTCCTTGCACATGAAGAAAACCAAAAGGGAGATGAGGATGATTGCCCAAATTGGTGATTATGACGTGGATTCGGTCATTTTCGATATGGAATCAGATGTCAACATTTTGACAAAGCAGACATGGGAGAGTATGGGGAAACCATAGTTGGTTTGGTCCCCTATACAACTATGAATATCAAATTAGGGTAGAGTATCACCAATTGGGAGAGTACCGCGCTTACTGGTGGAAGTTGAAGGAATGAAGAATTATGCATATTTTCATGTTATCGAAACCATCAACAAAGGAAGCTCATATCCTACACTGTTGGGGTTTGGGTGGGATAATGAAAAACTGACAGTGATCAAATTCAAGAAGCGAGTAATGAATTTTGAGAACTGCAACATTAGAATCATAGCCCCATTGGATCTGAGCAAAGGAAGAAGATATGTCGAACCAATTAAGGTGGAATTCATAGGCGGATGGGACCATGCATACAAAATTTCAGACGATTATGTCCATCCCAGTGAATATGGAGAGATGGGAGTGAAGTTCAAGCTCTACATCATTATATTTTGACAATGCATTAGAAAATTGGTAGAATCAACTACACGAGGTGCAGATCCAAAAGTGTGGACAGGTCACTCAGTAACTATGATGGGTCACTACGGATATTGCTGAGATATCGAAGTATGAAGGGATACCCAATTTCAATGAGTTCATATATGAGTTTGAAGAAAAGGTCTTAGAAACAAAATGACTATTGGCATTGGAGGAGGCACTAAAGGCCACTCTAGCACGATGGTGGGAAACACATAAGAAATCGATCAAGGGTTGGACACTATGTCACTGGTTGATGGAATTTAACTTTGGAGAGACATAGCACTATCTAGTCAAGAAGTATGATGGACAGAATGATCCTAATGACCATTTGGTCACATGTCAGACCGCGTGGGTGTAATGACTGTAGCAATGATTTCTCCTAGCTATAGGGGTAGGAATGGCTCCCTTCCGTCTATAGGATAGAAGGGTAGGTTCCTATGTGAAAATGCATGAAAGAAAAACTAAAAGAAAATTGAACAGAGATGAAAGCAAAGAACAAAAATAAATGGCCGTGAGCCCCTCTGCAAACAAGGTTCAGGCTTTGCTCCGAGAACCTGCAAACAATTATTAAACAACAATAAACCTGCAAAACATGTTAGAAATCAAACCTGCAAGCAAATATGGGTTAGGAAAATGAATAAACTACTAAAGATAACACATAAAAAAATAGTGGTATACCTCTTCTTTGGTGCAATGGGTCACCATGCCCTGGATGGAGGAAGCACCTCTTTATCTCACTCAGCAATGGAGGAGCTATGGCTCAATGGGGAAGATGAGTGGATGAGAGGGGGATGTGGGTGGCTTGAGAGGAAAAGAGTGAAAGGCATCCATGGGAAGCATAACAGGATGTAAGAGAAGAGTTGTTTGAGAGTGACCCCCACCCCTCCTTTTATATCTTTTTTGAGGGGATTTTTAGGGTTTTAAGCCCTTGGTTAGGGCTTTAGCCTCTTTTTTGGTATTTTATCCCCTTTCGCCCTAAATTTAGCTCCTTTTAGGGTTTTAGTCTCCTTGTTGGTTTCTACTGGGCAGACCCAGGTTTACTGTAATGTACCAACAATACCCCTAGCTCACTGGCCCTTTCGGCGACAGACCGCAGAACGGCCTGAAGTCTCACCCGAAGTGATCTTAGATGGGGTGGCTGAAGAATCAAGTTTCCTCAACCAGGTTCTGTAGAATCCTAGTGCATCTTGACTCTAATTAACCAGTGGGATCTCTCTACTAGTTGTTTGTCACATACCCCAATTTTGTAAATAATGTTAATTGTTTTATTATATTCTTGAGACATTATGTTAAAAATAATGCTAAGTAGGAATTGATGACTCAGCAGAGTCAACAGAATTGGAATGTAATTCAGAATATTTTATTATTAATAAATAAATTGTGGAGACAACAGTATGGGAGAGCTGTTAAAAAGAGGTTACTGGTCAAACTGGTGGATGGAACTAGGTGGAGGGAAAAAGACAAGTGGAAGCATCCTCAAACACTTCCTAAGTTGTAGGTGGAAACTTCCCTATATTTGGGGTCATGATCCCCCAAGAAAGTGGGATCAGAGCAGGTGGCTCATTAAATGACACTTAACCCAAAAAAGACCTAGGCAATCTTTTAAAAGTACTCAATGAAGAGAGCTGAGGCTGCTCAGATATTTTCCAGAGAGAATTCATTCAGGTGAATGTTATTCAATAATTTCATTGAGGAAAGAGGGAAAAATAGTAAGGAAGTTGTTCTGAGAGGATTGCTGCAGTAACTTGGTTATTACAGCTTGTTAGCTGGGTGAACTTACTGCTAAGTTCTGGATTAAATACTGAGTGTGAATACTAGTATCTGACTGTTGCTGCACCTAGTTCCAGCCAGGGAGACCAGAGCAAGCTCGGGGGTCCTGAGGAGTTGTTGTTTGAGCACTCTCCAGGAGTTGGTAGGGAGGAACGGCCTCCCATTGCTGTTGTTGTCCAAAGCTTAAGCAGGTTCTGTCACCTATCTGTTTTGTTTTTGTAACTGTGAATGAGTGGAAATGATGTCAGTAGTTATTGAATGGTTTAGTGATGAAAGCATTTTTAGTTTATCAGTATTAGAATCTGTTGATGAAAAATAATGACCCACTGTGTTTTTCCACATCTGGGTTTTACCAGATAGTACTCTAGCGCAGGGGCAGAAATTATAAAAAGATAGTATGATGAGATGGTAAAATAGTAGATTGGTTCTGCACTTATCATTAGAAGACATTATTTGTTTTACCGACAATTGTTTATGCACATAGATAAATACTATTCTCTCATATAGTATATCTTTCTCAGTAATCCTATTATTGTAATTAACGGATAGAAGAATGTAATAGTTGCATTAAAGAAAAGATAGACTAAGTGTACCTGTTGTGTAAACCTTATAATTGTTTTTCTTCCAGTTTAAAAGAATCTAACTTCCATATGCTAAAGAGAACAACACTGTTAGTAGGAGTATTCAATTACTGCTTAGATTCTACAGTTAAACCTAGTTGTGTTAGTCTGTATGTATGGTTAGGATGTAGTTCTTAATTACTAAATCTTCTTTTATTTCGACTAAGTTCAAATAGATTACAGAGCTGTTATTCTATTTCTTAGATATTACATGAATGTTATTATAAACATATATAATTATATGTAAGTACATGAGATAAACTCAAGAAGTATTATATGAGCTCTCTCTCTCTACATATAGAGGTATCTTAACTAAACAGATAAACTAAATAAATAATAGAATGTTGTAAAATGAATTAAATAATAATCATGGAAATCTAGGCACTCTCAGAAGAAAGTAATAACTCTATTGTATTAATAACAATAAATTTTTATTACTTTATTTACAAACTGAAAACATTTATACTTTCGGTACTGTGAGATAAATAAACAGTTTTGTAGAACATTAAATACAATAAAGTAAGAAGGTAAAGACCCTGTTTACTCTCAAGGGAATAAACTATAAGATAACATTTATAAATTTATTAATAACTAGTAAGTCAAGGTTCAAATCAAATATAAAACCCTTGACAGTAAATTTATAAAAGAAGTTTTAAAGTAAAAATTTAAATGCAAAATCTACGAATAGCATTTATGAGAATGCTCGGCTTCGAGCCTAACCATATTATAGAAAGCATAACCAAAAACCTTTGTAATTTCAGAATTTCAGTATATTTGATAAATAGCACTGAAATACATTATTAATAGATTATTTCTATATAAACAGAGAATAAATCTTATACTTATCAAATTTCACAGAGATCAAAAGTATTGAGGACAGAAAGGCTTATTAAGCCAGGATTAAACAGTAATAATTTCAAAACTGCACAAGTAACATAATATTAACTTTAAGAAAGTAGCATGGATAGTGCATAGCTCCAAATTCAGGGTAAACCCTGATAAAAAAGGTAAGGTATGTACTGAAGATGGAGTTTCATCTTCTTGACACCTTACGACTACCATTATCAGTTACAAAATGAAACTTACAGTCTGTACAATATTAATACTTATACATGTTTAAAACAGTAACTAAACGAAGAGCCGAGCTCTGTTGACAGCGTTTGGGTTCACCAACTGAACCATAGTAACAGCGAGGGTTACATGCCAAGAAGCCACAACCTTGACTGCCCTAAAGGACCAGCAAGGAGGAGGAGCCATGGGTAAAAACCATGCTTACCGGTTGTAGCAGCTTTTGCATCACGCACCATCCACGCCGAAGGGAGAATATTAACCCTGTAACAAAAGATAATTAAATATGAAAAATCATGCCAACTGTGGTTTGATTAAGCTTTTATTTGTAAAAATAAAAGAACGAAAGAAAACCCTGCAAATTACCTTAACACCGGATAGAAATATGGCCACCAACGAACAACAAGATGACTACGAGCAGGAGGAAGGGTAAACCCTTCATTCGTCGCAAAGAAGGTTGAGCTCGCAGGAAACTGAAGGAGTACCTGTCACGATGGAGGATGCATTTGCAGTATCAAGTCGAGTTGACCACTTACACAGTGATAAGTTCGGTATTGAATTCCAATGAAAGAACCCTAAGTATTTTAACACTTCTCAGCAGTCAACAGCAAGCTACTCGACACAGTAACCTTCTACACGATGCATCAGATGAGCCACGAAGGGAAAAACTAGCACAAGAGTGGAATGGCAGACAGTGCAAGCAGCAAGGTGAACCAGGAGGTCTTGCAGAGCAGCAGGAGGCCCGCAGGCAGCGGAAAAATGAAGACTAGGGTTAAGTCAAAACCCTTATAAATGACAGTGCGTGGCTGGGAAGAGTCGACGTAACCTGTTTGATAATCGACATGCAGTGGGTAGGAACTCTAAAGTTCCACGACAAATATTTGCCAATGATTTATTTCCATAACCCAAATCATATTGCGGGATTTCCATAAAGTTCACCATACCATAGCTATAACCTGTGTTATAAGATTAAACACTTAAATGTTAGAATAATGTTTATAAAACATTATATTATAGAATTGTCTCATCGTTGGCCTCATACAATTAGGTATGGAGAATTTTGTTTATAATAAGATATAACAATAAAGAAGGGAGACTAACTACCATGGAATAGTTTATCCATAAACCTAGTATATTTCTATTTATGCATAGCATTAGTTTGCAAATGAAGTAAAGGGAATCATAGTATAAGATTTATAGAATTGTAATAATTCATATGAATTTATCATTCAAACCTGATGATGGTTTTATGCTTAACTTGGTGAATTTTTCTTTGTTTATGAGATAACAACACTGCTAATATTCATAGAACCATTTTCATGGTGACAAATAGACTTTCTTAAGCTCAAGGGTTATTGAAGATTTTACAAGTCACTATCTGACTGATAGCTTGGGAAAACTCAGCTTTTGTTTTGGTTTGATAGTATGGACAAGAACATCATAATTGGCATTTGAGTATAATCAGTATAAAAATGTTCTGTAATCTTACCAACAAACCTTTGACTTTAGAATAGAATTAATATTCTAATCAGGAGTATAATAAACCTAGGAATGTTTTAAAAAAAGGTTTGTTTCCATACAAACTTCGATCATGAAAATAGAAGTAGTATTCCAAAACAATGCAGATCCTGTAAGCATTAAAGGAAGACTTGTATCATGCAATAGACTTGATAAATGCTTGAAGTAAGAAAAGTATATGTTGATACTAAAACTACCATATCCTTTACAATCGCAGTTCCAAATCAAAACATTTTCCGAATCTAAACTTGGCATGTTACAGTAACTATGGATAAGTAGAATTAGATCTTGATATGGTAACCCAGATATATTTACTGTGCTAGATAAGAAACAATTATTTACTTTTATACTTGCATTTCAGTAAGATCTTAAAAGAGATTATAGTTAAAGCTTTACCTTTAGAAGCCTGGTAAATCTAGTTAGCATGTTTATACTTTTACTGAATGATTTTTGTACAGCAAATCATTATTTATTACTATAGAGATTTTTCAGTAGCGACCCAAACATTACCTGTATAGCTATAAGAGAAGGAAAACTGCTGCATTAGCTCGAAAGCTAAGTAAGCCCAGTCTGTCATGACAATCCCCCTTGTAGTCTCAACAGAAAACAAATCAGTGACTGAAAAGAAACTATTCTTTAAGATTAAGTATAATCAAAAAATCATTCAGTTATAATTCTAGTAACATAAAACTAATCAATTCAGTTAATGACTGCAGTTAATAAGAATATATGCTAATTTTTAATTTTTAATTTTTTTGGAAAATTTGGGGTTATGACAGTGTTATTTCCCTCTTCCTAGCTGACTCTGCTATGGAAATGACTCTTATCGTATTGCAGCTTCTAGGGCGATGTACAAACTTTCTCTTCTACTCAAATCGTAACCTGCGATATCTCACACCACAACTTCTTCACCTTTGCGATACCGCCTTTCTTTGCTGCGATATCTCCTATAGTAAGACTCAATATGCTCATCAAATCTCAAGGTCCAAAGGATTTCTCTCTGGGTATAATAGCTCATTTAACCTTAATCAGTGTGTTAAACAACCTCACTCAAGCTTCTATAGTTTAACATGCCCAACGTCTATTACGCTCAACTTGCTGAACTAAATATACAGGAATCACTTAAAACGGTAGCTGTACTATAGCGAATCAAGCACTGATAAACTCATATACAGAATACTTGATACATTCAACTTGCATTTAGCCTTCTATGTACTGTAAACTAAAAGATAGCATACATACACTCATTAAATGTTAAGAAAAGTTCATGTAACGAAGAACAGATAGCACATAAGTATAGCACAATCACATGAAACAGTTGCACAACACACGGATTTTATGTGGTTCACTCCTAGGGGGGAAGCTACGTCCATAGGAACTGTGTTTTATTATATCTTGAGAGAGTATACATAGTTCTGCTGCAACCTATTGTGCAGCTTGAGATCTTCTGGGAAACTCCATGCACACAGCTAGGAACCCTTCTCTTAGATCTCTTCTCTTCCTCTAGTGCTTTCTTCTTACAATATCTCCTTTCTCTCTCTCTCTTTCAATGCCTGCAGATTGTTCAATCCCTGTGGATTGTTACATTCATGCTCAAGGATCCGGCTGCTAGTTACAGTAAGATAACTATAGATTGAATAACAAAAGTAGAGCTTGACTCTTCCTCAATGTCTACTAGCTAACTGGCTAACTGTCTAGTGGACTATCTGTCAAGTGGAATATCTGTCTAACCTTTCATAATACAAAATACATGCTTAAATAGGTGGCCTAAAGGTCTCACCATGATACAAAACTGTGGGCCTTTCCCAACAATAACTCAAAACCCTAACTGTGACAGTCGGCCTATCTGTACTTTGAGTTGCCGCTTACTGATCACACTACAACTTTCTGCAGTCTTCCATGCTTCCCGGTGCTGATCGTGGGTATGGGAAATGCTTCCTCGGTTGCTCCCCTTATGTCCTTTGTATTTAATACCTCAGCCTGTTGCTCCTTTTCACTTTATGAGGGTAGTTGATCCCTCCTGTCATCGCCGCTGCCTTAAATGCAGTGGTTGAGCTCTCTCTTCTCGGCCACTTCAGGTACTGTTTCCTTTGAATTTCTTGTTTTGATATAGTAGATTTTCCTGTAGCTGTAGGGCCCTACTCCAACAGTCCCCTAACACTTACTTGTGGCTCATCCCCGAGCCACTAACAGCTGGCTTCTCTTGCTATATCTTCTCCTTGGCTTCCTACGAAGTCCTTGAAAATTTCTCCCTGAGTCCTGTGACTTCTTTGTCCATAGCTTTGACACAGTCTTGTGCCGATTTGAGCATAAATTGAGTAATCATGGGGTCCTCTGTGCTATCAAGTTCACTTTTTCTTGTAGTGAACTCCTTGACCTTCTACTCAACCGCATCGACCAACTCTGCGATTTGTTCCTAATATGGTTGAAGCAGGTTATTGAATTCGATCTCTTTTTCTCTCAACCGCTGCGCTTCCTGTTGCAAACGGTTCATCTCTGTCATCTTCTTCATATTTTCAAGAGCTCCTAAGATCTTGACTTCTTTCTTCATTACTGCTATTGCATTTTCTATGTTCTAGATGCTCTACTGCAACTCTAGTCTATCTCGGAGCTCATCTAGCTCCGACCATGTCTTTGTCGCATCAGCTAATAATGAATCTACATCATCTATGCGACACTTCATATGAATTGAAGTGAGTCTAAAGGCCTGTGTCCTTGCTTCCTTATCTGCCTCAGGTGTGCTTGGTGCTTGAGCCTCAAGATCAACAATCTGCACCTTATGGTCTTCCTCCATCTTGGCCACTGTCTCTTCCAGAGCCTTTGCTCTATCTGCAATTCTTCTTACCTTTTACGTTAGAGGCAAGGAAAACTCTATGTTATACTGGGGTAACTCCAATGTGATGTTCTGCAGGACCTGACTTAGATCATATTCTCTGTCTTCATAAAAACCTGCGGTGAGCTTTGCATTCTGTTGTCTCGGCTGAGTGTTCTATTTATAAGTCGCAAGCTCTCTATCCCTGAGCTCTACGACTATCTGCTACTGGATCATCTGTAGCTGATCAATAGGGAACTGTGCTAGATTAACCTTGATAGGTTGTCTAACCTGTATCTGCACATCAATCATCGAAGCAGGGAATCAGATGCTCCCTGGCGGTATCAACACTGTATTGATGCGATCCTTTGCAAATAATTCCTTGTGAGAAATCGATTGTCTTGAGATTTCTCCTGCTATCGCCTTGACTGGTTGAGTCTGCATCATGGTAGTCTTCTTAGTTAGTGCTTTCAACTACAGAAGCCACTTATCTACCGTGCTCTGTAGCTTGTTCTGCGATGTCTGCATCGCTTGAAATGTGTCTCGCATCTCATCATTTAGTCTCAATGCGATGAGGTCATAATCATCCTCTTTTAGGGCGGTCTCTGTGGTTGGATTTGAGGCTTTGAATTTTTTCTTCTTTGGTGCCGGTGGTGGCACTTCTACTGCATCTTTCCTCTTGGAACCCACCTTATCTTTTCCTCTGTCTGATGGGTCTATTGGTGCAGTTTCTATTGGTACATTTCCCGCTGCGGCATCTTCTAATGCCTTCTTCCACTCTTCCTTAAAGTCTTTGATGACATATTCTACATCCTGCGCTATCATCCTGAATGAACCAATAGCCTAGTTATCCATTCTACACCCTTTTGGCCTCAGACAGATTGTATGCTTGTCCGCAATGAAATCAAGCCGATTATCATACATGTCAACAACCTCTGTGTTGATCTGCGGTGTCTCCTAGATGACTCGCTTCAAAAAATTATAGTATTCATAGAATACTATCATATTGATCTTTTTCTTGGCTGGGCTGTTGCTCTCCAATAAGTTTGCATATCGTGCGCCTCTACACTCTCTGCCTCGTAGCTGTAGAAACTGGGTATGGGGCGGCTCTTTCCACTCGACGAATGCACATAATATAAGAAGCCATGAGAAATGGAAGGGGTGGTTTTCCTTGTCTTGTGCTGTCAAACAATCTTGAAGAAAAATATTTAATAAAAATAAACACCAATTAAATTGTTCACCTTCTATGACTTGTATGGCAAGGTGAATTACTGATCCTGTGACTTCTTTCGGGTGAAATTTAGTTAACAGTCTACCTGTGAGCAGACTGGATGTGAATCTGAGTGTATCGTCTACTAATGCTGTGAGTTCATAAGCTCAACCTCCTCTCTGTAGCTTATACTTGTTAACTAGGGTTTCTGGTAGCTTGGAATCCTTTCTCGTACCTGATATATGTGTCTGAGGGTCCTTACCGATCTTGGACAACCCAATGATGTGGTGTATCAATTCGACATTGAGATTGACCCTGTTACCCAGCCAAAGGTAACCTCCATGTACACTGGAAAGTAGCACATGCACCATGACATTAACCTCTACACCTCATCCAAAATGTGGTATTCTCAACAAATTGAGCAAGCCTAACCACTCAAGAATATGGACATGTTCCATAGGAACAAACTCATCTGCATTGGTCCTCGGGTTTCTATGAACCATAAGATACTGGTCTGGCCAAAACTGAGGATATGTCTTACTGTCTCCAAGGTTATAGTCTGTAAATTTGAGAAGAGGGACATATCCTAATAGTTCTCCATCTTCCTTCACGCGGGGATCAATCGGCGGTAGCGGAATAGGATACTTAGAACCCTTGGGAATGGTTACCTCTGGTGCATCCTCTACTTGTGGCACAATGTCTATTGTTGCCATATGAACTTCTTCTTCCTACTCTGGGCTGAACTCTTCTACTATCTGAGCTTGACTCCTCATCCTTGGCATCTGTCTGACCTGTGGTGCACCTAATTTCACAACCCTTAGCGGCGTCGTCATAGCAGACTCAAGGCCACCACATTGGAATCATCGCACAACATATTCTAAAGGTTCCTTCTCGGACATACACCACATGGTGCAATACTCTGAACTGGTAATGGCTACGAAATTGGGGAAAACTAGGACTCTGTAAGTGGAGTATCTCTGCACAGGGAAAACTCTACAAATTACTCTATAGCTCTCAGAAATCACAAAAGTAACCCTTCTATGTGAATAATCTATGTATTTGTAATGAAGGAGATAATATTTGAAGCAACGATCATTTAGGCTGGACCCATCAGTGTCATTTATTGCATGCATAAGACAACACTCGTCATCCCGATACTCATTAATTGCTGAAAATCCGATCAAATTTCCCTCGAAAATTGTACACAGGCACCGGTCTCGACCAAGATTAACCAAATATGGGAAAATCATTGTATTGTTTCCAAATCTAGGGCAACGTATACCTGTCATATCTTGATTAATTGCTTGTCAGAAGGCGAAGTGACTGGCCCTCTGTCCCTTTTCAAAATTGTCTACGTGGCACGGGGAACATTGCCTTGTTGCGATGTCACACCGCATCATCTGAACCAAAATGTTGGCATGAAACTCCGCAACGTTCAAAAACTCTGCAAGCATTCTATGACTTGCACAAAATAAACTTTGTGAATCAAATATATATAT
>LPNX010666343.1:137325-284171 GCA_001517045.1 Pseudotsuga menziesii
AGTTAGGGTTGGGAGGTGAAGTGGCTATCACTATAAAGCTTAAGCCTACTGCCATTAATCAAAGTAGGCACAATTTCCCCGTTCATTTTACCGAGCTGAACGACACCTCCTTCTGTAACTTTCTAAATCTGATATGGCCCCAACCAATGTGTCTTAAGCTTCCCTGGAAACTTAACAAACTTGCTGTCATAAAGGACCACTAGGTCTCCTATCTAAAAAATATTTCTCTTGATGTGCCTGTCATGCCAAGCTTTTTCTCGTGCCTTCTGCACTTTCTGATGGAATCCTACGATGAATCTGTCTTCTTCTAAGGCAAGCAACTGTGCTAATATTTCATTCATCGTATCTGTATCACCCATCTCAATAATTTGAGCAATTCTTAAACTGGGAATAATATATTCCATAGGAATAACAGCCTCTTGTCCATACACCAAGCTGAAAGGTGTGTGTCTTGTAAGTTTCTTGCATGTAGTCCTATAATCCCATAATACAGCATTAACCCTGAGGTCCCAATCATCTCTTTGGCTGTTACAGATCTTAGTAAGAGAATTTTCTAGAATCTTGTTAAAGGCCTCCACCGTACCATTAGCTTGTGGGTGGTAGGGAGTGCTCTTATGATGCTGTATCTGAAATTCCTCCGTCAAGGCCTGAATAGTGCAATTCAGGAAATGTGTGCCTTGATCACTCATCAAAATTGCTGGACATCCAAATCTACTTATGATGTTTTCAAAAATGAACTGTGCAGCTATAACAGCGTCACAATTCCTTACTGCTTTGGCCTCTTCCCACCTGGTGAGGTATTGTATTCCTGTGATGATGTATCTCACACTAGTTTGTTTTCCTGGTGGGTTGATAGGACCCATGAAATCTATATCCCATTTGTCAAATTCCCACAGTGTAATCTGTGGTCACAGTGGCATTTCATCTCTCCACAAAGGTTTTCCTACCCTTTGGAATATATCGCAGCATCTACAAAACTCCTTAGTATCTTTATGCAAAGTAGGCCACCATAATCCTGCAGCTATAATTTTCTGCGCAGTCGGCTTTCCTGTGAAATGACCTCCTGCGGTACCTGAGTGTGCTTCTTCGATAATGGCCTCTTTCTCGTGCGGAATAATGCATCTGCGTAGGAATTCATCTGGACCTAACTTATGTAAATTTCCTATGATCAAAGTGAAGTCAGTTGCTTTAACAACTAACTGTTTCTTTTGCTGCTTAGTAAACTCAACGGGTGCCCACCCTGTAGTGAGAAGGTGAATAATATATGCGTAATAATCATCTGCGATCTGGATAGAAAACAATTGTGCATCTAGCAAATTATCCTCTAGATTACTTGGTTCTTCTCCTGAGTCTATTCGCGATAGATGATCAGGTCCGGCATTTAATCTCCTTGGTTTTACAATAATTTCAAAATCATACTCCTGAAATAGGAGTAAGCATCTACAGATCCTTCCTCCTAACACTGGCTTATTGACCAAGTACTTTAAAGTGGAATGGTCAGTGAACATCTTGAATGGGGCACCCAACAGGTAGTGCGTGAGCTTCTGTAGAGCATACACCATAGCTAATCCTTCTCTTGCTATAGTGGTGTAGTTCTTTTCTGCGGTAGATAACTTTCTGCTTGAGTACGCGATAGGGTGATCGATACCCCCTTCTCGTAGCTGTGTTAAGACAATCCCTAGTGCAATGCTAGATGCATCCACATGTACATGAAATGGCTTGTTCCAATATGGAAATACTAAGATGGGTGTTGTAACCATCTTCTCTTTAAGAGTGTCTAAACTTTGCTGGCATTCCTCATTCCATATGAATTTCACTTCTTTCTTTAACAGCTTTTCCATAGGTACTGTGATCTTTGCATAGCCTTTGATGAATTTTCTATAATACCCTATCTGACCAAGCACTGTCCTCAATTGCTTAACTAAATTGGGTGTTGGAAGATTTACAATGATGGCAATCTTTACAGGATCTACCATCAAGCCTTGTCTGCAAACAATATGACCCAACAAAATACCAAATGGCACACAGAATATACATTTCTTCAAGTTAAGAGAAATATGATATTGCCTACATTTCTCTAACATGAGCCTTAAATCTCCTATATGCTTGTTGATTAATCCAAATACAGTCCATTCATCAAAATAGACTTCTAAGAATTTATGGATGTATTCCTTAAAGACAACAACTACTACTTTAGAAAAAATGGTTGGTGCATTTTTAAGACCAAAGGGCATTACAGTATACTGGAATGAGCCCCATTCTATCACAAAGGTTGTCTTATGTCGATCCTCTGGATGGATTCTTATCTGGTGATAGCCTAAAAAGGCATCAGTGAAGTAGTAGACCTCCTGTCCTCCCACATTGTCTAAAACTTCATTAGTAAAAGGTGTCGAAAATGGGTCATGAAGCGATGCATCATTGAGTTTGCGTAAATCAACACAAATCCGGATTTCTCCTTTGGTTTTCTTTTCCTGCATGACCATGGGACTAACCCATTCGCTCTCTTCTATGGGCTCAATGATGCCTACTGCTAGCATCTTATCAATCTCATCCTTAACTTTTTCTTTATAACAAGGATTTAATCTATATGGACGCTGCTTAACTGGCCTAGCATCCGCTTTCAAAGGTATCCTCATGACTCCCAAATCTCCTACTATTCCCTTCATCTCTATGAACTTAGTGGAAAATAAGTCCTGATAGTCATGTAACAAATCTATGATGTGTCCTACCATTTCATCATCCCAGTAGTCTCCAATAGAGGCAAACTTTGGTTCTGCTTCTGTTCCAATATTGATCTTTTTAATCTTAATAGGTTCTGTGATAGCTGAAATCTCTAGCTTCGGTCCGTCAACTTCGCGAGTCCCTTCTGACTCTGGAATGTTGATACTGCGAGGGTTCTCATCCTCATCATTTGGCTCTACTGCGAAGTTGTAACACTCTAGAGCATGTTCTAATTGGATAGCCTAATCAGATTGAGCAGACACTGATAGGGTACAGTCATCAAATATCTTAGTCTTTATAATATCTAGAGCCTGATCAATGCTTGGATACTCAGATTCAAAAGTGAAAGTGAGTTCAAAGCTGTCTATCATAACTGGCCATGTAATGGTTCCTCTGTGCAACTTTGTCTCAGTGTACCAGTTCCTTGGCACTGTGTCTAAAGTGTGAATGAATAGGTGAACCCATTCATCCTCAGGAACATCCGACCAATTCTGTTCACAAATCTTAATATGTGACCTGGGGTCACTTTCTCCTGTATATTTCTGCTGTAAACACTCCTTTTAATTAGAGAATCTGATCGCCACCAATCTCTTAAAGTCATCCCATGATGCGATATGTTCTTTATGTGCATGCCACCATCTTGAAGGTGTGGCTCTTACTGCAAGGTCAATAGCTTCCATCCTCTGCTCATGAGGGATTTCCTGCTCAAACTGCTGTAAAAAGTCATTGACATCTGCTAAGCCATCAAACAACGGAATATCCCTAATCTCTGTTCCAATCCATCGTAGTGACTTAGTCATAAATGCACATCTGCGAGCTGAGACTTCATAAAGTCTATTCTACCAATTTTCTAAACCAACATCTGAATCTGATGCGCATGAGCTGTCGCATCGCCAACTAATATTTCCTTCTATGGTGGGATTGATATAATCACTCTGATTAGCAGTCATCTGATAGAAGCTTTCCATATTTCGCACCTCTCCCTCTGCTCTTATAGGTTCAATGTATCGAGGACTCTGAAAAGGATCCAACGATGCGATGACTCGAATCTGTTTATCCTCAAAGGTCATTTGTCTTTTCTTCAAATCGATAACAACCATGTTATCAATTGCCCAATCAATACCTAATAAAGCTGGATACAGTCTGCTATCGCCAATAATTTCTATGACTTCAAAATCTGCAAAGCTGTGAACTCCGTCAATATCAACTGGTACTTGCGATAATCAACCCAGTGGTGATACCCTCTGCTGATAGGCTAGTCGCAGATGGATAGGTTATCTGGCTAACTTAGGGCTACCCATATGTTCCCATGTCTGCTTAGTCAAAACATTTACCTCTGATCCTAAATCTAGGATTACCTCATCCATTTCAAACTCTCCAATTTGTGCTATGAGTCTCATTTCTCTTCCTATTCTTGTATGGCCCATAATATTATGAACAACACACTGCACACTACTCACGGAATAAGACTGCTGACACTGATCTATGATGTGTTGAAGCTCTCCTATGGCTTTCTCATTTCTTACGAGTTTCAAGAAACTCCATAGGAAGGATTGTACACTTCCTGTCAACTCATCCTCTTTGCACCTTCCAGATGTGGTAGCCTGCGATGTCTACACAGGACTAATGCCATAAGGTTTTTGCTGCAGTACGCCCCTAGAAGGCAATACCTACGATCCTGATGGTGTAGGGTTAGTAAAGAAAGTTTTAGGTTGCTGAAATGTTTCTTTGTTCTTCTGCAGGTCAAGTGGTGTAGATTTATTAGTGGCTTTACACACCCACTCTGGACCTGTATTCTTTTCGGAATCCTGCGATGTCCTACTAGTAGAAGCACCACTGCGAGTGACAACATTGACACTTGGTTTTGGTTCTTTCTGCTCAGCAGCAATAAGCTGAATATTTTGGTTTACTGCTGGCTTAGGATCCTTAATCTTGGCTATCAAGATAGGACATTCTTCTATAGTATTATCATAGTACTTGCAATACTTACATGTTGTAGTAGGGTTTTGACAATCCCTAGCATAATGTCCTACAACTCCACAATTGTAACAAACAATCGGTCCACGACCACGACCAAAGCCTCCACCAAGGCCTCGTCCTCTGAATCCTCCACCACGACCATCATGAGCTGGTTCATGCTGTGGTCCTGATGTCTCTGACTGGACTTTGTAGAAGTCATGTTTTCTCTCTATCATGAGATCATAAGCTCTGCAATTATTTTCATCATGTCCTACTGACTTACAGAAGTTATAGTATAAGTTTTTAGGAGTTTGTACATACTTCTGAAGTAAATGGCATTCCTGTGGTCTACGTCCTCTTGTTCTACAGATTTCACACCATGGCCCTTGATTCTGTATTAATGGGTTAGGATCCCCACTTACTAGATACTCAACAAATACTAGACAGTTATCTTTGGTATGTCCATGTCCTTTACACTTTGTACACCATAATTCTTGTGCAACCTCTTTTCCTTTCTTAATCTCATGTAGCTATACAGTGAGATTGGCTAACTGGTTCTGTAAGTTTGTCATACTTGCACTAGTCTCAGCTAGAGGTGAAGCCTCTAGTTTCATTGCCATCTCCAATGCTTCATCCTGCATATGGAGTTTCTATTGCATTAGTGGAAGTCTGATATGAGGGAGCAGTGCTGCGATGAACCATTCCTTATGCTGCTCCGACGCAAAATCAAAGCTAACTTGGTCTATAAGAGCTTTGAATTTCTAATCAAAATCCCATACTGACTCTGTGGGTAACTATTTGATGTCTTTAAGCTCTGTGATAGATTGTGACTCAGAATTTGGTTTCTTAAATTATTTAATCATTGCGGTCCTGACCTCTATGAGTGTTCTAATCTACGCTGATGTATACTTCATATACCATGTTAAAGCTCTTTCTCTAAGTGTAGTGACCAACTGGACAAGCTTAGTATTGTCATCCTGGATCTATTTAATAGTCCATATAGCTTCACATAGGAACCAATTCTATTCTGGGTCTTCTACCTCTGTACCCATAAAGGTAGGTAACTTCATGTCATCCCCCATTCTGTTTCTACGTGGTGGATTCTGATTTCCTATATTACTACCTATTGGTGGTGTAAATGTAGCTGGTGTAGAGGTAGTATGTACTGTGTGTGAACTACTAGATGGAGTTCCTGCGGGATTATTCTGAGTCCCGGTCGGTTTCTGTGGGGTATAAGGGTGTTAAGGGATACCCCCTACTATTCTTTCTCTATTAATTTGACTCTGTTCTCTAGTATTTTCTGAACTATCTTCAAAGAAGGAAGATCTGAAATCTACTTTATATTTCTTACCGCTACGTGTACATCCAATTTCTTCAAAATCACTCTCAAACTCTTGTGACATTACACCTACTTAACTTATTCATCTGAGAATATATCCAGTACTCCTTTTTCATGTAATAACATCTTAAGGGACAAATTTAAAGAGTTCAAGTACTTACCGCAATATCCTTTGAAGAAGTACCTCTCTGCTTCGCTGAAACTCTTTCTTTGATCAACTGCAAACTCTGTAATGAATCCTTCCAACAAGCTCACAATCCAGAAGTCTACTGCCCATGAAATGGGATTATCTACGCTCTTCACGGTGTGAATCAGCTTCAGTTTCCAGACAATGTTCCTTTTCTTCTTGAATATATGCTTATCATTAAACTTTGAAAACCAATCGTACAACTCATTTGCATAGGTCGCAAAAAATATCTCGTGCAGGTCTGTGAATATATGTTTTTGTAACCAGTCCTCTATACTCAACCTAGGACTCTTGTTTTCTTTGGCAGCAAATTCTCTTTCCTTAGACTCAACCCACTGGTTAAGTTCTTCTTTAGTAGGATGCCAACAGAACATCAACTCTTTGATTTGTTCAAAATACCATTTGTTAGCTCAGACCTGGGAAATTCCTAAGGAAACGGAACCATTTGTTGGTTTCTACTGGGTAGACCCGGGTTTACTGTAATGTACCAACAATACCCCTAGCTCACTGGCCCTTTCGGCGACAGTCCGTAGAACGGCCTAAAGTCTCACCCGAAGTGATCTTAGATGGGGTGGCTGAAGAATCAAGTTTCCTCAACCAAGTTCCTGTAGCATCCTAGTGCCTCTTGACTCTAATTAACCAGTGGGATCTCTCCACTAGGTGTTGTTTCCCTCTTCCTAGCTGACTCTTATCACATTGCAGCTTCTAGGGGGATGCACAAAATTTCTCTTCTGATCAATTCGTAACCTGTGATATCTCACACCATAGCTTCTTCACCTTTGCAATACAACCTTTCTACGCTGCGATATCTCCTATAGTAAGATTCAATATGCTCATCAACTCTCAAGGTCCAAAGGAATTCTCTCTGGGTATAATAGCTTAGTTAACCTTCATCAGTGTGTTAAACAACCTCACTCAAGCTTCTATAGTTTAACACACCCAATGTCTATTACGCTCAACTTGCTGAACTAAATATACATGAATCACTTAACACGGTAGCTGTACTGTAGCGAATCAAGCACTCATAAACTCATATACAGAATAATTGATACATTCAACTTGCATTTATCCTTCTATGTACTGTAAACTAAAAGATAGCATACATACATTCATTAACTGTTAAGCAAAGTTCATTTAATGAATAACAGATAGTACATAAGTATAGCATAATCACATGAAACATTTGTACAACAGACGGATTTTACGTGGTTCACTCCCAGGGGGGAAGCTACGTCCACAGGAACTATGTTTTATTATATCTTGAGAGAGTACACACAGTTTCGATGCAACCTATTATGCAGCTTGAGATCTTCTAGGAAACTCCACGCACACAGCTGGGAGCCCTTCTCTTAGATCGTTTCTCTTCCTCTAATGCTTTCTTCTTACAATATATCCTTTCTCTATCTCTCTTTCAATCCCCGTGGATTGTTCAATCCCTATGGATTGTTACATTCATGCTCAAGGAGCTGACTACTGGTTACAGTAAGATAACTACAGACTAAATAACAGAACCAGAGCTCAACTCTTCCTCAATGTCTGCTAGCTAATTGACCAACTAGCTAACTGGCTAACTGTCTAGTGGACTATCTATCTAACTTTTCATAATACAAAATACATGCTTAAATAGGTGGCTCGAAGGTCTCATCGTGATACAAAACTGTGGGCCTTTCCCAACAGTAACCCAAAACCCTAACTGTGACAGTCGGCCTATATATACTTTGAACTGCCGCTTACTGGTCACACTGCAGCTTTCTGCAGTCTTCCATGCTTCCTGGCGCTGATCATGGGTATGGGCGCCGCTTCCTCAGTTGCTCCCCTTCTATCCTTTGTCTTTAATACCTTAGCCCGTTGCTCCTTTTCTCTTTATGAGGGTAGCTAAGCCCTCCTGTCATCGCCACTGCCTTAAATGCAGTGGTTGAGCTCTCTCTTCTCGGCCGCTTCAGGTACTGTTTCCTTTGACTTTCTTGTTTCGATATAGCAGCTTTTCTTATAGCTGCAGGGCCCTTCTCCAACACTCCTTTGGGGGCTTTTATCCCCTTTTTGGAGGATTTAGCCCCTAGGAGAGTTGTTTAGGCTCCTTTTTGGGGTTTTTAAGCCCTTTTACTCATTTTTAAGCATTTTTTAGGGTGTGGGGGTCTAATGGGGTGTTTATGAGGGTCGTGCATGGATGTCCTTAGGTGGTGTAGGCCATGCAGAGCCGAGTGAGGGATTTTTTGGGTTAATAGATTGCCCCTTGATGTGTGAGGGCAGGAGCTCATTGTATGGATGACGGACATCATAGGATTTGCTGTAGAGAGGTGGTGCTTTTGGGGATGGGGCATGGTGGATTTTGTTTTTTGTATTAATATGGTTCCCATCAATGGGTGAGATACAAATAATGTGTGACGTGTATATGGATGAGGCAGGCATCCCCATGCTCATGACAATGTCAAAAGAACAATTTGATCTATGCTCTAAAATACAAGAGTTGATCATATACAACTGATGGTACATAGTGGTTGCCTCAATGTAAGGCTAAATACAATACTGATCTAAAGAAATGGTACATTGAACCCATGGAATTCTCATGGAATGCTATATCTTCATGACTGACGACCTGTTGGATCTGGGATGATACATAGCTGTATGGACTCATTGATTGAGAGTCAGAGTCTCTATGGTACAAGTATGCTGCATCAATCATAAATATATATAGAAGCAATTGTGGGGCTTCTAAACATTGTCTCCAACACAACTCAGAAATCACAAGGGACATAAACTTTTTAGGTCCTATTACCACCTAAGTTGTACTTAGTGTTTTTTTATCAAGTGAGCCTGGTCAACCAGACAAGGATAACTTGTTTGGACTTCAGAAGACCTTCAATCTTGTTTTTGGGAAAATTTGTTGTACTATATCACATGTTCATACCCCATAGGGGAATTGTAATAAATGTTCTAGCATGATAGTGTCAGTAAAAGACTCAGTCTCTTAGACTTTATTTTTCAATCCGATCAGCTCAAAGTGTTTTTTTCCTTGGTTATTATTGGTTGTTGAATAAACTACTGATAACTTCCAAGATTTTCACTCCATACCTCCAAAGTTGGGGTGGTCGGCTTGGCATTTAGGCCTATTGAGGTTATTAGAGTCTATGTGTCAATGTATAAACATGCTAGGCATCATGGTTGAGTCATATGAACATGTCTAAGTCCCCCTAGTTTTTTTCAACTTTTTAAAATTTTTTATTTTTTCAATGTTTTTTTATTAAAATTTAATTTTTCCAAAACTTAGGCTATTTTTTAATAGTTTAATTGGAAATTTTGGTTTTGTAATAAAAGTGGGAAAAAAAATTAGTTTCAATCATGTAGGTGCTCATTTTCAAGCTAAGAGCACCATGTAAACCCATGGACCCACTTTTTTCAGGTTTTGAGTGATTTTTCATCACTCAAGTCAGAAAACCCCAAAAAATCAATTATTGATTATTTTAATTAATAAATTGAGGAATAATGGAGCAAATCCAAAATCCTAGATCAGTGGATTCTCAACCAATTTGGTTGAAATCAGTTAGATATGGACCAAATTGACTGGATCTGACAAATCCTTGACTAAAGGAGGTGATTTGGACAGATCCAGAGTTGACCTTCAGCATCCTTTATGGGGAATTGCACCCTCTCTCTCTCCTCCACATGTGTGGGATCTCCTGGAAGCTTCGTGGATTGATGTGTCAGCTTAATCAGCCCCTCAATTAACAAGTAGGCTCAGTTCAGCTTCAGATCATCATTGATTGACTCTCCCTTAGCTGCAGTGGTCTATCTCCTTGGGATTTGCACCCCCCCTGGGATGGATCTTCTATTTTTTGTATATATAAAGCTTAGGATGCCTCTTCCAAGCTACTTAGAATGGGGATTGAGGTTCTTTTGCTCTTGTATTGTGTTATTGTGTTATTGTTTATTATTCTAGAATAAAGAAGCTTTGGAGGCAAGATCTATGGTGTAATGCTCTTCATGTGTGGATGGTGATTATCAAATGCTTATGAGGTATAATTTGTGTTATTTATCATTGTTTTTGCCGGTTAATTTTTGGCATTGAAGGAGAGAGATCCCTCCTATTAGGGTAAGAGTTTATTCTACTTTGATTTATGCTCTTACTGCTGCTTGTTACAGAGAGAAATTCCTATGGCTTGGGGTACCACAATAGACAGCTTAACTCTAGAAATCAATCCTTTCCTATATGCAAGAGAAACCAAATAACTAACACTAAAGGATCTCGATTCGTACCTTTTTCTAAATGGTTGGTGTAGATCCCCATTGAGATTTCCAACTTTAGCTTGAATTGATGAATTGATTCCTCAACATTCAATAATCAAGACAAGAATGCTATATATAATTGTGTTAACTCTACTCTAGCATATGTAATCAATAACATATAAGCATTTGAAATCATCCATGGATAAAATATTCATTCAAACACACATTATTGGACAGGAAAAGATATTTCTATTGATATAAAATCAGAGATTACAATGAATACAACCTTTGTCGGCATGTTTGCAAATCAGAGAAATTGAGTCCCCCACTTGGGCCTCCACCACTTCAATCCTACATCTCTCAATAGCAATCTCATAAGCAAAAGGTAAGCTTGGGAAGAATACAAAAGTGCTCCAAGGGACAAAGGGGATGCAGACTCAAGCACAAGTTCCAGTAACAATGGACTATAGTTCTCTTGCTCTCAATTCCTCATATGCCTTCAATGTCTCCAAAGGGTTCCTTATATAGCTCATCAATGGGGTAATGAAAGGTTGAATCAGAGCGATCTCAAGGCATAGGGAAGGACAGGAGACAAGTGAGCCAGATCCACATCAAGGAAAACTACAAAAGAATTTGGCCTTTTGCACACATCAAAATGTATGTGGTTTTAGGGGTCAAACCCGCGTATATACGTGAGAAAGGGTTTAAAAGTCATGTATGGCAATTTTTGCATGTTTTTAGGGATGTTATAGGAAACATCAAAGGTACAAAAATGGTCCATGGGGTCTAAGGAGTCTGCATAGGGATAGGGAAGGGCATAAAAGTGTGATTTACCATGTGTGGTAAAATCAGCTATAACAGATGCCCCCTAATGTGTGAGGTTAGAGGGGTCATACGATGGCCGAAATACATTATAAGTCCAATCCCATAAATGAAGTGATGAAGAACCCAATGGAAAAACCAGCCACCCAATCAACACTATACAATGATACAACTCTGCTTATAAATGTGAATACATATAGTAGTCTTGGATACATAAGAGTACAATGGCCATGAATAGGCATGATACAATATGACATATGTGGTCATCTCCATGTACAATATACATAGATCAGATTGTCCATGATGAAGATATACAAAGGATCATGATATCCATGAAGGATGAATATATATAATGGATCAAGATCTCCATAATGGCTAGAAATGTCTGACATATACTGGAATCAAGTCACGAGAGCTGAAATCTTGTGAACACTGGCACGATCAAGGAGGTAGAATATATGAGATGCCACCAATATGGAAGGTCTTCTACACACACTGTTGTGAGTACATATCCTAATATGTGAATAGAGGTGTTGATGTCAAACATAGTAGTCCATCATCTGATTACCGATCATTGATGTATACCATTAACAGACGCGAGATCACCCACCAATAATGAAAATGGGAATCAAGGTACTAGAGTGAAAACTAACAAGTGTGAATAAATGTGTTGAGGTCGAACACTTGAGAGAATCCATTGATTAGGGGACATTGATGTATTCCTAAATAATTTTCGATGGTGAGAGAACCTGCCACTAATGACTGCAAGTCTCAAGGCACTCAAAGATGACTCTAGATTCCTATCCCAAAATAAATGATCTGAAGTTGATGGGATGCAATCTGCTAGAAGGAGGGAATTAAGGCATCCGCCATCATCCAACATGAGGTACTCAGCAAAGCTGTATAATGTGGAAGGAATCGATCATAAAGTGCATGAACGTGTAACTATACCAGGAATGGTCGACATGCAAAGTCAATATAAATGAGGAATGGCCGAATCAGGTTTCAACTTCCTTCGAACAAGAGCATAACGGAAAATGGTGACTGAATGTAGGAACCATAGACTCAATATACAAAAATAAGACATCTCTGTGACACAGGAGGCATTGACAGAGGCTCCATAGGGACTGGAAGCTTAACCAGTCAATGGAGATAAACTCAGATAAATGAGTACAGCTCCTAAAGTCAAACTATTAACCCAACTAATGGATGTGACATACAGTGCTCTGTTTGAAGGCGACACGACTCGACTGCTTCCAAAGATAACATCTTTCCTTGTCCGGCTTTTTGGTTTTTTAATTTTTTTTTGGACTTTTTCAAATATTTGAAAATCTTGAAAAAGAATAAAACTTCTTTAAAGTTACAGACTAGGAGGAGACGAGTGTCAAATGGAAAAAAAAACTAGTTCCAAGCAGTGGAACATACCTATGCTCAATGCAAGGATACATGTGTAGGATAGCGACACTCAGGGGAAAGTCCCCTCCTAGTAAAAATGGGAATCAAGCTACAAAGGATATATAAAATGGCTCTGCATGGCTAGACATGAGACAAGCTCGGGCTATATGGGTGATACTCAAAGTCATGGAAGATGGCATAAGGTTCAATAAGGCAGGAAAAGCTCATGATAATGCAATTACAACTTGACATAAGGGACTCCGGGGGAAATAGGCGAGCAAAATATCAAGAGGAGTATGAGGCTCTTATGAAATGTCATGGCAATACTATATAATAGACTCCCACACCCTAAAGGACAAAATTGTCGGCATGGGCACCAAATGCAAATAAGGAGCTAACTAGGGTACCCATGTAAGGTCAAGCTCTACCATTCAAATCATACCACTTCTAAAACAGCAAGAAGGTTCCATGACAAGATAGAATGGGTTCCTACCTATGGTTATGATGAAACGGTCATAAGGTCATGCAAAATGCAAACGATGGTGAAACCTAACCTATATTCCAATTTAGAGATGATACCTAAAATCGGCACGAACAGGTCGAAACAATGGTCGAAATGGCGCTCAAAATGGTCTCCTACATCACATATTAGTCAAAAAATGGTCCAAAAGGATTAGAAACGGTCCAAACTATAGAAAGGGGGTAAAAATTTTCAAAAATTTTGAAAAATTTCTATAAATAGTAAAAAATTCAAAACATTATATAACATTTGAAATTTTTACCCAATTGAGCTCAGAACTTCAACAACAAATTCCAGGAGATCCAGCCAGCGAAATCCACTACCATTTTTCCCAGGTAATTACCCATGCCCTGCTCTTTAATTTTCATGCAAATTTTATAATTTTCCATGGTCAAATCAGGATTCTAGGCCATTCTAAAGTGCGCGCTATGGTCCACATGAAAATCGAGGGTTTTTCCATGTATAGGGCTAGATATACGTGAAAAATTCCCTCAAAGTCGCGTACATGCGTGGTTGTTTGGCAACCAATCACGTAGGAGGCCGTGTTCAAGGTTTTTTAAGTGTTCTAGTGACTCAAATTGAATTTAATGTGCAGGATGGTTTTAGAATGGAGAGAACATGAGCACGGGGATGTATAAGAAGCAGTTCGTGGTGATCTAATGGCACAACAGGATCTTCGTGCATGCAAGCTCTACAAGTTTTGGTGTCTTGGTGGCTTAAGGGCCAAACCAAGACTCCTGCAGATGCTAGTAGACTACTGGGATCTAGACTTAGAGTCTTTCCAGATTGATGGGATGTCCCTCACCATACAAGTGGAGGACATATACTTTATTACTGGACTTTCCCATTGGGGGGAAGTGGTGAAATTACGGTCTCGTGGGCCCGAAGGTGGCCTCACCATCATTGAGTACATAGCCGTGTATTGTTATCTAGACATGGAGAAGGTCAGGAATCAGATCCCAACTAACTCCATATAGGTGCTAGGCCTAAAGGCCATACTACTGACACTGGGTAGGATAGCAGGGCTAGCTTCACTCCACTAGGCCTCGCGGCCTCTGATGTTCTATGTAGTGGAGTGGATGAGACCCACTATGTACGATTGGAGCACTGTACTATTGGGCAACATGAAACACCAGCTCAATGAGTGCAGGATGGGAAAAGTATGAAACTTTAGTTTTAGTAGCATACTGAGCACATTTTTCTTTGAGTGTGTTCTGGGATTGAGCCGTAGAGTTGATGTTCCTCTTCATGGGGTTCGAGACCCAGCTGAATGAATTTGGGTAGATGTGATGCACAGACTGAGTGGAGGTAGGGTGTCCAACCCCTATCCAGCTGTTTTCTTTCCATGGTGACGATGGCAGATAGTTGCCATCAATGATTACCCCTATGAGGGGATAGATTTCTGGGGAGACCTCAACATGCCATTACCACCAGGATCGGCATACGGTGACATTGGCAATGAATTCCAACCCTCTTTTAAATATTTTTTCATGACAACATCTAGTGACATCCTATCATGTGTATGCAAATCTAGGACCATGGCGGCCTGAAGGATTCCCTCATCATAGATGGAGGGGAAGAGGAGATGAAATTATGAATGTGGATGTAGAGCGGATGCTCCAAAGCATTCATTCCAACTTCGTGAGGCTAACACATAGGGTACCCATGGCGTAGGTCGAGGACCTACCTGAGGCCATGCAGCTTCAAGTGGTGGGTATGCCACGAGCATGGGTGTGGTTATTCAAACAGATGGCTAGGGCTGTGGTGACATTTCATGATCAGAAACCCCCTCCTCCTCCCTAGGCTTAGATACCTGGGAGTGATACATTTTGTACTACCGTGTATTTATATTTTGGTGGCTCAAGAGCCCCATTTTTGTATTATGACACTATGTATTACCACATTTTGGATGTTTTCATGAATTTTTTTTATGATGATCGGTTTCTTTATTTAAATGTGTAAAAATGTATGTTTGTGATGAGCTTATTGTCTATGAAACAAATTCCAATATAACACGTAGTTAGCATATGAGTTAGCAACTTGAGTATAAATTCTTGGAACATGTATGTATGTTATGTTTTCAAATTGTCATTCTAACAATCTCACACGTAAGAATCTCTGTAATAATGTTGGATCTCTAACATGATACAGGCCATTAAGCTGTGACACTACTAACTCTGAATCAAGATGTACCTCAAGAGAGAGAACACCATGTAAAATGGCATCCCGTAGGAGCTCGATAATGACACTATATTCAACAACATTGTTTGAAGAGGGTCATAAACATACACCTTCTGAAGACAATACCTGACCTGTAGGAGTATAAATCACCCAAGCAATAGAGGCTGAGTGTTGAGTGTGATGGCTTGCACCATCTATGAATCCTATATATATGGAAGACTCCCTTGAAATATGCCATAAGAAACGAAAGCTAATCAACAAACCCGATCACCATAAGAAAGAATTAACTATGCAAAAATGTTGTACAATAATATACAATAATCAGCCCTGGCTGAAAATCATGCATAGTACTTTTTAAGATAGAGCCCATTTCTAGGCTCCGCCAAGGCTGTCCCCTCATAATATACTAGCTCATAAGCACCCTTCTCTAACACTCATTTAACAACATAAGGACCATGCCATATGGGGTTGAATTTGCCTGCCCCCAAGGGTTCTTTAGCTTGATCCCACAAAAGGACCAAATATCCTTCACTAAACCTCCTTGGATGGATAGATTTATCATACTGGACCTTAACGCGATGCTTATTCACTTCTAGATCCACTAAAGCATCGCAACGCTGCTCATCAAGCTGCTCTAAATGGACCAAACGTTCCTCCAATGGAGAAGTGTCAGGTAAGAGCTCTATGGCTAGCTTCAACGAAGGGATCTCACACTCAACCAAAAATACATACTCCACTCAATGTACAAGCTGATATGGAGAAAAACTGGTGGTAGTCTTAACAACGGTCCTATAAGAACACAAAGCAGGATATAACATAATATGCCAATTGGTCTTGCTTTGCGCGATGGTTCATTGGAGAATAGACTTGAGTGATTTGTTCACTACTTCAACTTGTCCATTCACTTGAGGGTAATAAGAATAAAAATGCACCTCCTTATACCCTAACTTCGAGGCCAACTCTTCCATCATACGATTCCGAAAGTTCTTACCATGGTGTTGTAGCTGCAAAATTTTCCCAAATTTCAAAAATTTCCCCAAATATCAAAAATTTCGGGACCTTCCTTTTATTTCATTTTTCTCAGCTCTTTGGTTTTGCTTGATGTTTGTTCAAGGAATATTTTTATGCCAGTGTTGTTTCGTGGCTTGCATTGATTTTTTTCCCTACCATCGGAAGCGTTTGAGACTATGAGTTGAAAATGCAGTTAACTGCGCGCCCACCGTTGCGGAAAAGTAACAAGAAATTAGGTCCAATTCAAGGGTTATTGGTCTCCAACACGCTTTATTTGTTTTTTCCAATCAGTGGCTTTGTTGGAATACCGTCGGAACATGTTGTCTCTATGGTTTCTGCAGTTGCAGATTATGTATTACGAAGTTCCTCGATGGTTGTTTTAACCTCTTTCAATCCCCACAATTTTGACTCGCCAATCCTTAGTCTTTTAACTTTCGCCATTGCGGCTCTAGAAAGCACTATCCTTCTGATCTGGTTTGATTTTTGTTTTTTGCTTGACCGATATTTTTCAACTAAGTCATGTTTATTTTGACTCTGATTTTGACTAGTCTACGGAGCTAGGTGTCTTTACGGTTTCCGGTGTTGCCGCTCTTCAACCAACTATTGGTCTGAGGCCTTAGTCTGGTGAAATCTGATGCGAAGTTTTATTGTTTTCCCCTACCAATGCCACTGTGGACCTCATAGTTGTTTCATCATCCACCATTGCGGAGATGCTGCTGACAGGATCGTCGATCCCATAGTCGTTTTGCCACCTGATGGTCTTATTTTTTCCACTGATTATTTGTTGACCGGGACGTATATATTGGGGTTTGGGGTTAATTAATTTTATTGTTGTTTTTGTGAATTGCTCATGCTATCATTATCATTTCGAGCAGAACCACGTACTCACTGTCGATAAATTGTTCGTAGGTGGCTCCGCCATGGAGGTTTGCAGATTTTTCTCACCAGTCGCATAGCACATTTCCAGGTAGGCCTTTATGCCTGCTCTACCTTTCTATTCGAATGGTTGAGCTGATTTTGTCTCCCTTGGTTAGTTCCTGCCTCTATGGTTAGTGGATACCTATTTTTCCTTTTTCAGCACATGTATATAAGCTATGTAGATGGTTTGGCCTCCTGGTGGGGGGTTTTTGCTTGTTTTATGATTAAATTTACAGTCGTTATGAGCTTGCGACTCGCACCCAAATGCTTGGGAAACCGGTGTAGACGGGTGTTATCTACACTAGTTTCCCCCAGTCTGTGTATGGTTGTCTGGGAAGGGTAGTTCCCTGTTAGTTGCAGGAGGAGGGCGTTTTCTTATTTAATTTCATAGATGGCAAGGTTTTGGTTCCCCAGTATGGTCACTCATGTTTCTTGTGGACCAGGGTCGCGTTTTGATGTTACGCCCACTTAGGATGAGATTTTTAATGGGACAAGTTAGTTCACAGTGCCGAGGGGGTAATTTGAGGCTGTTTTTCCTTGAAGGGGGGAGGGGGATTTTCTTCATTTTAGAAAGGACATAATATTATGAGTTGATTATGCAAATATTTAGTCATGGGATGGTTTTATCTCTTTTGGCAGATTGGTTTTGTGCAAGAACACTTGGTTTCGAGTATTGTTTGTTCATTTTCATAGCTGCAATCATGTTTAGCCTAGACGAGGTAAAATGATCATATAGTTTGTCTCCATTCTTTCAATATTATTTAGGAATGGATCAACAGAACCTAAAGGATTTTGTGTATGACAGGGAAATCCTTCTGAATTTGAGATATCTAAACAACAAAAGAAGAAGGCTCCTATAGTCGAGGAGGAACCCGAGGTTGAAATTGTCACCAAGGTTGAATATAGTTACGAAGATACCAGATGCATAGTGGGTGTGGAACCCGAATATAATTGGGGGGAAGTTTATAGACTAATAACACAATGGGAGGTACCTAACACAAGGTTTGAGGAGGAAGCTATATATGCAAATATAGAGAGATCTGCTTTGATGAGAGTTGCTACCAGACCTAAGCTTTTCACGTGCTCGGAGGTGATTGGATGGATTCTACCCAGGGAAGATGTAACTACCATGATTTTGGCCAACGTGGACAAATAGGGTTATGCTTCTTATAGCCCTAGGTACGTATCACTAGCCTACCACTTACTGGAGGACTAGGTATACTTGACTGAAGACTAGCTAAAGAAAATTAATCTAGACCTAGTCGAGACACTAAAAAGAATGTTGGTACCTGGAAAGAGTTTCAGGACTAGGCCATCAGGGGAATATGATACTACCACTTTAAGGACCCCTTATAGGTTCATTGCCCTGATGCTGAACAGGATTTTTGGGAGAGCCCATGGTAAAAGCTTTAAGTTGGGGTGGGTTCCCATCATCTTCTATGTTGCAACCCAAGGGACAGTGTTCAACTGGGTGAACACTATATCAAACAACCTCTCGGCTTGCATTGCTTCAGCATTAGGAGGGGTGTCCTAGAAAAAATAAGAGTTCTACATGAGCTCTATACTGATTGATTGCATACTCTACAATAACCTTTTCCCAAACCTGAGGTGTATCTGGGACCAAGAGAGAACACCAGTCTACTCAGCCTACAAGCCACTATGGGCACATAAGTACCGCAGTCACTAAAGAGAAGTTTGTGAACACTTCATTATACCATTATATACATTTATTTTCTTAAGAGAGTGCAACTGCATGTCGAAGGAAGCATTGCAGGTTATTGAAGAATATGCGGATTACTACTTAATGGAGGATGGACTTTATATCAGAATGTATGGATGCTCTAGAGCACCTTCACTACTGCCAAAATATGCCACTGACTATGTGGTACACAAAGAGCCAGTTAGGCAGGTCTTCTTAGATAGCATAAGGATTTTTTTATTTGATAATAAAATGACAACTTATCCTCCCTTACCATTCAGGTTGGGAAGCTATAAGTTCACAAGAGTCAAGAAAGCCAATGAATTTGTAGAAGAATTGGGGAAATTCCATTTTGGGGAAATAAATTTCCATAGGAACGATTCTCAAAATAAAGTGGCCGAGCATTGCAAGGAGTCAAATGTACATTTTGAGTACACAAGCCATTGGGATAAAGATGAATCCATTTTTCGAAGTGCTAAAAACATAACTACATTAAGAAGAATATTTAAAAAGAAAATCGCTACCAAAGGCGAGAAAGGACAAGATGAATAGAAAAGGGTGGAGGAAGAAGAGGCTAGAAAAAGAGATGAAGATTCTAGGAGACTAGCATAGGAAGCCGAAATTTGGCTTAAAGGTGAGGAGGAAGAAAAGAGAAAATATGAACAAGAGGCAGCTAGAAAGGCAGAAGAAGCTACCAGGATTGAAGAAGAAGAAAGGAAAAGGAAAATGGAGGAGGAACTTAGGAAGCAGGGAGCAGAAAGGTTAAAACTGACAGAGAAACAAGCTTATGATCTTGTAGACATTCAGGTTCAGGATGTGAGTAATCATGATGTTCAAGATCTTGAGGTAGCTGCTAGTAGCACAATAGGGCAGGCTATTGTCCCTACCCTAAGACTAATCCCTTTCGAGCAAAAGAACATGGAAGAGGTGCCAAACTTCAACACTATTTTTTATGACAGGGAAAGAAAAAGAATTGTGAAGAGGACCAAGAGGAAGGTCGAGACCGGGGGGAAGTTGAGTAAAATGATAAATGACACAACAGTGGTGTATGGGACACACAAGGATCCAAGATTCACTATCAGAGTTGGAGAAACATTGATCCATGCTTCTGAGGATAATGTGGATCGGATAATGACTGATCTTGAACAGTCAAAGAAATCTGTTGCCCAACTAAAGGATAACCTAAGAACTGAGAGAGAGGAAAGTAGTAGAATGAAAAGAAAGTTTGAAGACATGCAACATGAAATAAATTCTTCAAAAGTCGAGCTCCAGCTCCTCCATGTAGAGAAGAGATCTCTGGAGGTTGCCCAGGAAAATCTAGAAAAACTGCATCAGGAATGTCAGGGGCTAAGGACTGAAAAGGAGGAGTTGAAAAGGATATGTGAAAGCCTTCATACAGAAAAGGATCAGCTGCTAGGCAAGATAGGCAAGTTGGAGTTAGAGAAAGCTTCCTTAGAGGAGTTAGAGAGGAAATCCCAGGTGCAGTCAACAGAGCTTAAAGAACAAGTTACTTCATTAGCAGCAGCTCTAGAAGAAGCCAAAGAATAACAAGCTAATCTTCAGCCTTTCAAGGAGCATGTTTAAACGCAAAGGAGCAAGATGCACCAGCTATAAGTATCCATAGAAGAAGAGAGGTGTAGGGTTGTGCAAATAGACAATAGGCTAGAAGAAATTTTAGAAACTTCTTCATATTCCATGGACAGATCACAGGACATTCTAGAAGTCCTGATAGGAAGATTAGCCAGATTAGAAGCAAATGAGGAAACCCCTGTAGATCTTCTAGCAAAAGATCAACAAGACCTGAAGCAAGACTATGATTTATTGGAGTTTTCCATAAACATAGCTGAAGAATTCAAGAAGGCTGTCAAGAAGAAAAATGGAGCTTGTGCAGATTTCTGCAGGAGACTTTTGATTACTTATATTCATTGTCAGGTTGATGCTGAACAGAGAATGGAAACCTTTCTAGACCACTACCAGATTTTGGATATGTTGCAAAGAAGATATCAGAAAGATGAACAAAGGATTCAACATATCAAGGCCCTAAATGAGAAGACACTGAGAAATTAGGTAGCTCACTCCGTGGTTAGTGTACAATTGCTAGAGGATCAACTTCACCTGAGCTCAGCCAGGATCGAAGTAATAAGAAATAAGGCCGCTAAATTTGAAATCATTATTCATTTTTTAGAACCTTCTGATTTCAAAAACATTGCCTCAGAAGCTTCAGCATGGAAGAAGTTCTTGAATAGTCAAGTGGGGCCCTCCTCATAAGTGCTTTATTTGTTTGTTTTTATTGTAATATATTGTAAATTCTATAAGCACTTAATGTAAGAAAGTGAGGGAGGTGAAGCATTGGGGAAGCCCAAGAGTAATTTGTGGGCAGCCCAATATTTTTGGATTTTATATAAATATAGAGGAATTGGATAGGAGAGGGGGATTTTTCCTAGAGAAACTTGTGAACCATTTGTTGTAAGAGGAACTCCTTTGTTTTGCAATAATAAATTACAAAGTTTTTCCTGCTGGAGAAAGTGCTACGTGAAATGTTCAAATGTGATGAAATGATCGATGTTGAAGGGGAACTATTTTGTTTCTAGTTGTGTTTCATTAACCATGAGATAATTCTAACTTTATGAACCTATGTTCTTACATGAACGTTCTCTGGTTTATTCTGCGATAACTTCCACTATGAGTAATGAATGTTTTAACAGTTGACGAGCTATCTTGTCATGTATATCTTTATTCATGTTTATGTGTTTTGATTCTAAGAACAACTCTCTGTGATTTATCTTAACATATGAACAGTATTACATTACTCATGAATTGATAATATTGCTCCCTAGGGACAACTTAGTTAGTGTTGTTTTTCTAGTTGTGTGTGATTTAGATGCGAGAGAGTCTAAGACGAGAGATAAGAAGCTGCGCATCACATTGTGACCACTCCTTGCAGTCTTTATCAATCTGCACCTTAGATAGGAACTTGCATATGATACTTAAAGTCAAAAATACAAAAATATATACAGTGGACCAGGCCGCAACTGGTAAAACCCTTTGTTTTTGTTACTTGACCTACGATAGTCAGACCACAAACTAGACGGATTCCCTACACCAAACAGTCACAGGCTAGTTGGGAAGGTTGACTGGGGAGAATCCCTTGCTGTTGTTTCCTGCGAATTTCCAAGCCTCAACAGTTTCTGGCGGTAGAAGGAGGGCCACGAGTACATTGCTGGCGGAGCAAATACATTTCCTTGAAATTACTCCACCAGTGATAGTTTTGAAAGTAGTTTATTTCCTGGCATACTGAAGAGAATAGAGAACATTTGTTTTATGTAGGCAACCAAGTAGTAAATGATCTGAGAAGACACACACAGGCTTATGTAAAGAATATTGGAGGATTACCCACTATCCCTAATTTACCCTGAAGAGAGTACAAGAAGAAAGATCATCTCATCTTGGAAGATTCACTGTTGGTTGGAGATTTGGAAGAGTTAGTAGAAGTAGCATTACAGGAAATTGTTCAGCCTTTGAATCAAGTAGGCCCATACACACCTTATTGTTCTCTTGTGCATACTCTTATTCCTTCATCTCCCCACTCTCCACCCAAACTCATGGCAGGTATAAATGCGAATCAGCCACTTAACCCACCAAATCCACCACCGACTTGAAAAGCCAGATCACCCTTGAACTTAACACCTCCATTGCATGACTTACCTCAAGCTTTTGAAAAAATTCTGCCCAAGTTTGATCCAAATGAGAAGATATTAGTAGATGACCATTTGCAAAGTTTCTATTTGGCAATAGAAGGATTAAAAGCTAGGGAACATGAGGATGTAGTTTCCAAACTTTTTCCACACACCCTTAAAGGAGCAACAACATCATGGTATTTTGGTTTTCCTGCAAACTCTATCCTAGATTGGGATACCTTTGAAAGGATTTTCAAAAGTAAGTATGTAGCCCAAAAGATGCATGCAGCACTAATGAAAGGTTTAGGTGCTTTAAAAAAAGAAAGGAAAGAGAAGGTACACAATTTTACTCAAATATTTTCTTCTTGCCTTAAGAACTTCTCTGCAACTGATAATCCCTTTGATAAAGTTCTGATTGAGTATTATACCTCAGCTTTAGGTCCTGATTTGGCTATGTTCGCAAAAGCTCAAGTTAAGCCTACGCTAGCAGAGACTTATGAAGAAGCAGAAAGAGTAGAGGTTGAAAAGGAAAGTATAGAATATTATCCCAAGCAATCTGGAGAAAAAACTTTCGAGAAAAGAGCCTTATTACTGTCTAAACCTAAAGAGGGGAAATCGCATGATTTTGAGGGGATGTTAAAGATGATGCAAAATCTTTCCAATAGAATAATATATTTGGAGAAGGAAAAAGAAGCTCAGAGAGCTTATAAGCCTTATTACAAAAAAAGAGAAGATAACAACCAATCCAAGATCCCTCCGCACAGTTCAGCATCAATGAATTTGACAGAGGTGGGGATGGACGATTTTTGCACTTTTCATCAACAACCCCATTCTGAAAAGAATTCTCCCGAATGGTTAAATTCAATGACATTGGTGATGAATCAGCTTTTGGATTCTAAATTAACTGAGGACGGTGATGAAGAGGAAAAACGTAGCAAGACCATAGAAAAACAAGAGAATGGTACCATGTTTTTATGGGATTGTATCTCACTTTTTTATACAAAAAGAAGTACTATGAAACCTGATAATATGCAAGAAATTCAAATGACAACAAAAGACCTAGATTTGGTAAATAAAGACAATTTAATGATCTCAAAGATTAGGAAGTTGCAAGAGAATGTCAAGAAACAACCAAAGAACAATGTTGATGGAAAAATACCTGAAATCACCATTATCAGCCAAGATCTGAAGCGAATCATCAAGCCTGTTAAACCTATGGAAGACCAAGTAGGTGTTAACAAAGAAAATTCTAAAAATCCTGAAGAACCAGAGGAAGAGATACCCACTGAAAACCAACCTGTGGAGGAAGATGTCAAATCAATTGGGGAAGGGAAAACTAGGTTTAAAACCCCACCTTTCCTTTTGACTTTAGAAATTCTGAACCATAAGGTGCATAATTGTTTTGTAGATTCTAGATCATCAGTGAATGTTATGCCACTCGCAGTCTACAAAAAAATTAATGGGCGGCCAAAACCTACTGCTTGGGAAGTTACTCAATTAGACCGAACTAGTGTCAAAGTAGTTGGGGAAATGGAGAGTGTTCTCATTATTTTATCTACAAATGAAAAGATATGTCAATTTATTGATATTGTGGTGGAAGACACACCGGATGGGTATGACTCATTCTGAACCAAGACTGGTCTGCAAGGTTAAAGGGGTATTTTGCTTCAGATTGGTCACATTTATGGTTGCCTCATAAAGGGGTCCCAAATCGAATCAAAATTTTAAGGGAGCCTTACATGAAACACAGTATCACTAAGTTGGAAGAAGAAAAGGAATCAACAAATTCTGTTTTGGGGAATTATCTAATGGAGCTTGAACTAAGACATCTTGCATCAGAAGAAGCCAACAATATGACTGACACTCAGCCTGATCTCCTTCAATGTTCACAGGCTGATGGGATTGATTGTAAATTGGTAGACATAGTTTCGGTTTTAAAAATAGCAGAATTAGATAATGGCTAGGTATTTCACATCTACAATCGAGCCTAGCCCCTTGACTCGTAAGTTGGTAGATCTATAGGGGTGGGCACAGAACTAATCAGGTAGTGGTTGGTTCTCAATTTTTACTCTGATTTTTTATTTGATGACCTTGTACATAAATAATTTGATGTAGTTTTCACTTTGATTTACCGCTGTTGTTTCTAGTTATTTTGGTTTGTTTTTGAATAAAAGAAGCAAACTTTTGGTTGCATGGAAAGCATCAGGGTTCTTCATTAATTGAAATATTTGGGATAGGACTGTGCATTCTTGTTTGAAATGATAGAATTTCTTCTAGTAAGTAGTTTTCCTAAATGGCTATGCACTCATTGAAGTCCTTCTTAACCCTTGAAGATAACTCAGAATCAAAAGGTATGGAATAGTTTCCAAAAGAAAAGAGGACAAAGTTATATCCTTCAGGAAAGAAGGTATATTTATGGAATATAGTGAAAGCTTGAAGGCTTACATAATATACTTCCCAGGATTCAATAATATCGACATTAGAATGGATGTACAATTTGACGAAGACTCGACTTACAACAAATCCTAAAAAATACCTATTGCAGAACTTGAATAAAGAGAAGTACCTATAATCCGAGATACAACTATGAACGAAGCAACTCTAGAAGAAAATCAAGAAATGGAAGAACCTCAGGAACCTATACATCCACCCCAAGAGAAGAATCCTTACAAAAGGAAACCTACATGGGTACGAGAGGCTATACAAGGTGCAGAGAGATATGGGGCTCCAGAAGAAGTGCACAAAGAAAGGAAGAGAACTAGTTCCTATTCCAGTTATGTAGCTCTATTGTGTGACATCATTGATAAAGAAACTTCCATCTATGAAGAAGCGGTAGAAAAGAAATAATGGAAGGATGCTATGATCAAGGAGTACCAGTAGTTCATGAAGAATGATGTCTGGGATGTGGTCCTAAGACCATTGGGGAGGTCTATTGTGACTTTCAAGTGGATCTATAAGATCAAGCATGTTGCAGATGGAAACATAGGGAATATAAAGCAATATTTGTGGAATGTGCCTTCTATGAGAAGGAAGGGATAGATTATGAAGAAACGTTTGCACCTGTAGCTAGATACACTTCCATCAGATCAGTACTTGCTTTGCTTGCTTCGATGAAATGGATGACACACTAGATGGATGTCAAGACCACATTCATGAATGGTGTAGTGGAAGAGGTAGTGTACGTGGAGCATCCACTCAGATTCGGGACACATGATAGGGAGATTCATGTGTGCAAATTGAAGAAGTCCATGTAGGTTGAAACAGGCACCTAGGACATGGTATGGTAGGATTGATAGCTTCCTGACTAGCTTGGGATTTACCAAGAGTAAATTAGATTCCAACCTTTACTATAAGGTTGAGGAAGGGATCATAGTGATACTCCTACTATATGTGGATGACCTAGTTGTGAAAGGTGAGGATGGGTTGATCCCTGAAACGAAGAGGAAGCCTGTTGTCGAGTTCGATATGAAATACTTGGGTAAGATGCACTACTTTCTAGGCATGGAAGTGTGGCAGAATGCCGATGGAATCTCCCTCGGACAAGGGAAATATGTAGTAGAGATCTTGAAGAGGTTTGGGATGATGGACTGCAAGGTCATGACCAAACCTATGGCATTGAACCTGAAGCTATTGAGTGATGCTTCATCAAAGTCGCTTGATGCTATGATGTATCATCAGGTGATTGGGTCATTGATGTACCTGACAAACATGAGACCATATATTTTCTTTTCTGTGAACACATTGAGCCAGTTCCTGACGGATCCGAGACATGTTTGCCTAATTGCTGCAAAGCATATTTTGAGGTACCTAAAGGGTATAGTTGATTATGGGCTCAATTATGAGGTGAATCATAAGATTAACCTATAGGATTATATGGATTCGTATTAGGAAGGAAATGCCATTGATAGGAAGTGCACTTTTGGGTGTTGCTTCAGTATGGGATTAGGTGTGATCTCTTGGTTTAGTAGGAAGTAGTCTTGCGTGGAACTAAGTATAGCTGAAGTAGAGTATGTTGTAGCTTGTTTGAATAGTTGTGAGGCAGTGTGGATGAGGAAGCTACTATCTGATTTGTTTGATCTCCAGTTGGATACTACTTGTATATATTGCGACAAATAGAGTTGTGTGAAGTTGTTAGAGAACCCGGTGTTCCATGAAAATTTGAAGCATATTGAGATCAAATATCACTATATCAAGGATATGGTGCAGAGAGGAGCAATGAAGCTCCAGTATGTTGTGATGGATGGGAAGATAGATGATGTGTTGACCAAGCCATTATCCAGAGTGAAGTTTGAGTAATTCAAAAAGAATCTTGGTGTTCTTCAGATTGAGGTTCCTTCCAAGGGGATGTAATGAGTTTGTATGCCCTTTTGACATGGTGGTACAATTGGTTCCTCCTGTGGTCAGATGTAAGTGTTGTGCCCTTCTGACATGGTTGTAGGATTGGTTCCTCCCATGGTCATATGTAAGTGCTATGCCATTTTGACATGGTGGTAGGATTGGTTCCTCCCTACAACCAACATGAAAAAGGGCTGGATCTTTAGAACTACAACCAGCATGAAAAAGGGCTAGATCTGGAGCAACCGAATCCAGTTGTCCATTAGTCGAATTTGACTATCATTTTAATAATGAATATAATAATAATAATATATTGGATGATGGATAAAATGTGCAATAAGATCGCCTTTTATATGGCTTGAGCCAACATAGTGAAGGGTTACACCCTTTCACTAGTAACCTAATAGTTTAATTAATATTCTATTTTATATTTGTTACACTGCCACTCCTTTTAAGGAAGCTTTGTCCTCAAAGCTTAAGTATTTTCCTAGTATCTTTCTTCATTCTGACTCAGTGTCAGTATTAGAATCGAACGAGGTCTCTTGTGTAAAAACTTGCACTTCCTTTCCATTGATGATTTTGCATTGTATTGTCTCATTGTTCCTACATTTATGACTAGGGGTCCAATCATCACCACATCGATGACATATGTTTTTATTCTTTTTTCTATTATCAGCGTAACTGTTAGATGGCTTTAATATATTTTCCATTTCATAGGCATATGATTGAGGTTTGTGGCATTGATGACTGGGTGACCACGTATCTGCACAGTACCTACATTCTGTCTCTTTTTCTTGCCGATAATGGTTATCGCCTCTTGTTTTAATTCCTTCCAATTTGCATTCTGCGGTTTTTGCTTTATGTCTTACTACTTCTATGTTAGGTATGTCATGCAACTTTAACTCTTTTTGGAGGTATGGTTTACGAACTCCTAAATAGGTTTCGAGTCTTTTCCTGTCAGACAACCCAAATACTCATGTTGATAAGGATTCCCATTGATGAGTGAATTCCTAAATGTTTCCGACTTGCTGTAGTCTGGTAAGTTTACTGAAAAAATCATCTTCTTTGATTCCTTGAAACCTATTAAAAAATCATTTTTGAACAAGTTCTAGGTGTAGGTAAAATTATCTCTCTTCCACCATAAGTACCAATTATAGGCATACCCTTCCATATGCATTGACGCATATTTCACCTTCTCCTCGTCAGATTGAATGTTGTGAATGTCAAAGTATTCTTCTGGTTTATTTAACCAAGCAACGCATTGGTATTCACTCCCATTGTATTTTGACAACTCTATTTTTGCCTTAGGTGGGTACACTTTGTAAGGACAGCATTGATTTCCTTTTGCCTTATGGTTTGATGGTGTTTTGGAACTACTGGACGATGAAAGTGACATATATGAAATGCTTTGTTGTTGGCGGTGATTTTTAGCTTTTTTATTCTCTACTATTTTACTTATAGCGTCTATTTTGTTGTTCAATCGTTGCTCCATATCTGGTAGTACTTGTGTTTCTATCTCTTGCTTAAGCGTCGCATTGTTAATCTTTATTTCTTTTTGCAATTCTTCTTGATTCTTTGCGAGTGTTTCCGGGGTGGAAACATGAAATGAGGCATCTACAATTTCTGGATTGCTGACTTGGCCGGACTGGGTATGAGCCTTTGTAACATCTCAATTAATGTATTATGGTTCTACGTGTTGGAGACATTTACCATCATACACACTCTTTTGGTAAAATTGGCCTAGTTAAACCACTATCCTAAGTATAATTGACATTAATTGACATTAATTGACATCAATGGAGCATTAATTGCCATCATCTAGTCACACCCACGCCTACCTACAGTCAAGGAGGCTAACTTAGCCTTCTCCTACAGTCAAGGAGGCTAACTGGAGCACTTCGGGGGTGATCTGAGTGATATCAATGCACCTAATTGCTAACTGGTGGTTACAATCAGTTCAACCAGTCATTTAAGGTGCCTCCTATCATTAAATATATTATTTAATGATTATTTGTTATTATTTAATGATCTGGAGTCAACAAGGTGCCTCCACCAACTTCTGATGGTCAGTTCAGCTTCAGTTAACCTCATCGGGGTTCATTGAAGTCATGGAACACTAGCACTTGATGGTTGGCTTGCTATGACATGTGTTTGATCTCCTTCAGTTGAGATTCAGTAATTTATTGCACTCCGACTTCAGTTAGGGGTTGGTGAGTCAATTAGGGTTTTGTTCAAGTGGTTAACTGAGTGTGAACCAATGGTTGAGAATCATTTAAGCTAGACTCACTCACGGAATTCGAATTGTCTCCTTAGGTATTCTAATTCTTGATGGAGTTAATCTATTGCTTAACATTGGTATTGTAACCATTCATTGTTTATTAAATATACAGAAAGGAAACCAATTTCGGTTCCAATTAACACCATTTCATGAGTATTTGTTGATTATTCTTTCATGAGATGGATTCTTAGTTCCTAGATCATGTGCAATAATTAATATGGTATCAGAGCATACGGTGGGATGAAGATCTATCTCTCAAAAACAAGTTTTTTGACAGATTTCTCCATGAAAAGTGAGCAATAGCTCAAAATTCCAGCACTGCACCAGAAGCCAAGGCTTACCACTCAATATCCCAAGTAAATAACTTGTTGATCAAGCTTGCTTGATTGACTATGCTGGGTGTGATGAAAGCCTAAAATGTGTATGCTGTCTGACCTTATTTTTCCCTTTCTGTCTTGATTTTCAGGTTTCTACAGGTGAAGCATTCGCTGCAGCATATCCAAATGGCCTCCTCAGTACCTCTCTTGACTCCATACAATTTCCACACATGGAAAAATAAAATGGAGGTTCAATTGCACTCCAAAGGACTCCATAGAGTTGCCATGGAAATTGAAGTTGAGCCTGGATCCACCATAGAAAAATCAAGATTCCTGAACAAGAAGGATGAAGCCTTTGGTTTCTTGTGTCTCTCTATTTTCGATGACCTTCTCTTCCATCTTACGGATCTGAAGACACCGAAAGAAATATGGGACAAATTGGAATCTCTATATGGAAAGCATGATGACTTGATATTTTACCAACTCAAAAATGAACTCATGTCTCTCCAACCTTCCAATTTCGAGACTCTAAATGATTTCTTTACAAAGTTCAAGCATATTTTTTTCCTCTTAAAGCAATGCAAAGTGGAGAAGGTGGATGATCAGCTCATCCTAGCCATCCTCTCCAAACTCAGGGTTGATTATTCAGTTTTTGTTTCTACATTTTGTGTGGGGAAGCTCACAACCCCCGGATGGAAGATGCCTACACTCAATGCCTTCATTGAGTCCCTAACTAATGAACATGACAAGCTTGTCCAGATGGGGATCATCTAATATTCCTGTGATCAAGCCCTCCATGTCTTGGGGCCCAAAGATATGAAAGGTAAAGAAAAGTAACAAAAAAATCAGAAAACTAAATTTGATGCTCCCAAGCCTAGAGTTGAAAATCAGCAGCATGATGAATCTTCCGGCTCAAGGAAGAACAAAGGAAAAGGGCACAATGGGAAATAAAAAGTCAAGTGCTCTTACCGTAGGAAGGGTTTTAACCTTAAACATGCCTGCATGAAGAAAATTATTGATGAAGCAACCTCTCTCCTTGAGAGGAGTCACATCAATATTCCGGAGAGCTTTCGGAGGAGAGATCACCAAGATTGGGAACCACAGCATGAGAAAGGTCATGCCCTCATGGCAAGCACTTCGAAGTCCAAAGCGCTACTAATTGATAGTGGAGCTCTGAATCACATGATGGCTGAAAAAGACTCATTTTCATTCTTGGATACTGGCAAATCCATCCCCATCCACATGGGAGATGACTCCACCATCATTTCCGAAGGACAAGGTACTATAGATCTAGAAAATGGTTTTTTTTCTAATGTTTTGTATGTACCGTCTCTAGCAGCAAATATCCTTAGTTTCTATCAAATGACACATACAGGAATGCCTAAGAGAGTCTCTTTCAGCCCAAATTATGTTGATATAATAGAAATTGCATCCGGGAAACTCATTGCAAAAGGCCTTGCAAATCATCATGCAAAAGCCTATGAGTTCTCTCACTTTTTTGAGGATGCAAATCCCACCGCTCTGCTAACTCATGGAAATGAGGTTATTAGGCTGTGGAATGAAATGTTTGGCCATATGAATTTCAAATATTTTCAGCAATTACAGAAAAACTCCATGGTTGAAGGCCTCCCGGTCATCAAGGCAACCACGAGAGTCTCCAAGGGCTGTGTGATTGGAAAACACCCTGAGCACAAGTTCGATCGAGGGAAGGCAAACCGAGCTACAAGCATATTGGGGCTGATACATTCTGATATCAGTGGTCCCATTCCTGTCACATCCATGAATGGATCAAGGTACCTCCTTACTTTTATTGATGATTTTTCAAGGTATACATGGGTTTTCTTTCTCAAAAAGAAATCAGAAGTATGTGAAAAATTTTCTGAATTGAAGGCCTTGATTGAAAATGCCTCTGGGCTTAAGATCAAGATCTTGATATATGATAATGGAGGGGAGTATGTCAGTAATGAGTTTCTGTACATTTTCTCCCAAAGTGGTATTCAGGTCCAACATTCAATTCCCTACACTCCCTAGCAGAACGGGGTAGCGGAAAGGAAGAACCGGTCTCTCAAAGAGATGACCACCTATATGTTGGAGTCAAGGAAGTTTGCTTAAAATTTATGGGATGAAGTCATGCATGCTGCAGCATACATTCAGAACAGGGTGCCACATTCATTAGTGAAAGGAAAGACTCATTTCGAATTATACTTCGGACACAAGCCAGATGTGTCGAACCTACGGGTGTTTGGGTCCACTGCATGGGCTCGGATTCCGCTTGATAAAAGAAGGGCTTTGCAACCGCAGAGCATAGAATGTCTGTTTATTGGGTATCCTAATAAATATAAAGGATTCAAGCTGCTGGATATCAATACCAAATATATCATCATCAAGAGAAGTGTCAAGTTTGATGAGCCTCTTCAGGAGGTGGAACTAGTGAAGGAGAAAACTGTTGAATTTCCTTCCTATTCCACTGAATATTTGAATGATGAAATTGGGGGTGATGACCATGATTTGAATGCTCTGATTTCTGATATCAGTGTGTAGAAATAATCAGATACTGAATCAGAACCTGAAGTGCAAAATAATCTTCCTACATGGGCCCAACAGACACTCTCCTCCGCAGAAGACAACATTGGAAATCCGGATGATCCAAGGAGAATCCAGTCTGATTTCCAAAGAGTGGGTATTGCGCTCTCTTGTTCTGATAATTTGATGTCCTAAACTTGCTATTTGATGATTAGTTCAGATAAAAAATCCTACTAACATGCTCGTAATGATCCAAGATGGCAAGTTGCCATGGATGAAGAGATGAATTCTCTTTAGAAAAACACTACTTGGGTGCTAGTTTCTCTTCCTCCAAGAAGGAAATTGGTTCAATGCAAGTGGGTGTTTTGGAAAAAGGTTGCTATTATTATTTAATGATATGAAGTCAACAAGGCACCTCCACCAACTTCTGATGGTTATTTCAGATTCAGTTAACCTCATCGGGGTTCATTGAAGTCATGGAGCACTAGCACTTGATGGTTGGCTTGCTATGACATGTGTTTGATCTCCTTCAGTTGAGATTCAGTCATTTATTGCACTCCGACTTCATTTAGGGTTTGGTGAGTCAATTAGGGTTTTGGTCAAGTGGTTAACTGAGTGTGAACCAATGGTTGAGAGTCAGTTAAGCTAGACTCACTCACTAAATTCGAATTGTCTCCTTAGGTATTCGAATTCTTCATGGAGTTAAGATATTGCTTAACATTGGTATTGTAACCATTCATTGTTTATTAAATATACAGAAAGGAAAACAATTCTGGTTCCAATTAACACCATTTCATGAGTATTTGTTGATTATTCTTTCATGAGATTGATTCTCAGTTCCTAGATAATGTGCAAGAATTAATACTGCGTCATAGTGCTCATGTTCTGTGTTAAGGTGTTTATGTTTTGCGTCGTGGTACTCATTTTGTCATCCAAGTCTTTTTGTTTTTCGTTCAGGATGTCAAGTTTGTTGTCGAGCCTTCTTTCTAGTACCAAAAAAAGCTTGTCTTTGAGTAATGTATTGTTATTTTACATCTTTTCCTTCAAGAATTTTAGGTTAGCAACAAGGGACCTAATGTCCTTCTCCATTTTTTCGATTTGCTCTTTTAGCTCTGCCATGGTCTTGGACCTTGTATGCGGAGTTGTGTATTTCAACTCTATTTCAGCTAATAATATATTAATTAATTAATTAATTAATATTATTATTATATATATATTTTTATGAACTATATAATATTTTGTATATAGTTTTTTCTTTAAATAAATATTATAATATAATAATATATTCTTATTATATATAAGATTTAATTTTTATAAAAATTGTTTTTATTTTCTTTTGTAGGATTAGCATTCTCGTGGAGAAGGAGAGTTGGAATTTTAGGGTTGATGGTGATGAGGCACAAGGAAGCAAGTTCTAGATGGGAGGAGATGGGGGCAGGCTGTGAGCAAGCGGTGAGCAAGCAAAGGAGTAGGCTGGGCGATAGCGCGTAGTGTAGTAGAATGAAGGCAGCGCGGGAAATGAAGGATGGTGGCATGCAGTGAGTAGATGATGGGGGATGGAGGCATGTGAGTGTTGGATTTGAGTGCGGGAAGCTAGACCTTGAGGAAAATGCAGAGGCAGCGTGGAAGTGTGACAACGAGGAGAAATAGATGGGAGGGAGGATGGGTGATGGGCGGGAACCAACAAGATGGGTGATGGGTGGTAGGACTATGTGATTGATTGGGAATGGCTACTAAGGAGATAAGGGAAGAAGGTGTGAGATGTAGAGGAAGGGTGGCATGGAGGGTTTCACATGGAGTGAGGTGGAGGAGGAGAGGAGGGAAAGAAATGTGGTGGAGAAAAGATGATGAAAAGTGAGAGGAGCGTGAAGGTGAGGGAATGGAGGAGTAAGTAGCGAAAAGAAAATGAGGAAATGATGAGCTGAATCTGAGCTGAGTGTTGGAGGAGCCAAATCTGAGCTCTAGATGAAGGAGCCAAGCCTAGCTCTGATACCAAATGGAGCAACCGAATCCGATTGTTCGTTAGTCGAATCCGACTATCATTTTAATAATGAATATGAATAATAATAATATATTGGATGATGGATAAAATGTGCAATAAGCTCTCCTTTTATATGGCTTGAGCCAATATAGTGAAGGGTTACACCCTTTCACTAGTAACCTAATAGTTTAATTAATATTCTATTTTATATTTGTTACAAGATCTGTAGAGGAAGACCTTGCATAGGGCAAGGCCTACAACCACCATGAAAAAGGGATGGCTTTGTAGAACTACAACCAGCATGAAAAGGGGGTGGCTCTATACAGGAAGACCTTGCAAATGGAAAGGCCTACAACCAGCATGAAAAAGGGTTGGCTCTATAGAGGAAGAACTTGCAAAGGGCAATGCCTATAACCAGCATGAAAAAGGGTTGGATTTGTATAACTACAACCAACATGAAAAAGGATTGGCTCTATATAGGAAGACCTTGTAGAGGGAAAGGCCTACAATCAGCATGAAAAAGGGTTGGCTCTGTAGATGGAGAACTACATCCAACATGAAAAATGGCTTTCACAATAGATCTAAATCTAGCATGAAAAAGGGTTGGCTCTGTCGATGAAGACCTACATGGATGCTAGGCCTACAACCAGCATGAAAAAGGGTTGGCTCTATAGAACTTCCTATGAATATTAGAATTGAGAGATAACACCATTTTCTCAAGATAGTGGGAGCAGTGATGATGATGATGATCCAGCTTTGATGATGATCCTGTGATGAAGACTTGTGCCGATGAACTTTGTTAAGAGAATGCCTTCCTAGTTAAGAGGGAGTGTTGATGTATTTGTAACTTCAGAATGTATTCACGTGTATATCTTATATTGTATTTCATTGTACCCCTATTTTTCTCCAATCAGGAGAATCATTAATATAATAAAGTAATGTAAAGTCATAGAGGTTAAACCTCCTTTGTAAGTCAGGGAAATAGTCCCCATAGTTGAAGGGTACTAGGGTTATTAGACTCTCCTAGTGAGGTCATCCCTAGTAAGTATTTTTTAAGAGGAAAACTAGTATAAATAGAGAGTGAGACTCTCTATTTAAGACACACACTCACTCAACTATAGTGCATGAGTGAGAGAAGAGGAGCTCACACAAGTGAGAAAGAGAACAATTGTCAAAGATCATCTTTGTATTTTGGGTTTTACTTTTGGTATTGGTGCTCATTCTATCTTTGAGTAAGTTGTGGGGTTTTATCCTTTATGGTTTCCCTAAGGAAAAATCTTTGCATCTCTTGTCTCTTGTGATTATTGCTGTGCATTTTATTCTCTCAGATAAGATCCTAGATAATATTGATTAAATTATAAAAATCTAACAATATGATCGATTCTAATGATTCTACCTTCATGAGGAAAGCATACTATGTGAAACACGGATGATATGACCTCCTTCATAGTGTAAATACAATTCCTACCCAGTAAAATATTGCAGTCATGGGGTTCATCAACCACCTCGATATCGACTAACACAAGCTTCCTCCCCAACTAGACCTAAAGAGAAGCAATAATTCTATGTGGTATAAACGAACACCCTTGAAATGTAGTTAGAATGGTCATATACTAGGAAAAATGAGGAGAGTTGAGGGAATTCCAACAATGTAAATACATCATTAACATCAAATCACCTTCATCAACAACTGCACATTTTATGGTTTTTTTCAAACACTCCACATGGACTTGGAAAATCACGTGGTAAGGAAAGCAAGGTTGAACATTAGAGCTATCGAACTTGATCATTCTAGTGCCACTTAAATCAAGTTCTCTTAAGGAATATAATTCCTCTATGTAGTACACATATGGAGTACCTCTAAAGACGACAAAGCACACTGTGTGTGGCCTAGATCCTCAACAATGGAATAGTCACAAGTAAATATGAACCCAAAATAATGGCATATATGTATGATTTTCGACATTAGTCTTTGGTTAAAATCCTAAAATACATGGTGTTGGAGCAGTGATGAATCCTTATTACCTTATTTTATACCTTAGACAATATTATTTTCCTCTATGCATTAAATTTATATGCTTAGACTTAGGGAAATTCATCTAGGAGGTGAACCAGTTATTTCAGGCCATTCACACACACTCCGGTGCTTTGATTTGGTAAAATCAGCACATGTGTACCCTGATTAATTCCTTGGAGTGCTACCTCCTTCAATTGGGGGATATAGGTTTGACTAGGTATGCTAGTGGTGTATTTTTCCTATTTTGGCTCTCCTATGAGCATTTATTGCCACATTGAGCCTCCCACTCACCTCTATATTCTCACCCATTCTTTCCTTGGACTCATTAATTCCCCAACACACTTCACAAATGTTCACACCTTGTTTCATTATTTTTTAGGTTGAGTTGGAGCTCCATTGGTCCACCTAGGGGGGATTAAGGTCAACTCTTACCGTGACATATGTACACTCCCAATTGGCTTCCTGAGCTTCACGCATTTTTACCAATGTATTATAAGTATGTACCATAACATCTACAATATTTATAGTAATAATATGATAATTTATTAGCACCATTCATACGTGCTATTCTAGAAATTTTATGTCTCTTTTGTTGTTCTATTGCACATTTTGTCAAACACTTTGAGTGTGAATATTTCTCTAGCTCTTAAATCTCACTGAGAATAAAATTATGACATGGTATCAGAGCTAGTTGGAGCTGCAAACAAATATTGTGAGGTTTGAGTTGTTCTTTAGGGAATATTTCCAGAAAACTTGAATGTTTGCCTTGCAGGTTTAACAACGTTTTTGTCACAGGTTGCGCAAGTAAGATGGAGCAAACTCAAGCATTGCTTACTCCATTCAATTATTTTGAATGGAATTTCGATATGGTCATCTAGTTGAGGTCCAAGGGGCTCTACTAGGTCACCATGGGGATTGAACTTGAGTCAAATTTTGTTGTGGAGAAAGCTAAGTATTTTAATAGACTTGATGAATCTTTCGGTATGCTCTTCCTCAACACTTCTATGGAACTCCTCTTTCATATAGAAAATATTGGCACACCGAATGAAGTTTTGCTCAAGTTTGATTCACTATTCAGGAAGACAAATGAAAGGAGAGGCCATCATCTTGAGAACGAGCTAATCTCCCTGAGCCGAGCTCACTACGAGACTATTGAATACTTATTTACCAAGTTTAAAGTGATAGTACTTCAAATAAAAAATTTTGGCATAGATAATAAATAGGATCATCTTATATTGTCCATCCTTTTTAAGTTAGGTCCTGAGTATTCGGTGTATGTTTCAACATTCCACTCAAGCAGGCTTACAACTATAAATTGGAGGATGAATACGCTAGCATATTTCATGGAGTCTTTGACTTAGGAGAAGGAAAAGATCATACCAATGTGTACCATAAAATCCAAAGATAAATCCCTTTCTTCTGGTGTATCAAATCAATCCCAGAGCAAGAAGAAATATTTGAAGCAAAAGGAGAAAGAGAAGAAGCAATCAAGTTCAAAAATCTCTAGTTCTAATGATGGGAGCTCAAGATCCAGGAGGAGGAGAAACAAGAGAGAGAGAGAGACCTACATATGTTTATTGCAGAGTTTCACATCTTGAAATATATTGATTCATAAATAATATGTACATCATGACCAATCTCCTTGATGAGAACCATATTGCTCTTCCAGAATATGCAAAAAGATGGGAGCGCAAGCAAGGAAGTGGTAAGCCTGAGCATGCATTGAGTGCATGGGTAAAAAAAAATTCTGATATATCTGTTTATGATGGATATGTTTCTGATTTAAATTCCTATATATCATAATATTAATCCTCCATCCATTCCTTGGAATAAACCCCAATCATTTTACCAAAGCTTCCCCCCAAAACTAGTCATTTTTTGCTAGTTTTTTTATGAGTCTTCTAAAATATATTTCCCAATACAATCAGATATTTCCCATTATTATTATTAATTTTAAATAAATTCTGATATATATCCTATTACATTCATTGATCCATTTCCCCAACCATTTCATGACCAAAATACCCAATGACCCTCAAGTTCACTAGTTGGAAATTCTGAAAACTGCTTAGTTACCAATGCTACGTCTCTTGTATATGTTGATGTTAAGTCTTGTATGTATTTCATTGGTTTTAAAGCGATATAATTGGAATTCATGGGGATTCTATTCCATATTTCTATACTTTATTTCACCACCCATGTTTCAAATCTCAAGTCTCCATACCTTCCAGGTTCACTCAATTGCAATTATGATCTAGTTGCTCACTCTTCTCTTCCTATGGATCCATTCACTCATGGAGAAAATATACCTCTTATATTTATTCTTTGTATGAAATATATTCTGATATTTCAGAGCCTCATGATCTTTTCTACATATTTTTGAAGGTGTTTCATCAAATTGAGAGAAATATTCATGGTTTTAGTCATGATATGGCAGCTACACATGATGTAGATTTTGTTGAATCTTTTGATGTTATTTGGGAAAGCGTTTGCAGAGATATATTTTCCATGGTTGATTATGATATTATATAAGAGTATTCCTACAGCAAAATATATTCTTATGATGCCCCTCCATCATCAAATGATTACCATCAAAGGGCTTCTCCACATTATCTTTGTTTACATCACTTTGATGCATTGATGCATGATCTTGGCATCCACAACATCTTCACCAAGTCCATCACCAAGAAGTTTTTATTTCAGCTCATTCAAGTGAAGAATAGGAACTTCTGAAGACCTTTTTATCTCTGTCATATCCATTTTTGAGGGGATTTTTGTCCCACGAGGTTTTCCTTCTTACCTCAATTACATGGATCAATAAACTTTATTGTAAAAAGGTGACTTGTGCCTTAGTTGCCAAGGCCTTAGTAAATCATTTTGAATAAGTTGTAATAATTCTAGACTAAGGGGGGATGTTCAAGAAGTAATGCATCCTTAGTACCTTGGTTTATACTTTAGACAATTATTTTCCTCTATGCATTAAATTGCTATGGTTAGACTTAGGGAAATTCATTTAGGATGTGAACTGGTTATTTTTAGACCTTTCACACACACTCCAATGCTCTAGTTTGGTAACCTCAACATATGTGAACCCCCATTAATTCCTTGGAGCACTACCTCCTTTTGTTGGGGGATCTAGGTTTGACTAGGGGCACTAGTGGTGTATTTTTCCTATTTTGGCTCTCCTATGAGCATTTATTGACACATTGAGCCTCTCACTCACCTATATCTTCTCACCCAGGCTTTCCTTGAACTCACTAATGCCCCATCACACTTCACCAATGTTCACACCTTGGTTCGTTACTATTTAGGCTGAGTTGGAGCTCCATTGGTCCACCTAGGGGGGATTGAGATCAAATATCACCATGACACATGCACACTCCAAATTGGATTCCTAATCCTCAAAAATATTTCCCAATGTATTATAAGTATGTACCATAACATCTAAAATATGTGCAATAATAATATGATCAGTTATTACCACCATTCAGATGTGTTATTCCATCTATTTTATGTCTCTTTTGTTGTTCTCTTACACTTTTTTAAAACACTATGAGTGTGAATATTGCACTAGCTCCTAGATATCACTAAAAATCAAATTCTGACACTTGAATTCTATAAATGTTAGTTGATTATCGTCGTATCTCCGACAACAATATGTAGTGGTCATATTTTCGACAAGTAATGGTCGAATTTCTGACCACATATATATTAATATACAAGTTCAATATGTGACAAATAGACATTGAATATTATAAAAAATATTTTTTGAATATTCTACGACATAGTTGTCAAATATTCAACTCCAAATCCTATCAAGAAGGAATGATATCTGACAACAACCTCGTCAGATATGAGACACATTTACATCGGATATTCTATGCCTAACTTGTCGGTTATTCTACAACAAAATCGTAGGATATTCGACTCTTACCTCTATGAAGAAGTAATGATATCTGACGATAGATATGGTGGATATCCAACCTAAAATACTTTATAGACGGTCGTATAGGTGACAGCATTTGGTGTCGGAGGTATGTCATGGCTCTTGAAAAAATGGGGAATTAAGTTGGATATTCGACGATAGAAAAGAGAAAAACCGACAAGAGTTGTCATTGATGGTATGGCATGTTGGAAAAACCCCACCAAAAAAGCCTCGTTGATATGGGTTCTCACTCTGTCAATGCCCAACTAGTGCGATCTCCTTGAGCACCAGCCCAGACAGGTTTTACCTTGCCCAACAACATCTGTAGAGCAGACAAAGTCTCACCCGAGACATTCAAGGGAGAGATTTTGGAACCAAGTTTCCGGTAGTAAGAAGGGAATATATGGCATCTACGGTTTCGACCTGATAACTATTAGATTACAGAACTAAGACAGTTATCACAATTCATCTTCACAACTACAGATCTAACAGATCACATCATTCATTTATCGCATCAGGATCGTTCATAGAACAACTCATATCTAACAGATCACATCATTATTTTTTCATATCAATATTATTCATAAAAAACTTTAATAATCTTCTTCATCATTGATCAGAATTGTGACAGAATTGGGATAGATAGCATCATCAGTTTATTGCAGCAACATCAATAAATCATAAACAGATTCAATCCATTTCTTATTGACATCACAGCAGAGAAAATAGGAAAACAAAAGATAAGATTTAGGCAAAAACCATCATGTCATATGAATTCTTCGCAACAGATCCAAAACAGATAATTCTTCTCCACAGCAGGAGGCCGATTGGATTATCACATATTCAGTCTCTTGATTTAGTGTTTCTTGCATATTTTCAAACAATTTTGTGAGTTCAATTGTTCTAATATTGGGATTAATTTCTACAAGTACATTTTTATACAAAATAAAAATCATAAAATAGTGCAGGGGGGGCACTACACTATGATATGGGTATATATTGAGGTGGAGGAGTAGCTATCTCCATTGTTAGGAATCATCATTAAGGTACATATGCAAATCCCAACGATGTTGTTTAGGAAGTGTTAGGACTGAGAGGACTTGTTTGGGTAATATTAATGGGATACTTAATAAGATCTATTGAATCTCTCCTAACATATAATATCAAAAAACATCTAATGATGGATGCTTGGTTACTTTATTTGTGTTGGGGTTGTTCTAACTTCTCATGTTGAGATATGATATGATAAGGATCATGTGGCCATATTGACTCTAGATTGTGACCACCAATGACTTTTTGGTCTATATCCATCATCTATAAAGAAATAATAAAGTGGTACTTCAGCCTTCATCATTGTCTCTTAACAAGTCTCAAATATTGTATTCAGATGGAATATGCAAGCAACTGTTATGTAGTATGTAGTTTCATGGATTGTTTTAGGCAATGGGTATCTTAATCATGTGAGATATTACTTCACATTGAATCTATGTAAGCAATGACAATATAGGTTGAGGTATTGAGTCATATGAAAATCCTAAAATAAACATTTATAGTTTCCTACAACAACAAATAAGATAATTTATAATTGTATTTCAATAACAACATACCTTAAATTGCAAAAGACAATTGCCACTCATGCGAAGTCATATTTATAACAACATGTCTCAATAATTACATTTTCCAATTGAAAGAGACAAAAAGAACTCCGTCTTAGAAAACACAAATTTTTTTACGATCCAATGTCATTACATGATGAGGAACATATAGTGTAGTATTGGATTCTTCCTTAATGAAATAGCCAAACCAAGACAAACAATTTTTTTTTATAACAAACGAACACATACATATTCTAGAGGTGTAACAATGTCTAGAAGTAGATTTTGATGGAATAGAAATTAACACCACTTTATCTTTCACACTCTCCCCTAAAGTAGACATCATCCTAGAAAATAGACCACTCGACATCCTCTTAATATCTGAGTGGTGATTTATCATAAATGATTGAAATTGAACAACAATTTTTTTTCCTCTTTATGGAGGGCTTTTAAATTGACTTTTTGAACTTGATACACTCGTTTTATCTAGTTACACAGAAGTTATGAGTTGGTGAAGACCGAAATGTCATTTGCACCATAGTTTTTGTCTTCTTTTAGCTCTTCAATGAGGGAAACATAAATGATTCATTGTTTGGTGTCCTATCATATATATCCCATGTTCTTTGGAAAAACTCAAACAAATCATTTTTGTATAGAACATAAGTAATGATTTCTCATCCTATATTTAGGTAACATGACACGTCAAAGCATAATGTCCATTTATTCACTATCGTGTATGTTTTGAATGACCTAAAAAGACAAAAACATAAACACAATTTTTTTTATGAGATGCTAATTGAAAAATTAAATCAAATACCTTGAAAATGTCACAATAGAGCATAACGTAGGCAGATTGTATCTCAACAAGTCATGCCAAACTCATAAAAACTAAACAGAATAAAAATCTAATTCATGGGCTGACACATTAAATCCGTTGATGTATTTGTAACTTTGGAATGTATTCATCTATGTATATTATGTATTGTAACCCGATGTTTATTCCAGGATGTATCTATTATGTAATTGAGTCATGTTGTCATGCCTCGATGTTTCGATTGGGAGAATCAATAATGTAAACAATTCATGTCAAGTCATAGTGGGTAACCCTCCGATTGTGTAAGGGTTAAAGTCCCCGCAGTTCCGGGGCACTAGGGTTATTAGACTCTCCAAATAGAGGTTGGCCCTAGTAGGGTTTTAGTCATGTCAAGATTAGTGTAAATAGAGAGCTGGGGTCTCTATTTAGTACACATCACTCACACACTCAAGTGTAGTGCATAGTTGAGGAAGGAGAAGACACTAGGGCTAGACAAGAAGAAGATTACTGGTGTCAGGAGTGCATCTTAATGTTTTGGGGTTTTACATCTTGTGCTGATTCTATCTCTGAGGAAGTTGAAGGGTTTTCTCCATTTATGGTTTCGACAATCAAAAAAACTGTGTTCATTGTCTCTTTTGTTTGATTGTTGTACTTGTTATTCTCTCAATAAAGATCCTTACATAATGCTAGCATAATGTTGAAAAACTAACATGGTATCAGAGCTAACCTGAGAAGAAGACATTGTGTAGCTGTGGGAACTAGGGCTTCCTAGTTTGTGAATCTTCCTTCACATATTTTCAGCAAAAGTAAGGTGGAACAAATCTCCTCCTTAGGGAGCATCTTTCTGTCGAAGCAGAATCCAATTCTGAGGTTTTTCAGTTTTGGACCTATCACTGCTGTCGAAAATTAGGGATTTTTACAGAAGAGGAATTGTTCAGTGAGCACAGGCCTGGATTGATCTCCTCCCAAAAATCGAAGTTAGGGGCAAATTTCAAGGCATTTGGGTAGACAGAACTCTGAAAAAGCAAAATCCTAATTTGCTCCTAAACCAGCTCTGCAGGATTTCAGCTCAAGTTTCAGATCCGACATCTTGAACCTGGTAAGATCTAAAATCATTTGTATTTCCATTTGAGGTTATCATTTAATATGTCTCATCATAACAAGCTTGATGGAAATCTTGAGGGAGCTGAAAAATTTCAAGCCTAGAAGTATAGGATCTCCTTGGTCCTGGAGGAAAATGAATTAGACTCCTACATCCATAAGGAGGTTCCAGTTCCAGAGGGAGATGAGGCAAAGGCCTTACATAAGAAGAATATGGTTATGGAAAAGAGGATCATTGCTGATTCTATCAAGGATCACCTTATCCCATTGGTGTCCTCTCTCAAGACACCTAAAGCTATGTTTGATGCCCTAACCAAACTATTTGAAGGAAAGAACATCAATTGGAAGATGACCCTGAGAAACCAACTGAAGAATGTGAAGATTCAAAATGCAGAAACCATCCAGTCTTACTTCACAAGAGTTTCTCAAATCAAAGAGAAACTAGAAGCAGTTGATGAAGAAGTGTAAAATGCAGAGATTGTAAGGACTACATTGAATGGCCTTCCTAGGTCATGGGATTCTTTCATTCAAGAAATCTGTGCTAGGAAGAAGTTAGTCAAGTTCAGCAGACTATGGGAAGAGTGCTCTCAAGAAGAAGCTGAGATAGCAGCTTGAGAAGAGAAGATGGAAAGTGAAGACCAAGCTCTTACAGTACACTCCAAGTCTCACTCCAAGTCAAGTAAAAGAAGACCTCATGGTTCTAGAATTAAGCACTCTCACAGAGATAATACTAGAAGAGATGTATCTAGGATCATATGCTATAATTGTGATGAAGCAGGACACTATGGAAGGAATTGTCCTGACAAACAGAAGATATTAAAGAAGAGAAACAAAAGAAGACATCATGCTCATGTTGCATGAGGATGATGAACCATCCAAAAAGAGATCCAGATATGAAAGTGAAGATTCTTCAAGCGAGGATGAATATGTTTTGATATCATCTCTCACAGGTAACATTACTCATGGTAGTGATGATTGGATTATGGACAGTGGGGCTTCCAAACATATGACTAGATTCAAGGAATCCTTTGTAAGACTGTCAGAACATGAATCACCACACAAGGTAAAGCTAGGAGATGACTACCAATATCCAATAAAAGGTAGTGGGGAATCTTCATATAAGTTAGACTCTGGAAAATCTCTAAAAATGAAAGAAGTATTGTTTGTGCCAGGACTCAAGAAGAAACTTCTCTCCATATCAGCATTAGATGCAAAAGGAATGTGGGTTGCATTCATAGATGGTCAAGTCATCATGTGGCCAAAAGGAAAGACTATCGATGATGCGGTAGTAATCGGAGAACAAGAAGGAGGATTATACAAACTGAAGGGCCATCCAGAACAAGTCTTGGTCCATGACACAGTAGAGCCAAGTGAACATTGGCATAGAAGGCTTGTACATGTGCATTACAGAGCACTACCTATTGAAAGCAAAGTTGTCGAAGGTCTTCCAGAAATTCAAGCAAAACATGATGGGGTATGCAAAGGATGTGTGAAAGGAAAGAATACAAAGAAGACATTTCCAAGTAGTGAAAGCAAAGAAAAAGGAATCTTGGAAATCATCGACTCCGATGTATGTGGTCCTATGTCATCAAACTCTCTAAGTGGGTATGCATATTATGTTTCTTTTATTGATGACTTTTCTAGGAAGACATGGGTTTACTTCATGAATAACAAATATGAAGTATTTAGCAAGTTTAAAGAATTCAAAGACTTTATCAAAAACCATACTGAAAAGAAGATCAAGACCATTAGATCAGATAATGGTGGAGAATTCACTTCAAATGAATTCAAAGAGCTATGCAAAGAATTAGGGATTAAGAGGGAGTTGTCCAATCCTCATAATCCACAACAAAATGGGGTGGTGGAATGGAAGAGCAGAACCATCATGGAAGCTGCAAGAGCCATGCTTCATGATCAAGACCTTCCTATGCATCTTTGGGCAGAAGATGCCAGAACAATGGTGTATGTACAGAACCGTACTCCACATAGAGTACTCGAGAACAAGACTCCTGAAGAAGACTTCTCTGGCAAGAAACCAGAAGTCAAGCATCTTAGAATATTCGGCTGTCCCGTGTACATCCACATTCCAAAAGAGAAGAGGAATAAATTAGATCCTTCAGAAAAGAAGGGTATATTTGTGGAATACTCTGAAAGCTCGAAGGCTTACAGAATATATTTCCCAGGATATAAGAATATTGACATCAGCAGGGATGTGACATTTGATGAAGACACAACTTACAACAAATCTAGAAAGAGACCTACTAAAGAACCTGAAGAAGCAGAAGCACCCAGAATCCATGATACAACTATGAATGAAGAAACTCGAGAAGAAGATCGAGAATTTGAAGAACCACAAAGACCTGTAGATCCACCTCTAGAGAAGAATCCTCATAAGAGGAAACCTGCTTGGTTATGAGAACTTATCCAAGCTGTGGAAAGATATGGGGATCCAGAAGAGAATCACAGAGAAAGAAAGAGCACCAGATCCTATTCCAAGTATGTATCTTTACTATGTGATTTCATTGATAAAGAACCTTCCAGTTATGAAGAAGTAGTAGAACAGATAGAATGGAAGGATGCTATGATCAAAGAGTACCAATCGATCATGAAGAATGATGTTTGGGATGTTGTCCCAAGACCAAACAAGAAGTCAGTTGTAACTTCCAAATGGATCTACAAGATCAAACATGATGCAGATGGTAGCATTGAAAAGTATAAGGCGAGATTTCTAGCTCGAGGTTTCTCTCAGAAAGAGGGATTAGAATATGAAGAGACCTTTGCACCTCTAGCTAGATACACTTCCATCAGATTAGTACTTGCTCTAGCTGCAGTGATGAAATCGAAGATACACCAAATGGATGTCAAGACTGCTTTCTTGAATGGTGTAGTGGAAGAGGAAGTGTATGTAGAACATCCACTCGGTTTTGAGACACATGATAGGGAGTCTCATGTATGCATATTGAAGAAAGCCCTGTACGATTTGAAACAGGAACCCAGGACATGGTACGGAAGAATCGATAGCTTTCTATCCAGTTTGGGCTTTACCAAGATTAAAGCAGATTCCAACCTTTACTACAAGGTTGAAGATGGCAACCCAGTGATGTTTCTACTATATGTAGATGATCTGTTCATGAAAGGAATGGATGGGTTGATTACTGATACGAAGAGAAAGCTTGCTGCCAAGTACAAGATGAAGGACTTGGGTATGATGCATTACTTTCTAGGTATGGAGGTGTGGCAGAGTGTGGATGGAATCTTCCTTGGACAAGGGAAGTATGCAGTAGATATCCTGAAGAGGTTTGGGATGATGGACTGCAAGACTATGGCCACACCTATGGAATCGAACCTGAAGCTATTGAATGATGCTTCTTCAGAGTCAGTTGATGCTACAATGTATCGTCAGATGATTGGGTCATTGATGTACCTGACGAAAACGAGACCAGACATTTTCTTTACTGTGAACACCTTGAGCCAGTTCTTGATAGATCCAAGAAGTGTTCACTTGATTGCTGCAAAGAATGTTCTAAGGTACCTGATGGGTACAATTGATTATGGGCTCAAGTACGATGCGAATCAAAAGATCAACCTGGAGGGTTATGTTGAATCATATTGGGCAAGCAGTGCCATCAATAGGAAGAGCACTTCAGGGTGTTGCTTCAGTATGGGATCAGGTGTGATTTCTTGGTTTAGCAGGAAGCAATCTTGTGTGGCACTGAGTACAACTGAAGTAGAGTATGTCGTACCTTGTTCAGCTAGTTGTGAGGCAGTATGGATAAGGAAGCTACTGTCTAATTTATTTGATATTTAGATGGATGCTACTTATATACATTGTGAAAACCAGAGTTGTGTGAAGTTTTCATAGAATCCAGTGTTCCATGACAAGTCGAAGCACATTGAGATCAAGTATCAATATATCAGGGATATGGTGCAGAGAGGAGCAGTGAAGCTCCAGTATGTTGCGACATAGGAACAAACAGCTGATGTGTTGATGAAGCCATTAGCCAGAGTGAATTTCGAGTACTTCAGGGAGAAGCTTGGTGTTCTCCCGATCGAGGTTTTCTCCAAGGGAAATTTATGAGTCCCAAAGCCATTATGACAAGCACGTTAGATGTAAGGGCTGATCCATTATGTCATGGTGAGAGGATTCAGTTCCTTCCATGTCAGATATGAGTGCTGGCCATTCTATTGAGTAGGATAGATGTAAGGGAAACCACCACTCTCTGGGAGAGTGGATGCACCTGGCCAGTTACTAGGTAGCTCAGTTTGAGACTGGGGGCCTTTCTGGTGAGGGTGGAGGAATTGGTTCCTTCCAGGTCAGATGTGAGTGCATGCCATTCTCTCATGGTGAGAGGATTAAGTTCCTTCCATGCCCGATGTAAGTACAGGCCATTCCATCATGGTGAGAGGATTAAGTTCCTTCCATGGCCGATGTAAGAGCAGGACATTCTTTCATGGTGATAGGATTAAGTTCCTTCCATGTCAGATGTAAGGGCGGGCCATTCTATCATGGTGAGAGGATTCAGTTCCTTCCATGATAGATGTGAGTGCGGGGCCTTTCTGATTTGATTGTAGTTTACTACATGATTAGATGTGAGTGTTGGGTGTTCCTTTCTGATGAGTAGGTCAGATGTAAGTGTTGGGCATGCCTTTCTGATGAGTAGGTTAGATGTAAGTGCTGGACAAAGACCTACCTAATGGTTAGGCCTACAACCAACATGAAAGAACGCTGGCTCTATAGAACTTCCTATGACAAGAAAGTACACACATGATGATGACTAGATGAGATCCAGATTGAGCTATGATTTAGATCTGATTATGATGAATCTGAGAGATCCAGATCGAGTGATGATCCAGATCTAGCAGTGATGATCCAGATCCAGATCCAGATCGAGTGATGATCTAGATCCAGTCCAGTGATGATCTAGATCGAGTGATGATCCAGATCCAGTGATGTTGATCCAGATCGAGAGATGATCTAGATCCAGTGATGATGTCCCATGATGATCCAGATCGAGAGATGATCCAAATTAGAAGAATGAAGATGACTTGAAGACGAAGATGACTTGAAGACTTAGAAGGATCGAGATGCAGATGACGAGATGATCCAGTTGATACAGAGAAGAAGACCAATGCTGAAAATTGTGTCGAAATAATACCTTCCTAGTTAAGAGGGAGTATTGATGTATTTGTAACTTCATAATGTATTCATCTATGTATCTTATGTATTGTAACCCGATGTTTATTCTGGGATGTATCTATTATGTAATTGATTCATGTTGTCATTCCTCGATGTTTCGATAGGGAGAATCAATAATGTAAACAAGTCATGTCAAGTCATAGTGGGTAACCCTCCAATTGTGTAAGGGTTAAAGTCCCCGCAGTTATGGGGCACTAAGGTTATTAGAATCTCCAAGTAGAGGTCATTTCTAGTAGGGTTTTAGTCATGTTGGGATTAGTATAAATAGAGAGCTGGGATCTCTATTTAGTACACATCACTCACACACTCAAGTGTAGCGCATAGTTGAGGAAGGAGAAGAAACTGGGGCTAGACAAGAAGAAGATTAGTGCTGTCAGGAGTGCATCTTACTGTTTTGGGGTTTTACATCTTGTGCTGATTCTATCTCTAAGAAATTTGTGGGGTTTTCTCCATTTATGGTTTCCCCAATCAAAAACACTGTGTTCATTATCTCTTGTGTTTGATTGCTGTACGTGTTATTCTCTCAGTAAAGATCCTAACATAATGCTAGCTTAATGTTGAAAAACTAACAAAATCTACAAAATCACTAAATGAAATTGAATATGGAATAGGATTAGTAAATTTAATGAATCTATAGGATTAGTAAATTTATTTTTGCCTCTATGAATTATAATACAAGTAACTTCCCAAATGCTCTTTGAAAAACTTTCTCCATTCTTAAAACGTAATGATATGTTACTAAATCATAATGATATTAGTTTCAACACTCCCCTTTAGATCAATATAGCATTTACATTAAACATTACATCCAATAACCTAGCTCATATACTTTATATAACCCTTGTAGACCTACTGGATGTCTCACTTTCATCTAGACCTACTGGACTCCCCTCGTTCGAGGAAGAAAGATATGACAAATACATGTTTGGTTCTACTTGCACCATGGAAAAAAGTTCAAATAGGATGTTGTTGGGTATACATAATTCATATTAGATAATTACAAGCCATTAAGGAATGCATTTTCCACTATCATCATACATAGTTAGCATTTCTCCTCTAGTCTTTAAAATGCATATATTAACCAAGGTGTACCGTAAAGGTGGAGAAACAACCCATTTTACCCATAGGTCCAACAAGACCAATGACTTTAATATTTTCTCTCTCTCAAGGTATATTGTCACATATATTTTTATCATCATTGTATAAGCATAAGTAAATAACAAAGGTAGATCTAGAAAAGTATTCTTGTAATAAATTCATACATAATTTTCATCTCTTTCAACTTTAACGCTCCATTATTCATTGCATTAAACATGGTCCTTGAGATGAGTTATTAATTCCAATGTATAGAATATAAACAATAAAAAATTTACAATGAAGTTTAACTAATGAATAGTAATTAAAGAACAATAATAATTCTATATAGATCTTGTTTGGATCTTCCTTATACTCATACATTTTGAGTCATCTCTTGTCACTGTAAGGACAAGCTATCAGAAGACATACCTTCAGAGAGAGAGAGAGAGAGAGAGAGAGAGAGAGAGAGAGTTAGAGTGTTGATGGTTTATCCTTCACATTTCATGGTTGGAGATCACGGTTCACAACTGACAAAACAATTATAGGATCCCTAGAAGAGGTACCATATGGCCTTTGTGATCCGGATTTATGTGTGAACAAAATCAAAGAACATATACCAAATCATAATCACAAACATTTTGCAAAGATAACAGAGATACAGTAAACAAATATTCTCTTAAATTGCAGAAATAGAACAGACTGTAATATAATTGCTAGAATGGTGGTAGCTATCTCTGAGAAGAGATGTGACTGCTACGCTCATCTGTGCCAAGTTGAATAAAAAATGAGGCCAAAGGGACCTATTTATAATAAGAATGAGGTAATAACTCCAAAATTCCAAAACATAACCCTAGAAGATAAATCATCATAAAGTTTGTGGCCCCAAGGTGGTAAGTTGAATAGTCAACTTCCCAGGGTCATAACTTGTGCATACGATATTTGATTTGGGAGTTCAATAGCTCATTGGAAAGGTCTATCTAAGATTTACAACTTTTGCTCAACCAAGTGCATGCCGATGGCAACCATTTGGCCCTGAATCTCCAAAAAACATTGTTTAGGGCCTCAAAACGGCCCTGGAAGTTTAGGACTCGAAAAACTGTAGAAAAATAACTAGGAAACTGCCATAATGGACAATTGTTTTGAGCCAATGGAATAGGTGTGTGGCCACCGATATCTATCTAGATCACTTTGGTACCCTACTTTAAGTGTACTCAAATTTACAACAACAATAACCCTATGAATCCAACAAATATCAGATACATACTTCTTTCATGCCAAGATACTCCAAGAGTGAAGTTATGAACATAATATATAAACATTGCATGTATTCTAGAATGGTTACTTAGGAAACCCTAGGTTTTAGGGTGGTTACCATGATAAAACATAAAATAAAGTTTAGTACACTTAGAGTAGGGTACCAAAGGTCATTTGGTCACATAATAATAAAACAATAAAAGTAATAAGGTTAAGTAATCATACCAAATGTGGTCAAGGTACCACACACAATAAGGGTGCTAGGATCAAAAAGAATATGAAGGACCATAAGTCAACAAAAGGGATCACAACAAGATGGTAAGGAAACCCCCATACCCACAAGAACAAGGTGTACCATAAAGGTGGAGAAGCAACCCATTTTACCCATAGGGCCAACATGACCAATTAATTTAATATTTTCTCTCTCTCAAGAAATATTGCCACATATATTTTTATCATCATTGTATAAGGAGAAGTAAATAACAAAGGTAGATATAGAAAGGTATTGTTGTAATAAATTAATACATAATTCTCATCTCTTTCAACTTGAACAATCCACTGGTCACTGCATTAAAGTTAGTCCTTGATATGAGTTATCAATTCTAATGTACAAAACATAAACAATAAAAAAATCACAATGAAGTTTAACTAATGAATAGTAATTAAAGAACAATAATAAATATAGATAGATATGGTTTGGATCTATCTTATACTCATACATTTTGAGTCATCTCTTGTCACTGTAAGGACAAACTGTCAGAATACATACCTTCAGAGAGAAAGTGTTGCAGCTGCAACATTTTCCCGAAATTCAAAAAATTTCAGGACCCTCCTTTTGCTTATATCGGTTTGATTTTCTTATTTGATTTGATCTAATGATTCTTTAGAAAGAATTTTCTAATGCTTGGATTGACCTACCACTCATTTTTAATTTATCATTGCCTTTGAATGTGTTTTCAAGTGTTTGAGTCGAACGTTTATTTGCTTGCACTCCTGCCGTTGCGGAGAAATAATTGGCTTTAGCTTCGTTATTCTTCTCCGATGCATTTGTCTCAATTGGCTGATTTTCGGTTTCACATCGGAACATGTTGTTTCTACGTTCTCCACAATTGCGGATGGCCGATTATGAAGTCCCCTGATACATTGACTTTTCAACCCCATTTGTTCTGTCGTCGATCCTTGAGTTTTGGGCTTCCGCCATTGTGGCTGAAAAAAGCACTATATTTTCGGTCATTTACTTGTTTTTTTCCTCCGATTCTGACCTTGCACATTGGAGAAGGTCATGTCCTTTATGATTCTGCCATTGTGGCTCCTTATTCCACTGTCGCTCCGACACATTGTTGATTTCTCTCGGATGTCTCGGTAGTTCTCCTAGTTGTTTTGCCACCTGACGTTGCGGAAAGGGATGTTCTTGTGACCCCCAATCCTTGTGCTTCCGCCACCCAATATTTCTCACGTCGCTTATGGTTGACCATATATATATGGGTTCGAGTGCTGATTATTCTATTGCAATTTTTGGACTGCCGTGCTCTGTCATATTCGTGCACTGTCGTTCGCTCGAGCTCAGTCGACCCCCCCGTTGTTGGAGTACCCTCGTTTCCAGGTGGCTCAACCATGGAAGCTTAACAGTCCTCTTCCCGTCGGTCACACAGGGGTGTCAGGTAGGATCTTATTTTCTTTATCGCATTCCGTTCGATCGTTTGGTTGATTTTTTCCATGGTTAGGTTTTTCACGATCGTTTTTCCTTGGCCCTGTTGTTTACCTGCATATATAGTGGGGGGCTTGTAGCGTAACTATCAGTGGGGGAATTTTTCAGCCCACAAGGTAGTGTCCCTCCACAGCCGTTATGTATTTCGACCCTGCACTTGGTGGTTGGGGAGATTGGTGCAGATGGTCGTTACACTGTCTGTACCCGTCTACTCCGTTTGATGATAGGCTATTTGGGAAGGGATTTTCATGGCCTCCCTGTGATGTTTGGACTTTTTTCCCCCTCTCACATTGCCCACATCCTCGAACCATGCCGCGTTTTACCCCGCTGCGTCGAAGCGACCTGGTTCATGGACGGTTTCGAACCCGAGACGATGTGTGGAAATGTATCACTGCACAGCATTATATTGACCATAGATTGCATGGATAGTGTTTTATTAAGACGCTCCGTTAAAAAAAAAATTTCATAAGTTCCCCTGTCATTCCACGCAGCGTTATGATCATGACGCCCACAAAGAGCCTGAAGTTTCTTCATTTTAATGTAGATTTCGTTTCTCACTAGAGTTCTGTTAGTTAAGCCATTTCATTTTATATGCATGCACATATTTTCTTCATTTAACTAATTTCTGTCATGTTAAACATAGATGAGGTAAAACAGTGCACATTGTTGTCTCAATGTTTGCAACTTATTCGAAAATGGCCTGATGATTATAATTTCATATATGACAGGAAGATTCCGAACTCAAAATGTCGAAGCAACAAAAGAAGAAGGCCCCCGTGGTCGAAGAAGATCCCGATGTGGAAGTTATCACCAAAACCGAGTATATTTATGAGGACACCAAGTGTATAACTGGTGTAGATCCTGAGTACCAATGGGGAGACATCTATAGGTTGATCACGCATAGAGAGGTGCCTGATATAGGCTTTGAAAAAGAAGGCATATATGCAAATATAGAAAGGTCTTCACTGATAAAGATTGCTACAAGACCAAAGCTCTTCCCATCCTCCGAAGTGATTGGTTGGATTCTGCCCTGGGCAGATGTAACCACTATGATCCTTGAAAATGTTGGCAAACAAGACTATGCTCCCTATAGCCCAGGATATGTAGCCCTGGCCTACCACCTTCCAGAATCACAAATATTTTTGTCTAACGATTGGCTGAGAAACATCAGAATGGACCTTGTTGAGACCCTCAAAAGAATGCTGTTGCCTGGAAGAAACTTCAGAACTAGGCCGACGGGAGAATATGACACAACAAGCTTAAGGACCCCATATAGGTTCATCGCCTTAATGCTTAACATGATTTTTGGGAGAGCTCATGGAAAGAGCTTCAAATTGGAGTGGATGCCAATTATTTTTTATGTTGCAACCCAGGGGACCATTTTCAACTGGACCAACATAGTATCAAATATTCTTTCAGCCTGTATGGCCTCAGCCCTGGGAGGAGTGTTCCAAAAGAGGTCAGAATTTTACATGAGTTCCATACTCGTTGATTGTATACTATGCAATCAAATTTTCCCCAGCCTAAGGTGCATCTGGACAGGGAGAGGATGCATGTTTACTCTGCATACAAGCCACAGTGGGCTCACAAGTACCACAATCACTACTGGTAGGTCTGTGAACATTTTATCATGCCATTGTATACGCTCATTTTCCTGAAAGAATGTGACTGCATGTCAGAAGATGCATTGCAGGTAATTGAAGAATATGGAGATTATTATCTGACTGAGGATGGGCTCTACTTCAGAATGTTTGGAGGATCAAGAGCACCCTCCCTACTACCCAAATATGCCACAGACTACATCATTCATAAAGAGGTAGTTAGGCCAGTCTTCCTGGATGGCATAGGAATCTTTTCATTTGAACATAAGAAGGCTGCATATCCCCCTTTTCCTTTCAAGATAGGGAGTTATAAGTTTACCAAAGTAAAGAAAGCAGATGCGTTTGTGGAAGAATTGGAAAATTTTCATTTTGGTGAAATACCCTTCCACAAAAATGACTCCCACAACAAAGTGGCTGAACACTGCAAAGAGAACAACATCCATTTCGAATACACTCACCATTGGGATAGAGAAAAGTATGTCTTCTGCAGTGCGTTGAACATAACAGCCTTGAGGAAAAGTTTCAAAAATAAGATCACCACCAAAGTTGGGAAAGGGCAGGATGAACAAGCGAAAGCCAATGAAGAAGCTAGGAAAAGAAAATGAACAAGCCCAAAGGTTAGCCCAAGAGGCTGCAGGGTGGCTGCAGGGAGAAGAGGAAGAAAAAAGAAGAGCTTCCCAAGAGGCATCCAAAAAAGAAGAGGAAGATGGAAGAAATGAAGAAGAAGAAAGGAAAAGGAAGCTTGATGAGGAGCTTTAGAAACAAGAAGCAGAGAGGATGAAGCTAACCTAGACAGCGACAGAACAGTCAGCCTCTAACATAGCTGACATTCAGAACCAGGACATGGAGAACCCTGAGGTTTAGGACCCATAAGTACCTACTGTCAGTGCACCTGGATAGTCTATGGTCCCCACACATAAACTGGTCCCTTTTGAACAGAAGATAGGGGAAGAAATCCCTGATTTTAATATTGTCTTCTATGACAAGGAAAGAAAGAGGATAGTGAAGAGAACTGAAAAGAAGGTCGAAACAGGAGGTATGTCTGGGAAGATGATAATGCATACAAACATTGTATATGGGATAGACTGATATCCCAGATTTACCATTAGAGCAAGAGTTGCATTGATCCACGCTTCGGAGGATAATGTAGACAAAATCATGACAGATCTGGAGCAATCCAAGATGTCTTCTTCTCAGCTAAAAGACACATTAATAAAGGAGAGAGAAGAAAACAGTAAGCTAAAGAGAAAATATGAGGACATGCAAAAGAGATGAGGTCTTTAAAGGATGAACTACAGGTACTCCAAGAAGAGAGACAATCTATGGAGACTGCACAACAATGTTTGGAAAAGATGCAGCAGGAGTATCAAGAATTAAAGACGGAGAAGGAACATCTCCTAGGAAGGATAGAAGACCTAGAGCTGCAAAAGACCATCTTGGAGGCAAGTGAGAGGCAGTCTCAAGAAGAAGAGAAAAAACTTCAAGAGTAGATCACATCTCTAACAACAGCTTTATAGGAAGCAAAAGAGTAGCAGGTTAATCTCTAGCCTTTCAGGGAACATGTGCTGGCACAAAAGGCTAAAATGCTTCAGCTACAGATAGCCATAGAAGGGGAAAGATGCAAGGTCTTGCAAGTAAATGGTTGATTGGAGGAGTTTCTGGAGACCTCCTCTTATTTTGTTGATAGATCTTAGGACGTCCTGGAAGTCCTGAGAGCAAGAATGGAAAGGATGGAAAATAATGAAGACAATCCTGCAGAGCTGCCCTCGAAAGATCGACAAGCCCTTAAGCAGGATTACGTCTTATTAGATTTTTCTATAAACACAGCCGAGGAATTCAAAAAGGCTGTTAGAAATACTAAAGGAGCATGCACAGAATTCTTCAGAAGGCTTTTGATTACCTATAACCGGTGCCAAGTAGAAGCTAAGCAGAGCCTAGATTTTTTTTCGGACCACAACTTATTTGTGGAAATTTTGAAGAAGAGGTATCAAGAAGAGGAAGAAAAAATATAGCACATTAAAGCCCTCGATGACCAGATCTTACTTAGTGAAGTATATCATTCCGCCATCCGTGTGTAGCTATTGGAGGATCAGCTTCGTTTGAGTGCGGCCAAAATTGAGGCCATCAAGAACCAGGCTGCGAAGTTCAAGATAAACATTCATTTTTTGGAACCTTGTGCGTTTGAAGGCATCGCCTCTAAGGCTTTGGCGTGGAAGAAATTTTTGAATACTCAAGTGGGGCCCTCCTCATGAAGGATTGTTCACTTTTGTAATATGTAACGATTTTGTAAACATTTGATGAAAGTGAAATTTTGGGAGGCGAAGAGTTGGGAAGCCCAAGGGTTATTTGTGGGCAGTCCAATAGTCTCTTTACTTTTTGTATAAATATAGAAGACTTAGAAGAACAAGGGGCTTTTTCCCAGTTAGACAAGTAACGAGAGATTGTAAGAAGAACTACGTTTTTTTGCAATAAAGAATTATTGTTTGCTTGTCGAAGAAAGATTGGTGGGATGTTCCAATGTTATGCTATGGATTGGTGAAAGATGAACTATTTAATTTTTCCATCTTTTTGTCCATTAACTATGAGATCGTTCTAACTCTTAGAGCCTATGTTCTTGCTTGAATGATTTCTGGATTATTCTGTGAAATTACCACCCTGAGTAATGAATGCTATTCATAAACAATTAGCTATCTGATTGTCTAAATATCTTAATCGTTCATGTGTTGTGGGAAGGAATATCAGCTATCTATAATTTCTTTTTATAATGCATGCACAATATACATTACTCATAAATGAGTTACAATTCAGCTCCCCGAGGATAGGTAGATAGTTAGTTTTACTTCATTACTGTACATGTGATTTAGATGCTTGTGAGTTCTAAGACGAGAGGTAAGAACCTGCGCATCACTTTGTGACTACTCTTTGCATCCTTTATCACCCTGCATTGTTAATTAGGCACGTGCATATCATAACTTAAGTCAAAAATACAAAAAAATATATGGCGGACTGGGCCGCAACCGGTAAACCCTTTTAGTTTTGTTACTTGACCTATGGTAGCTGGACCGCAAACCAGATGGATTCCCTACACCAAACAGTCACGGGCTAGTTGGGAATGTTGACTGGGCAGAATCCCTTGCTGTTGTTGCCTACGAATTTCCAAGCCTCAATAGTTTCTGGCGCTAGAAGGAGGGTGCCAGTGCATGGCTGGCCGTGGTAACTTATTTTCCCAAGATTACCCCACCAACAGATATTTGGAATCTTTTTAATTAATCCAAGTACTTACAAGATTTGGTTCTTCCCTTGAAGCAAGCAAGCCTGATTTCACCTTACATTGCTCTTTACTCAGACTCCTATTTTTCACCTTTGATCATGGCTGGTATAAATGTGAATCAGCCCAACCCACCGCCAGCTTGGAGAGTGTTTGTGCCAGAAATTGTTTCTAAGGCCAGAGAAACAAGCCAACACACACTCAAGATAAAATTCAATAAAACAGATAAGGTTTAGGGTTTCTGTAGTGTTTTAATGGTTGTAAGATTTAGGAACTATCAGAGATTACATTCAGAAAAAAAAATAACAACTAAATCATAAACAAAAACTGATAAAGATGCATGATATATCAATTAGATCCCACAAAAAGAGTATGCTGAGGTTCATACCTAACAAACAAGCATTACCAGCAAATATACATTAACCAGCAATGAATATATCTATCAAGAAACTAAACAAGTTCAAAAAATGAAGCCAACACAGAAAAAACTGAAGGATAAAGTCATATACATCTAATAATTTCATCAGCAAATGTTTATAAGAGTCACAATACTTAGCTCTGAACAAGTCTGAAGATACAAACAGTCTGCAGACCTCCTGTAGATCCCAAAAAATCAAAACCCCCTAAATGACTTTCCTATCTCTCTAAATAGAGTTTCTTTACAAAATCAGTTGGGTCTAAAACCCTAACTGCCTTCCTCAATTCGCTGGGGTAAGGTAAAAAGTAAAAACTTACAAAATTACAAAATATGCTAAAAATAGTAAATCATTAACATATGTGTTTATCAAAAGATAGCAACTAACTAAATGAACAACTGTTTCATAGCCTTTTTGCTACCTCTGCTAAGAGGGCAATGCCATCTAGTGCTTGCTCCTTCCTTTTAACTTTCTTATGTTCCTGCTCCATGTCATTAATCTTCTTGATGAGCTCCTTGTTTCTCTGTTGTAGGTCCTGGACTGTTTCCTCCAACTTTGTGGAATGCCTGTCAGTAGCTCTTTTCCTTTTTAGCACCTCTTTGGATACTTCTGATAGCTCCAAGAAATGATTAACGACATCTTGCAGTTCTTCTATAAGCCCTCTATTGACTTTCAATAACCCATCATTAACCTCTTGTAAGTGTTTCATCTGTTGCTTGTACTTCTGAATACTTTCCTACACGTTTTCTTCATCAAAACTAGGGATTTCATGTATATTTGCATCCTTCATTAAGAAGTCTAAGAAATCAGTGGGAATACTAGGCTCTTTTATAATTCCTGCTTCCCTGAGTATAGCTTCATCTTCTTCCTCCCACTCCTGATTTTCAATAGGACATGCTTTTTCCTTTTCTTCTTGCTGTTGTTTTAAGAGTTTATCTTTTATCTCAAGAATTATTGCAGATAATTTAGATGTAGGCTTGCTTGAATCTTCTAATGATTTTGATGAACTCTTGACTTCTGCAGGATGTACATAAGGAGCTTTTACAGCTGCTGGCTTCTTCCCTTTTCTGCTAACTTTCTTAATTTCTGGATTTTTATCAGGAGATACATCATCTAACACAGTAACTTCATTTGTGTTTAACCTGGGATTGAGCAATTTTTTCATGTTCAGTCTTAGCTTGTTTGTTGACCTAGTTTTAGGTCTCCAATATGATGCTTTCTCTCCTAGCATTTTCAACTCCTTTCCTTGATGCTGGATAGCAGCCAACTCTACTATTTCAAGTTTACCCCTCTTTCTGTTAGGTTTTGTTGCTTTGCTGCCTGAAGAAGGAATCTCTCTATAGGTTTTAGCTTCAACTGTAGTTTTTTCTACCTGCTCCTCTTCTAAAAGGTAACCTTCACCATCAGACAATACAGTAATGGGGCTTCTCTGTTTGACTTGCAATTCTTCTTCATGCACAGTGACCTTTTTTGTATCAGCAGTTTTCATTTCATGAGGGACCTCTGTGGGTACCATGGGCTATAGCAACTGCTTTTGGTCTTCAAACAGTGAGTACTTGCCTTTGCCGCTAGCTGAAAATACTTTGGGTCTATTATCCTTTTCCATCTGCTCTGATGCTTCCTCAACTTTGACCTATGGCTTATCTTCAGGCTTAGACTTTTTACCTAATTTCCTCATCAAAACCTTACCTTTATCAGCTTGCCTTTTAGGTTTCTGATCTTCTTCTTTGGTTTGAAAACCAGACCAAAAGATAAAAAAGTCCCAAGTCTTCCCTTCATGTTGCAAAACAGTGTTGATGATTAACTTGATTAGTCCATGATGAAAAATTGACTAAGCTGTATGATCTTCATGTTGCTTAACCCTACTGGACATTTTCTGCAATCTTTTCAGAAAAAAGAATGGCAAGTTCATCTTTGACACTCCCACCATGTGTTGCAAAAACCTGAAGTGGTACTTGAATATATAAGTGTACATGCCTTCACAAGTAACATAGCTCTGCAGTATCCTGATTGGCTCAACCCACTCTTTTCTGAAATGTTGAATAAGGATTCCTTTATTCCAATCAGGAGTGACATTAGGTAAAAGATATATTTGTGGATCAAAGTCAAAAGGCAGCTTCTTGAACCATGGTTCACCCTCATTTTTAATCCCTGTGGCTTCTGAGATCAGTTCCACTATCATCTTGAATTTGAGAGCATTAAAGGTCACCATGTCATTTTTTAAAACTTGAGCAAACTTATAGGATACTTCTGCATTATATCCATCTATCTTCTTAAAAAAGTCCATCCAACCTGCTTGCTGAAACAATTCAACACATCCAGGGAGGTTTTCAATCCACCCTACATCAGTTGGCTCTGCTCTATTCACTTTACCACTTTTGCCCATTGTTTCATGAAAAACTGAAAGTTGTATGATTTTCAGTAGATGGTCTATGAACTCCTTTTCTGCTTCTCAAACCTCTTAACAACTCCCTACAATTTTCTTGACAGACCTGTTTGTTCTTTTTCAGAAAACAAATTAAATCTTACCAACAGGTGGGAGAATTCAAATCACCGAGGATTCAATGCTCTTCATCAGGCATATGAATGAGATTTAACCATCAATGATACTGTCATAAAAACAATAGACCCGTGTTCATCCTCAAAATACATAATAAACCATAGTGTCTGAATGTCTTAGGTCACAGGCTGCTCAAACTCCTCATTTCAGTGCTAAGGAAACTAGGTGTCATGTACAATATCCATTCAGCTATAAGATTCTCCTTAATGTCTTCTTAATACAAGCTATGTGTATCAATACCAACAACAATCTTCAAACCCCAATTTCCTCACAGCTCAGACTTTGCAAATGTGATATCAATCACTGGCTTCTTCGGTTAACTGAAGACTACTTGTGTGGTGGATGAGCAAAACAAAACATTCTGCAATATATTCATACTATGCTTCCTGTAGCTTTAGTATCAAAAATGACACTAGGTATGCCAACAATGCAAGTCTTTCAACTCATTTATCTCATTGTATATGGATATCAGAGCTTTTTGTGCAATTTAGGTACTAAAACATACACGATTTTCAACCCAGACTGTCTCAAATTTTAACAAATGAACAGTTCAAACATAGAGTTATTTTTCAGTCCTCTGTTCAATAGAACCTGTCAGAATGACTCAGGCAGTTGCTTTTTTGGTTGAAAATTCAATTAAGACCATAATTTGCCATTTCCATCGGTCAATTTTGATAAAAGTGAGCCCCACCAAAAAAAACCCAAAATTTGCAGCTAAACTGGCTTATTGGTAAATACCTCTTAATTGATCGACTGCAGATGCCTTGAATGACTCCTCCTGCTGTTTTAGTACCCACCTGGAAGATACAAGTGTCTTCAAGGTTCAATTTAACTCCAGGTGTCCAGACGACGAAGCCCTAGTTTTCTGGGCGACTATGAACCCTCCACCAAACTCTGCAACTAAAAACTCTGTCTTTTTAGGCTGACACCGTTATTCTATTAAGTCCTCTACCATCGAGCATGCATGTATGGAACGTTTCACTTCGCATTAAGCCAAAATTTCGCTGCTACCTGTCAAGCTCAACTGTTTTAGGAGTAATGATAACCACCTTTTGTCTCACGCCCTGAAAGCACTTGAAATCATGATGAATCTGGACTTCACACGTAGCAAACAACTCACAGCATATGATTAATCACTCATCGTTTGAAATAGTGATAAGATTTTGCTAGAAAACCGGGACAAACAAAGGTCGCGATATTCTTGTAGCACGGCTTTGGTGATTTTTCGTCCCAGCGCTACAAGAATAATTCTGGTGCTATTTTCTCGCGTTTTTTCAGCTTTTTGGCATTTTGGGTAAGGTTTAGAAGTTGCTTGAATAGTGATTAAGCATTACTAGGCTCAGCATAATCATTTGTGAATCCATTTTTTAATATAATGACTTTTAAAACTCCTTCAACAAAAACAAACCTATGGCTTAAAACTAAAAATTTCAAAGCAGGCTCAAAATTTCCTGTAAACACTAAACAAAATTTCCTAAAGGAGAAAAAAAAAAAAAATAAAGTAAAATGAAATAACTGGAAAGAAGAAGGAAACAAAACCAAAATTGAAGAAAAAAAATTCAGACTTAACATCTGGCTCCAGCTGCGGGATGAAGACCTCCCTGCGAGGCTTCAAGAACCTGTAGACCAGTGCCTTTTGTCTTCTATTTACCTGCCTGCAAAACTTCCATTTTTCCATGGAGTCTTATTATTATTCACTCATCGGTATGTACAATGATCAGTGAAAATGCTCTTATAAACTATAGAAATGCTTGAGGAATCGCCCATTAACAAGGCTGGACAATTCCTCACCTTCTAAGGACTGCAAGACAAAGAACTTGTAGACCAGTGCCTTCTGTCTTCTATTTACCTGTCTGCAAAACTTCCATTAGGCCATGGATTCTTATTATGATTCACTCACCGGTATGTACAATGATTAGTGAAAATGCTCTTATAAACTGTAGAAATGCTTGAGGAATCGCCCATTAACAGGGCTGGACAATTCCTCACCTTCTAAGGACTGCAAGACAAAAGTACTGTTCTCTAACACTTTTGATACCAGAAAAGGGCCAAACCAAAGATTATCAAACTTACCATGTTTACCCTTTTGCTCCTTTCTTGCATCCCATCTTAAAACCATCTCACCTTCTGAGAAAGTATGTTCTTTAATGTTCTTGTCAAACCTGTTTTTAACCTTGGTTCTGTACAGCTGAGCTTTTTTATCTACCTTCTCTCTATTTTTCTGTAACTCTATCATTTCAAAGATTCTCCTTTGCATATTATCCGATTCTTCTTGAGAGTTCTGTAGGAATTTCATCACTGGAATCCCCAGCTGAACAGGGAAAACTACTTCTGTACCATAAACCAGCTGATATGGAGAAGTACCAATTGCCTGTTTCACTGTAATCCTATCTGCCCACAATGCATACTTCAGCATTGAATCCCAAGACCTTTTGTTATGCTTCAGCAGTTTCTTGATGCTTTGAATGATGTTCTTGTTAGATGATTCAGCCTGACCATTGCCCTGAGGATAATAGGGAGTTGAGTGCTTCAAAATGATGCCATTTTTTTCACAAAAGGCCACCATTGCCTTGGACTTGAATGCCTTGGCCTTGTCTGTTACTAATCCCTGTGGACAACCAAACCGACTCAGGATGTTTTCTTCAATAAATTCCATGATTACTTTGTTTGTAGCATTCCTTGTGGGAATAGCTTCCACCCATTTTGTGAAAAAATTTGTTGCAGTCAAGATCCAATGATGCTATCTTGAAGATGCTGGATTGATTTCTCCAATAAAGTCCAGACCCCATTGCTGAAAAGGGGCATTGACTGCAATAGGTTTCAAAGGCAAAGACAATAATTTCTGCTTACCAGCAAATTTCTGACAGGGAATGCAAGCTCTTACCTGCTGGTAAACATCTGTGAACAAGGATGGCCAATAATATCCAGCTTGCAAAATTTTGTAGGCTGTTGCTTTCCAATATTTATGCCCTCCACAGGAACCTTCATGGGATTCTGAGATCACTTCTCCTATTTCAGATTGGTCCAAACATCTGAGCAAGATACCCCCCAGATCCTTCCAGAACAATTGTTCTTCTACCAAACAATACTTAGTAGCTTTGAGTTTCAAAGATCTAGCATCCTTCTTGTCTAAATGCTCAGGACATTGTAGAAATAACATAAAATAGACTATGTCTGCATACTAGGAAGATGCTGAATAGAAATCCATGATCTTCTCTTTCTTCAGTGCTGCTTGCTCTTCCTCTTGAGTTATTTCTTCAGCCATAACATGTAGTCCCAGAGCTTGACAATTTGAATTAGCCAACAGCTTAGCTAAACCTTGTCCTTTAACAAGCTTGGTGGGTCTGATCTCCACATCATAATTCATGATCTTTGCAATCCATCTGCCTCTCTTCCCTTCACTATCAGGCTGTGTTAAAACATCTTTCACAGCAGCATTTGGAACAAATGAAATAACTCTTGAGTGTAGGACATAAATTCTAAAAAATTTTAAAGCCTTCACCAGAGCATAAGCCTGCTTCTCCAAAATGCTATACTTCAGCTCTGAATCTCTGAGAGTCTTACTAAAGAAGGATAAAGGCTGTTCCAATCCTTCTTTATTTTTCTGAAGTAAGACTGTTGCAATTGTGTCTTCTGATGCAAATGAAAAAGTAAGAAACTCTTTGGTGAAATCGGGGCTTACCAAAACAGGTGATTCAGTAAGAGCCACCTTGATTTTTTCAAATGCAGCCTTTGCTTCAACAGTCCACCTAACTTCTTGGTCCTTCTTCAACATGGATGTGATTTGTTTAATAGTTTCAGCAAAGTTGGGAATAAACCACCGCAGAAAATTAATTTTTCCAATGAATGATTGAGCATCTTTTTTGCTCCTGGGTAAATTGATCTTCAGTATAGCTTTCACTCTTTCAGGATCTATTCGGATGCCATCAGCAGACACAAGGTGACCAAGTAATTTACCTTCTTGCACAGCAAAATGTGACTTTTTGGGATTTAGGGATAGGCCAAATTTTCTGCATTTTTGGAAGGTCTGTCTTAAATGCTTCAAGTGTTCATCATCAGATTTTGAGAATACAGTAATATCATCCAGATAGATAACCACAAACTTATATTTTTCTCCAACAAATGCAATGTCCATTGCTCTCTGAAATGTTGCTCCAGCATTCATCAGGCCAAAAGGCATCTTGTCATACATGAATGTCCCCCAGGGATTTGTAAAAGTTGTCTTCTCCTTGTCATTATGCTGCATTGCAATCTGATTGTACCCTGAGAAACCATCTACCATAGATATCCTCTGAGCTCCAACCACTTGCTGCAACACCTGTTCAATCTTAGGAAGAGGATAGTTGTCTTTCAATGATGATCTATTCAAATTTCTAAAGTCAACACATAATCTGATTTCCCCATTCTTTTTCCTGACAAGAACTAGATTAGCAACCCAGGAAGAGTACCTGAGAGGCACTATTATCTTTGCATCCAGCAGCTTCTTTACTTCTTTCTCAATCATAGGAAATAAAGCTGGATTAATCCTTCTTAGTTTATGTCGGAAAGGTTTAACATTAGGCTTCAAAGGGACCTTATGTTGAATGATTGCTGTATCATAGGTTCTCAGCTCTTCATAAGACCAGGCAAACACATCTACTTGTTCTTTCAGAAGTTTGAGGTATCTATTTCTTTGTTCAGTTGACAGAGATTTGGAAATTTTTACCATTTTTGGATGTTCAGCAGAACCAATGTTGCAGTCCACTACATTGTCTTCTGAAGATTGAACCACTAGCTTTGAAGGGGTATCATCTTTGGTAAATATTCTTTCTAAAGGTACTAAACATTTTGGGATGAAATTACTCTTCAACTCAATAATTTTATGACCTTCTATCTCATGTTCAGCAAACTTATTTTCAGCAGAATCATTTTCAGCAGATTCATTTTCAGCAAATTCATCTAACTGTTCATCTCCTTCATCTTCTTCTTGATCAATTTGGGCATTAGTGAACTCATCTGTAAGCTCAAGAAATTTTTTGATTTCAATGTCATCTTCAAACACCCTCCAGAGCTTCACATTATCCGGTACACATGGTCTGTACCTCACCTCTATGGGATACCTCAGCTGAGTGGTTTTAGGAATTCTGAAGTGTGTGGCAGCCAAAGCTAATGAATCTGCAGTTTCATTATGATTCCTTGGAATATGAGTGATATTAAATGCTACAAAATAGTTATCAAGCATATCCCATACCTCATTCCGGTATACTTTCAACAAACCCTGCTTTACTTGATAGTTGTTCTTGACCTGCTGAACAACCAGTTCAGAGTCGCCAAATGCAGCAATTTTTTGAATGCCTAAGTCTTTAGCATCTTTCAGTCCCAATAGCAGAGCTTCATACTCAGCAGTATTGTTAGTGGTAACAAACTCCAGCTTATACATGAGTTTCACTATCTCACCTCTAGGAGAAATGAGTAAGACTCCAGCTCCAGCACCCTCTTTGCACGAGGATCCATCAAAATACAACTTCCACAGTGCATCTTCTTCCTCTCTGTTGTGTTTTATTGGCTTATCTTTTTCCACTTGTAATAGACCAGCAGAACTATCCTCATCACTGAAATGTAACATGCATGTACCAAGATCTTTATCAACAGAGTACAGTGGGTGATTAGTGGGATGTTTGTCATCTGTCACTATATAAGCAAACTGCAGCTCTCTATACAGTCTTCTAGTTTCTCCACCAAACACTGGAATAGTGGCATAAGAAAGGTCCATCTGTAAGGTTCCCCAACCTTCTTAGCCCATGACCTAGATAGAAGTAAGCCAAACTTTGGTGTAATGTCAGCTACTACAACATCCATTATTACACTTTTCATAGGCAACTGAGCTAAGCTGACAACCATATCTTTAATTACTCCTAAACATTTCATAGCGCTAGAGTCAAAGGCATATAGATCATGGTAAGGTTTAGTGATACTAAGGCCTAGGGCTTCCATTACAGCTTTTGGCATCAAATTTTGGGAGGCTCCTGAATCTAAAAGACAGTTGTGAATCATTTGGTCATGGATAGTCAAGGTGACATAAAAGGGAGGAGAATCACCAGCCTCATTTTCAGTCTTTTCAGCCAGGGCTGATCCAATGAAGATTCTAGGGTTTTCCTCCTGCAAATTAACTGTATCTGAAGCAGGCTGATTACCAGGTACATTCATCACTTTCAGGACTGTTTCTTTATATGAAGGATTCTTTATTAACTTAGTCAAAGGTACAGGGATCTTTAATTTCCCTAGTTCATTCTCCAAACTAAAATTCTGGACAGATTTGTATACCTCTTCAATTTCAGCATTCTTCTTTGATTTTTCTGTTGATTGTCTTTTTTTATGGCATAGGATCAGCTGTCTGTTTAGCAGGAACAACAGCAGCAGGAACAACAGCCTTCTTCTTGGGGGCTTGGACCACTTGTTTCGGGCCTGATCTGATATTTATTGTCTTCTTAGGTCCATTCTGATGGACAGCAGTAGTTACAGCAGTATTTTCCAAGCCTAAATCATCTTCAGTTTCAAACATATCAGCATCATAATATTTTGAATTCAAAAAATATTCTTCAGTAACAAAACCTGTAGACAATCCATCTCCAAAGTGGTTCATATCCTGATCAGTCTCAGTCTCTTCAAAGTGTAGCTGTTCATCAACTTCTTCTTCATCAACTACATTATTTTGAAGAGGTGGAGGCACTCTTTGATTTTCATTCTCTCTCCCCTCTCGCTGAATATCATTGTTCCTGCGCTCTCTTGGTATAAATCTGGGAGAAAACTGCCTTCTGAACTGATTTTGGTTATTTGGATTTCTTTCAGCTTCTGGAGCAGGTTTTGCAGCATTCTTTTCAAGCTCTAGTTTATTTAGTTTGGCAGTGAGAATCTTTACCAGCTTTTCCATCTCATCTATCTTGGCTTCAGCAGACTGAGGAGCAGCACTTGTTGAAACAGCTTCCTTCTTTCCTTTTCTCTCATAAAGCTGCTGGGGAGTTTCTTTCTTAAGTCTGTTTGAAGCCAGCAAATTGGACTCAACCTCCAATGCTGCATATTGCATATTCAGTAGGGTGACAGGTCTTCTTTCTCTCAGCAATAGAGAAAATTCATGGTCAAAGGCATTGGCATAGGTGAGTTTAGCTGATGTTTCAGTAGGCTTAATTTCTGCTGGAATCCTACTATACATTTTGTTGAATCTTTTGGAAAAATCTGCAACAGTTTCCTCTTTTTTCCTTTTGAGAGCTCCAAACTCAGTTATATAATAGGTGTGGTCCTTTGTGTCTTCCCATTGCCTCATGAAAATATCACGAAGCTCTTCAATTATAGTGATTGAGTTGGCAGGCAACTCTCTGAACCACTTCCTTACATCCCCATCAAGGCTCTGAACAAATACCCTCATCCATACATCTTTGATCTCAATGTTTTGATTATCAGCATAACTTAGGAAAGCCTCCCAATGTTCTTCAGCAATGGCCTCCCCCTGACCATTGAACCTAGGCATATATTTCTGGTAATCACCTCCAGGAAAAGCATGTAAAGGCTGAGGTAAGACTAATGGTGCATACCTGGCTGCAACCATGCGGTCCATCATATCCATGGGAGGGTTTCAGGCTGCCATTTTTGTACTGATAGGTTTTGAAGATGGGGAAGCTTGACTGGAACTTATTTGAAAAGGGCTCTTTCCTACTTTCAGCTGAAAAAGAGGTATTTTACCAGGAGAAGCAGTCTTGGCTTTCAAAAAGGTTTGAGGATTAGTAAAAACTTGAAAAGTGCTCTCAGGGATGGTAGGTTTTATCCAAGGTGAGGTTTCAGCTGGATGTAATAAAGCACCCAACTGGTCAGGGTCACAAAGGGCTGATAAAGATTGAGACCTTCGGCTTTTTCTTGTTGTTTTCAAGATCTATTCAGGGTCTGAAACCCATGAATGTAACAGTGAAGTAGGTCTGCTCCTGGTTCCCACTCCTCTAGAAGCCACTGTGACAACTTGGTGAAAAATAGCCTTCAAAGTGATGATTTAAGTCCACCTCTTAAACTAGGAAAATTGATAAGTATCCCAGGGAAGATATGCTTCAGCTTCATCCCCGGCAACGGTGCCAAAGATGTTTATGCTAGAAATTGTTTCTAAGGCCAAAGAAACAAGCCAACACACACTCAAGATAAAATTCAATAAAACAGATAAGGTTTAGGGTTTCTGTAGTGTTTTAATGGTTGTAAGCTTTAGGAACTATCAGGGAATACATTCAAAAACAAAATAACAACTAAATCATAAACAAAAACTGATAAAGATGCATGATATATCAACTAGATCCCACATAAAGAGTATGCTGAGGTTCATACCTAACAGACAAGCATTACCAGCAAATATACATTAACCAACAATGAATATATCTATCAAGAAACTAAACAAGTTCAAAAAATGAAGCCAACACAGAAAAAACTGAAGGATAAAGTCATATACATCTCATAATTTCATCAGCAAATGTTTATAAGAGTCACAATACTTAGCTCTGAACAAGTTTGAAGATACAAACAGTCTGCAGACCTCCTGTAGATCCCAAAAAATTAGAACCCCCTAAATGACTTTCCTATCTCTCTAAATAGAGTTTCTTTACAAAATCAGTTGGGTCTAAAACCCTAACTGCCTTCCTCAATTCGCTGGGGTAAGGTAAAAAGTAAAAAATTACAAAATATGCTAAAAATAGTAAATCATTAACATATGTGTTTATCAAAAGATAGCAACTAACTAAATGAACAACTGTTTCATAGCCTTTTCGTTGCGTCTGCTAAGAGGGCAATTCCATGTAGTGCTTGCTCCTTCCTTTTAACTTTCTTCTGTTCCTACTCCATGTCATTAATCTTCTTGATGAGCTCCTTGTTTCTCTATTGTAGGTCCTGGACTGTTTCCTCCAACTTTGTGGAATGCCTGTCAGTAGCTCTTTTCCTTTTTAGCACCTCTTTGGATACTTCTGATAGCTCCAGGAAATGATTATGGACATCTTGCAGTTCTTCTGTAAGCCCTCTGTTGAATTTCAATAACCCATCATTAACCTCTTGTAAGTGTTTCATCTGTTGCTTGTACTTCTGAATACTTTCCTGCAAGTTTTCTTCATCAAAACTAGGGATTTCAGGTATATTTGCATCCTTCATTAAGAAGTCTGAGAAATCAATAGGAATACTAGGCTCTTTTATAATTCCTGCTTCCCTGAGTATAGCTTCATCTTCTTCCTCCCACTCCTGATTTTCAACAGGACATGCTTTTTCCTTTTCTTCTTGCTGTTGTTTTAAGAGTTTATCTTTTATCTCAAGAATTATTGCAGATAATTTAGATGCAGGCTTGCTTGAATATTCTAATGATTTTGATGAACTCTTGACTTCTGCAGGATGTACATAAGGAGCTTTTACAGCTGCTGGCTTCTTCCCTTTTCTGCTAGCTTTCTTAATTTCTGGATTTTTATTAGGAGATACATCATCTAACACAGTAACTTCATTTGTGTTTAACCTGGGATTGAGCAATTTTTTCATGTTCAGTCTTAGCTTGTTTGTTGACCTAGTTTTAGGTCTCCAATATGATGCTTTCTCTCCTGGCATTTTCAACTCCTTTCCTTGATGCTGGATAGCAGCCAACTCTACTATTTCAAGTTTACCCCTCTTTCTGTTAGGTTTTGTTGCTTTGCTGCCTGAAGAAGGAATCTCTCTGTAGGTTTCAGCTTCAACTGTAGTTTTTTCTACCTGCTCCTCTTCTAAAAGGTAACCTTCATCATCAGACAATACAGTAATGGGGCTTCTCTGTTTGACTTGCAATTCTTCTTCATGCACAGTCACCTTTTTTGTATCAGCAGTTTTCATTTCATGAGGGACCTCTGTGGGTACCATGGGCTGTAGCAGCTGCTTTTGGTCTTCAAACAGTGAGTACTTGCCTTTGCTGCTAGCTGAAAATAATTTGGGTCTATTATCATTTTCCATCTACTCTGATGCTTCCTCAACTTTGACCTCTGGCTTATCTTCAGGCTTAGAATTTTTACCTAGTTTCCTCATCAAAACCTTACCTTTATCAGCTTGCCTTTTAGGTTTCTGATCTTCTTCTTTGGTTTGAAAACCAGACCAAAAGATAAAAAATTCCCAGGTCTTCCCTTCATGTTGCAAAACAGTGTTGATGATTAAATTGATTAGTCCATGATGAAAAATTGACTGAGCTGTATGATCTTCAAGTTGCTTAACCCTACTGGACATTTTCTGCAAGCTTTTCAGAAAAAAGAATGGCAAGTTCATCTTTGACACTCCCACCATGTGTTGCAAAAACCTGAAGTGGTACTTGAATACATAAGCGTACCTGCCTTCACAGGTAACATAGCTCTGCAGTATCCTGATTGGCTCAACCCACTCTTTTCTGAAATGTTGAAAAAGGATGCCTTTATTCCAATCAGGAGTGACATTAGGTAAAAGATATCTTTGTGGATCAAAGTCAAAAGGCAACTTCTTGAACCATGGTTCACCCTCATTTTTAATCCTTGTGGCTTCTGAGATCAGTTCCACTGTCAGCTTGAATTTGAGAGAATTAAAGGTCACCATGTCATTTTTTAAACCTTGAGCAAACTTATAGGATACTTCTGCATTATATCCATCTATATTCTTAAAAAAGTCCATCCAACCTGCTTGCTGAAACAATTCAACACATCCAGGGAGGTTTTCAATCCACCCTACATCAGTTGGCTCTACTCTGTTCACTTTACCACTTTTGCCCATTGTTTCATGAAAAACTGAAAGTTGTATGATTTTCAGTAGATGGTCTATGAACTGCTTTTCTACTTCTCAAACCTCTTAACAACTCCCTGCAATTTTCTTGACAGACCTGTTTGTTCTTTTTCAGAAAACAAATTAAATCTTACCAACAGGTGGGAGAATTCAAATCACTGAGGCTTCAATGCTCTTCATCAAGCATATGAATGAGATTTAACCATCAATGAGACTGTCATAAAAACAATAGACCCGTGTTCATCCTCAAAATACATAATAAACCATAGTGTATGAATGTCTTAGGTCACAGACTGCTCAAACTCCTCATTTCAGTGCTAAGGAAACTAGGTGTCATGTACAATATCCATTCAGCTATAAGATTCTCCTTAATGTCTTCTTAATACAAGATCTGTGTATCAATACCAACATCAATCTTCAAACCCCATTTTCCTCATAGTTCAGACTTTGCAAATGTGATATCAATCACTGGCTTCTTCGGTTAACTGAAGACTACTTGTGTGGTGGATGAGCAAAACAAAATATTCTGCAATATATTCATACTATGCTTCCTGTAGCTTTAGTATTGAAAATGACACTAGGTATGCCAACAATGCTAGTCTTTCAACTCATTTAGGTCTGCCAACTATATATGAATATCAGAGCTTTTTGTGCAATTTAGGTACTAAAACATACACGATTTTCAACCCAGACTGTCTCAAATTTTAACAAATGAACAGTTCAAACATAGAGTTATTTTTCAGTCCTCTGTTCAATAGAACCTGTCAGAATGACTTAGGCAGTTGCTTCTTTGGTTGAAAATTCAATTAAGACCATAATTTTCCATTTCCATCGGTCAATTTTGATAAAAGTGAGCCCCACCAAAAAAAAACCCAAATTTGCAGCTAAACTGGCTTATCGGTAAATACCTCTTAATTGATCGACTGCAGATGCCTTGAATGACTCCTCCTGCTGTTTTAGTACCCACCTGGAAGATACAAGTGTCTTCAAGGTTCAATTTAACTCCAGGTGTCCAGACGACGAAGCCCTAGTTTTCTGGGCGACTATGAACCCTCCACCAAACTCTGCAACTAAAAAATCCATCTTTTTAGGCTGACACCGTTATTCTATTAAGTCCTCTACCATCGAGCATGCATGTATGGAACGTTTCACTTCGCATTAAGCCAAAATTTCACTGCTACCTGTCAAGCTCAACTATTTTAGGAGTAATGATAACCACCTTTTGTCTCACGCCCTGAAAGCACTTGAAATCATGATGAATCTGGACTTCACACGTAGCAAACAACTCACAGCATATGATTAATCACTCATCGTTTGAAATCATGATAAGATTTTGCTAGAAAACTGGGACAAACAAAGGTCGCGATATTCTTGTAGCGCAGCTTTGGTGGTTTTTCGTCCCAGGGCTGCAAGAATAATTCTGGTGCTATTTTCTCGCATTTTTTCAGCTTTTTGGCATTTTGGGTAAGGTTTAAAAGTTTCTTGAATAGTGATTAAGCATTACTAGGCTCAGCATAATCATTTGTGAATCCATTTTTTAATATAATGACTTTTAAAACTCCTTCAACAAAAACAAACCTATGGCTTAAAACTAAAAATTTCAAAGCAGGCTCAAAATTTCATGTAAACACTAAACAAAATTTCCTAAAGGATAAAAAAAAATCAAAATAAAGTAAAATGAAATAACTGGAAAGAAGAAGGAAACAAAATCAAAATTGAAGAAACAAAATTCAGACTTAACAAAGAGCTAGATCACCTTTGAACCTGACACCTCCTTTGCATAACCTACCTCAAGATTTTGAGAAGTTGCTGCCTAAGCTTGATCCTGATGAAAACACTGCTGTAGATGACCACTTGCAAAGTTTCTATTTAGAAATAGAAGGGTTAAGGGCCGGGGAGCACGAGGATGTGGTCTGTAGGTTGTTCCCACATACCCTTAAAAGAGTAGCAACATCCTGGTATTTTGGTTTTCCTGCAAACTCTATTCCTAATTGGAACACCTTCGAAAGGATTTTCAGAAGTAAATACACAGCCCAAAATACACATGCCTCACTAATGAAAGGTCTTGGTTTGTTAAAAAAAGAGAAGGATGAGAAGGTGCATCATTTTACTCAAAGGTTTTCAACATACCTAAAGAACTTATCTGAAACTGACAGACCCTCAGACAAGGTCCTAATTGAATATTATACCTCAGCCCTAGGACCTGAGTTGGCCATGTTTGTTAAAATTAAAGCCAGACCTACATTGATAGAGACTTATGAAGAAGCAGAAAGGGTAGAGGCTGAAAAGGAAAGTATAGAAGACTATCCCGAGCTACCTGAAGGAAAAACTACCGGGAGAAGAGCCTTGTTGTTGTCTAAACCAAAAGAGAAGCAATCACATGATTTTGAGGGAATTTTGAAAATGATTCAAAAACTCTCCAACCACATAATAGATCTGGAGAAAGAAAGGGAAGTTCCAAAAACTTATAAACCCTACTACCAAAAAAGGGGGGATAACAACCAATTGAAGATCCCTTCACCCAATTCAGCATCAATGAATATATCAGAGGTAGGGGGGGATAGTTTCTGCACTTTTCACCAACAACCTCATTTTGAAAATAAGTGTCCTCAATGGTTAAATTCGATGAAATTGGTGATGAATCAGCTGCTTGACTCTAAATTGACTAAAGACAGTGGTAAAGAAGAAAAGAATAACAAGACCATAGAGAAACAAGATAATGATACCATGTTCTTATGGGATGGTGTCTCACTTTTTGACCTAGAAGAGAACACTCTTAAATTTGAATACACACCAACATCAACAAAAGATACAGACCTAACAATGAAATAAAATGCAATAATTTCGAAGATTAAAAAATTGCAAACGAATGTCAAGAGACAGGAAGATGCCAATGTTGAAGATAAAACACCTAAAGTCACTACTGTCAACTAGGAAACAGAGCCAATCAATGAGCCTGTCAAACCTGTGGAAGGACAGGTAGATGTTGATGAAGGAAACACTGAAAAAATTAAGGAGCTTAAAAAAGATGTACTCACAAAAAATTAGTCGGGAGAAGAAGGCAGTTGGGAAGAAAAGGCTAAAACCCCGCCTTTTCTTTTGACTCTAGAAATGCTGAATCATAATGTGCATAACTGCTTGGTAGATTCTGGGTCATTGGTAAATGTTATGCCACTTGAAGTTTGCAAAAAGATTAATGGGCAGCTAGAGCCCACAGCCTGGGAAGTAGTGAAACTAGATATAACGGGTGTCAAAGTAGTGGGAGAAATGAAGAGTGTTCCCATACGCTTATCTGCAAATAACAAGATATGTCAATTTATTGACATTATGGTGGCTGACATATCAGATGGATATGGGCTTATTCTGAACCGAGATTGGTCCGCCAGGTTAAAAGGTTATTTTGCTTCAGACTGATCTCATTTATGGTTACCTCATAAGGGTACCCCAAGTCAGATTAAAATTTTGAGAGGACCTTACATGAAACATACTGTCACTAAGCTGGGGGAAGGTAATGAATCTACTATTTCTGTCTTGGAAAATTATCTAACAGAGCTCAAACTAAGATATCATGCCTCAGGAAAGGCCAGTTCTAGAATTGACACTCATCCTAAGCTCCTTCAACTTCCTCAGGATGATAAGGATGACTGTAGACTAGTAGACATGGTTTTGATTTCAAAAATAGCATAGCTAGACCATGGTTAGGTATCTCCTATCTACAATCTAGCCCACCCCTTGACTCACCAGGTTAAAGGATTTTTAGGAGTGGGCACTTTTTCATTTCTTTTGTTTTAAATGATTCTGTACATAAATAATTTGATGCTCCTTTCTTTTGGTTCATTGCTTTGATGTTGTTTTCTCTTGGTTTAATGCTTTGTTATTAGTTCTTTTGATTTTGAATAAAGAGGCAAACTTTTAGTTGCAATGGAAACATCAGGGTTCTTAACTAACTGAAATCTTGAGCAAAAGACTGTGCATTTAACCAATCGAATGTCTTCTAGTAGGGAGTGTTCCTAATTGGCCATGCATTCATTGAAGTCCTACTTAACCCCTGGTAAATAACTCAGAATTAAGAGGTCTAGAATACTATTTCAAGGCTCGATCCATTTCACATCTAAAGTGTCCAAGGGAGTGATAGCGACGGACCCACGGAAAGGGAGCAAGGTAAATAGTGTATCATATATAAATGATCCCATGCCATGATTTCAGAAAATCCTAAAGGCTATCAAGAGTCAAAACTCCTTAAAAGAAACAATACATATCAAAACAAAGTATCAAAAGCATGGTTTTCAAATTGCCAAAAGTTCTTCTCCGTCTGTGATATGAAAAGTAAATTCTTCTCTCACACAAAAGGACACTATGGATAGAGGAGCCTGAATAAAATTCAGAAAGAAAGGCAGATGGAGGACTCAAAAGAACTAAAGTTCAAATGGCACAAAAGTGCAATTGGCATGGGAATGAGGAACAAAAGAATAGTGTTGTTTACCATATGTTACAATCCTGTGGTGTCTAAGCTAGAAACTACCTAAGGACAGGGGTAAAATAAATCTCACTTATTAGGCCTCAAAAGAGTTATTCAGACTTGCAAATATTTTTGATGTTACCATTTCCCAAAGAATGAATTGCTTCTCAATGATTTAAATGCATAGGTTGTCCAGCTTAGGAATACAAACATCTAGAAGATTTCAATTTTGAGCTAGATAGTCTTTTACTAGGAAGGAGTTAAGTCAGAAATCTGGGGTTCACCAGGTAGTCACTAATTGTTGTAGCTGCAACATTTTCTCGAAATTCAAAAAATTTCGGGACCCTCATTTTGCTTATATCGGTTTGATTTTCTTATTTGATTTGATCTAATGATTCTTCAGAAAGACTTTTCTAATGCTTGGATTGACCTACCACTTGTTTTTAATTTATCATTTCCTTTGAATGTGTATTCAAGTGTTTGATTCGCAAGCTTATTTGCTTGCACTCCTGCCGTCATGGAGAAATAATCAACTTTAGCTTCGTTATTCTTCTCCGATGCATTTGTCTCAATCAGCTGATTTTTGGTTTCGCGTCAGAACATGTTGTTTCTATGTTCTCCGCAGTTGCGGACGGCAGATTGTGAAGTCCCCCGATACATTGACTTTTCAACCTCACTTTGTTGTGTCGTCGATCCTTGAGTTTTGGGCTTCCGCTATTGCAGCTGAAAAAAAAACTATCTTTCTGGTCATTTAGTTCATTTTTTCCTCCAATTTTGACCTTGCATATTGCGGAAGGTCATGTCCTTTATGATTCCACCATTGCGGCTCCTTATTCTGCTGTCGCTCCGACACGTTGTTGATTTCTCTTGGATGTCTCAGGGGTTCTCCTAGTTGTTTTTCCACCTAACGTTACGGAAAGGGATGTTCTTGTGACCCCCGATCCTTGTGATTCCACTGCCCAATATTTCTCACATCGCTTATGGTTGACCATATATATATATGGGGTCAAGTGTTGATTATTCCATTGCTATTTTTGGACTGCCGTGCTCTATCATTTTCAGGCATTGTCGTTTGCTTGAGCTCGGTCGGCCCCCCATTGTCAGTGTACCCTCATTTCTAGGTGGCTCAACTGTGGAAGCTTAACAACCATCTTCCCCTCGGTCATGCAGTGGTGCCAAGTAGGCTCTTATTTGCTTTATCCTGTTCCGTTCGAGCGTTTGGTTGATTTTTTCCACGGTTAGGTTTTTCACGACCATTTTTCCTTGGCCTCATTGTTTACCTGCATATATAGTGGGGGGATTGTAGCGTAACTATCAGTGGGGGAATTTTTTGTCCCACAGGGTAGTGTCCCTCCACAGCCGTTAATTATTTTGACCCTGCGCTTGGTGGTTGGGGAGATTGGTGCGGACGGCCGTTACGCTGTCTGCACCCGTCTGCTCCATTTGATGATAGGCTATTTGGGAATGGTTTTTCATGGCCTCCTTGTGATTTTTGGACTGTTTTCCCCCTCTCACATTTCCCGCATCCTTAAACCATGCCGCATTTTACCCCGCTGTGTCGAAGCGACCCGGTTCACAGCCGGTTTTGAACCCGAGCCGGTGTGTGGAAATGTATCACCGCGCAGTGTTATATTGACCATAGATTGCATGGGTAGTGTTTTATTGAGGCGCCCCATTAAGAAAAAAAACTTGCATAAGTTCCCCTGTCATTCCACGCATCGCGATGATCATGACGCCCACAGAGAGCCCGAAGTTTCTTCATTTTAATGTAGATTTTGTTTCTCACTAGAGTTCTATTAGTTAAGCCATTTCAGTTTATATGTGTGCACATATTTGCTTCATTTAACTAATTTCTGTCATGTTAAACACAGACGAGGTAAAACACTGCACATTGTTGTCTCAATGTTTGCAACTTATCCGGAAATGGCCTGATGATTATAATTTCATATATGACGGGAAGATTCCGAACTCAAAATGTCGAAGCGACAAAAGAAAAAGGCCCATGTGGTCGAAGAAGATCCTGACGTTGAAGTTATCACCAAAACTGAGTATATTTATGAGGACACCAAGTGTATAACTGGTGTAGATCTTGAGTACCAATGGGGAGACATCTATAGGTTGATCACGCGTAGAGAGGTGCCTAATATAGGCTTTGAGGAAGAAGGCATATACACAAATATAGAAAGGTCTTCACTGATGAAGATTGCTACAAGACTAGATCTCTTCCCATGCTCTGAAGTGATTGGTTGGATTCTGCGTCAGGAAATTGTAACCACTATGATCCTTGAAAACATTGGCAAACAAGGCTATGCTACCTATATCCCAGGATATGTAGCCCTGGCCTACCACCTACCAGAAACACAAATATTTTTGTCTGACGATTGGCTGAGAAACATTAGAATGGACCTTGTTTAAACCCTCAAAATAATGTTGTTTCCTGGAAGAAACTTCAGAACCAGGCCAACGGGATAATATGACACAACAAGCTTAAGGACCCCATACAAGTTCATCGCCTTAATGCTTAACAGGATTTTTGGGAGAGCTCATGGAAAGAGCTTCAAATTGGAGTGGATGCCAATTATTTTTTATGTTACAACCCAGGGGACCATTTTCAACTGGGCCAACATAGTATCAAATAGTCTTTTAACCTGTATGGCCTCAGCCGTGGGAGGAGTGTCCCAAAACATGTCAGAATTTTACATGAGTTCCATACTCGTTGATTGTATACTGTGCAATAAACCTTTCCCCAGCCTAAGGTGCATCTGGGACAGGGAGAGGATGCCTATTTACTCTGCATACAAGCCATAGTGGGGTCACAAGTACCACAGTCACTACCAGGAGGTCTGTGAACATTTTATCATGCCATTGTATGCGCTCATTTTCCTTAAAGAATGTGACTACGTGTCAGAAGAGGCATTGCAGGTAATTGAAGAATATGGAGATTATTATCTGGCTGAGGATGGGATCTACTTTAGAATGTTTGGAGGCTCAAGAGCACCCTCCCTACTGCCCAAATATGCCATAGAGTACATCATTCATAAAGAGGCAGTTAGGCAAGTCTTCCTAGATGGCATAGGAAGCTTTTTATTTGAACATAAGAAGGCTACCTATCCCCATTTGCCTTTCAAGTTATGGAGTTATAAGTTTACCAGAGTAAAGAAATCAGATGAGTTTGTGGAAGAATTGGAAAAGTTTCATTTTGGTGAAATTCCCTTCCACAGAAATGACTCCCACAACAAAGTGGCTGAACACTGCAAAGAGAACATTGTCCATTTTGAATACACTCACCATTGCGATAAAGAAGATTCCGTCTTCCGCAGTGCGTTGAACATAATAGCCTTGAGGAAAAGGTTCAAAAAGAAGATCACCATCAATGGTGGGAAAGGGCAGGACGAACAAGCAAAAGCCGATGAAGAAGCCAGAAAAAGAAATGAACAAGCCTAAAGGTTGGCCCAAGAGGCTGCAGGGTGGCTGCAGGGAGAAGAGGAAGAAAAAAGAAGAGTTGCCCAAGAGGCAGCCAAAAAATCAGAGGAAGATGCGAGAAATGAAGAAGAAGAAAGGAAAAGGAAGCTTGACGAGGAGCTTCAAAAACAAGAAGCAGAGAGGATGAAGCTGGCCCAGACAGCGATAGAACAGTCAGCCTCTAACACAACTGACATTCAGACCCAGGACGTGGAGAACCCCGAGGTTCAAGACCCATAAGTACTTGTTGTCAGTGCACCTTGACAGTCTATGGTCCCCACACTTAAACTGGTCCCTTTTGAACAGAAGATAGGGGAAGAAATCCCTGATTTTAATACTGTCTTCTATGACAAGGAAAGAAAGAGGATAGTGAAGAGAACTGAAAAGAAGGTCGAAATAAGAGGTCTATCCAGGAAGATGATAACGGATACAACCATTGTATATGGGACAGACTGAGATCCCAGATTCACCATTAGAGCAAGAGCTGCATTGATCCACGCTTCAGAGGATAATGTAGACAAAATCATGACAAATCTGGATGAATCCAAGAAGTCTTGTTCTCAGCTGAAAGAAACGTTAAGAAAGGAGAGAGAAGAAAACAATTAGCTGAAGAGAAAATATGAGGACATGCAAAAAGAGATGAGGTCTTCAAAGGATGAACTGCAGGTCCTCCAAGCAGAGAGACAATCTATGGAGACTGCACAGGAATGTCTGGAAAAGATGCAACAGGAGTATCAAGAATTAAAGATGGAGAAGGAACAGCTGCTAGGAAGGATAGAAGACCTAGAGCTGCAAAAGACCATCTTGGAGGCAAGTGAGAAGCAGGCTCAAGAACAAGAGACCAAACTTCAAGAGCATATCAGTTCTCTAACAACAAATTTAGAGGAAGCAAAAGAGCAGCAGGTTAATCTCCAGCCTTTCAGGGAACATGTGCTGGCATAAAAGGCTAAAATGCTTCAGCTGCAGACAGCCATAGAAAAGGAAAAATGCAAGGTCTTGCAAGTATATGGTCGATTGGAGGAGTTTTTGGAGACCTCCTCTTATTTTTTTTGATAGATCTCAGGACGTCCTGGAAGTCCTGACAGCAAGAATGGAAAGGATGGAAAATAATGAAGAAACTCATGCAAAGCTTCCCTTGAAAGATCGACAGGCCCTTAAGCAGGATTATGAATTATTAGAGTTTGCTATAAACACAGCTGAGGAATTCAAAAAGGCTATTAGAAATACTAAAGGAGCATGCACAGAATTATTCAGAAGGCTCCTGATTACCTATAACCGGTGCCAAGTAGAAGCTGAGTAGAGGCTAGATGTTTTTTCGGACCAAAACTTATTTGTGGAAATTTTGCAGAAGAGGTATCAAGAGGAGGAAGCAAAAATACAGCACATTAAAGCCCTCGACGACCAGATATTAAGGAGTGAAGTAGATCATTCCACCATCAGTGTGCAGCTATTGGAGGATCGGCTTCATTTCAGTGCGGCCAGAATTGAGGCCATCAAGAACTAAGCTGCGAAGTTCAAGATAAACATTCATTTTTTGGAACCTTGTGCGTTTGAAGGCATCGCCTCTAAGGATTTGGCGTGGAATAAATTTATGAATACTCAAGTGGGGCCCTCCTCATGAAGGATTGTTCACTTTTGTAATATGTAACGATTTTGTAAACATTTGATGAAAGTGAAATTTTGGGAGGCGAAGAGTTGGGAAGCCCAAGGGTTATTTGTGGGTAGCCCAACAGTCTCTTTACTTTTTGTATAAATATAGAATACTTAGAAGAACAAGGGGCTTTTTCCCAGTTAGACAAGTAACGACAGATTGTAAGAAGAACTACTTTTTTTTGCAATAAAGAATTATTGTTTTCCTATCGAAGAAAGATTGGCGGGACATTCAAATGTTATGCTATGGATTGGTGAAAGATGAACTATTTCGTTTTTCCAGCTTTTTGTCCATTAACTGTGAGATCGTTCTAACTCTTAGAGCCTATGTTCTTGTTTGAATGATTTCTGGTTTATTCTGTGAAATTACCACCCTGAGTAATGAATGTTGTTCATAAACAATTAGCTATCTGATTGTCTAAATATCTTAATTGTTCATGTGTTGTGGGAAGGAATATCAGCTATCTGTAATTTCTCTTTATAATGCATGCACAATATGCATTACTCATAAATGAGTTACAATTCGGCTCCCCGGGGATAGGTAGATAGTTAGTTTTACTTCATTACTGTACATGTGATTTAGATGCTTGTGAGTTCTAAGATGAGAGGTAGGAACCTGCGCATCACTTTGTGACTACTCTTTGCATCCTTTATCACCTTGCATTGTTAATTAGGCACATGCATATCATAACTTAAGTCAAAAATAAAAAAACATATACGGTGGGCCGGGATGCAACCGGTAAACCCTTTTAGTTTTGTTACTTGACCTACGGTAGCCGGACGATAAACCGGATGGATTCCCTACACCAAACAGTCACGGGCTAGTTGGGAACGGTTACTGGGGAGAATCCCTTACTGTTGTTGCCTGCGAATTTCTAGGCCTCAACAGAAAGATAGAGAGTTAGATTTTTAATGGTTTATTTTCACATTTTTTAATGTCCCTTATTCAAGTTTTTATTACAATGACCAATTTTTCACTTTTTTCCCTATTTCGACCTTTGACTAGTATTGATGTCTAGGTCTGCAAATTGTCCCAAATGCTCCCAAATATTATCATAGTGTGTATGAATGATATTAAGAATTGAATAGCATGTTTAGAGATTATCTATAACCCTCCAATCACTTCTTCAAACTATTTTTATATTCTGATCAAAGTAGGAGCCTTTACTAGCGAGTTGGGGTTCCAATTTCCCCTGGGTAAATGCTGGAAATGGCTTCTCAAATGCTCCCAAACCCACTAGAATTTATGAAAAGAGGAAGGTTATTTGTAAAATAAATTTTTAAGTTCTGATATGCATCATGTTTTATTTTATACAGGATGTTATGACTCTCTCCAAAACAGCTCCCAAATCACTATTTCAACCCTTGGGGAAAAGGCACCAAATCTTCTCCCAATGCAATTAAAATGAGTAAAATGGATTCCAATGATTAAGTGATGAACATGAAAATTTTAATACACATTAATTACAGTCCATTCATCATAAATTTACCATATATACATTTCTCTATTAGAAATAATCAGAATTACCATGGCATACATCAAAATAGAGTGGAAATGGTCATTGTTTGCTCATTAAAAGTCAATTTGACATACGAATATTGGGTATTTTGACTTAAAAATTTATTATAATTAATAAAATAGCATATGTAACTTATTAAAATCATAAATACACTAGTATAATCTTTCCCACAAAGTACAATATCTCACCCAAGGCGTAATCCCTCCATGAGCTTGAATATGCAATGAAAACTGGAAATGGTTGAGATGAAGTGCTGCAATAGAAGAACCCATGAGATGACCTGTAGATTAAAAATAAAATTAAAAATATATTAAATATTCATTAAATACCTTAGTGGCCTCTCCAAACACCAACTTAGATGGGAATATTTCACCCTCTAAATTGGCTATGCCAAGAAAACTAGTCATCCACTAGCTCTCACAATTCACAAATGACAATTTATCAAATGATAAAAACCCATTATCTTGTTTTATTCCTATATTTTATAAACATACTTAGCCTTATAAGGCTCCCAATCCATCCAAAAACTCAATCCAATTCAAATTTGGGTGTGTGCTCATGATTTTCCATGAGTCCTCCCTTTCCTAGCCTTCCACCTTCCCCAAATTCAAGTAGGAGCCCATTGAGCTTCCACAACTCACATGAGAGGTCTCTTGGATGCTATATTTTTACCTGAAATGTCATATATGTCATATATCATCCTCCATATCTTATTTGTGTCATAGGTTTGATAGCATTTTCATCATTGTTGTCATAGAGATATGGAATATAGTCCAAGTGTCTCACTAGCTCCAAAATGACTCTTCCTCTCCCATGTAAGTTACATTTATTCCAAAATTAGACCTATGATGCATATGTACAAGTGTATTATCCTTCAAATTCATCCAATAACCTTTAGGCTTCCCATGGATTCGAATTGCAAGAGGAGGATTCCATGTGGCACAAAATTTCTAGCTTGTGTGGGCCCCATAGTCTCCATGTGTCTCCATGCTCCATTGCCACTTCAATTTTATCTTGTATTTATTTAATAAGATACATTATTAAATATTTATCCCATTATAATGTCTTAACATCATTTATTATATCCCTTATTAAAATTCCAAATGTATCCATCCAACCTAGGGAACTAGTAGGATTGATGGAATTGTCCTGCTATGCAATTATTTGAATGGGGACATTACAATCCTCCCCACTCAATATTTCTTGTCCTCAATAAATTTAATATTTGGATGCTACAAAATATTCTCCTATTCCCATGTGGCATCTTCACTTGGTATATTCTTCCATTGTACCAAGTATTCTTTGATACTTATGTTTCTCAATCTCCTTTCCCTTGTCTTCAAAATATTTTTCGGAACAAGTGTGAGATGACCTTCATCATCCAAGGGAGGAATTATTTCTGAAGTTAAAATTTAATGACCAATATATTTTTAATACAATAAACATGGAATACATTATGTATTTTACTCCCTTTTGGAAGTTCCCACTCATATGCTACTTCCCCAATCTTTTGAACTACCTTGTATGGGCCATAGTATCTTGGTTTTAGATTTTCTGCCCCATTATTTTTTAGAGATGTTTGTTTGTATGGATGAAACCTAAAATATACTAAATAATTAACCTGAAAGTTTCTTTCTTCTCTATGTCTATCAACATATTGTTTTTGTTGATTTTGGGAAACCTGCAAATTGTCTTTCAAAAGCTTTAAAATTTCTCGGCTCTCTTCCACCAAATCTTTAGCTTTTGGAGCTCTACTATCACCAAATATCATCTCAACAAAGATAAGTGCACCATAACCATATAATTATTTGAAATGAGACATCCCTATTGACATATGAAAAGTGGTGTTGTAGCAAAACTCACCCAAGTGTAGACATTTTGTCCATGCTTTTTTATGCTCTCCCACATAGTTTCTTAGGTACCCTTCCAACCATTGGTTCACTCTCTCTGTTTTTCCATCAGTTTTTGGATGATATCTTGTACTTTTATTCAACTGAGTGCCCACCAATATAAAACGTTCTTTCCAAAACGCACCCATGAATCTACTATCTCTATCACTTACAATGCTCTTGGGGAGCCCATGCAATTTGAAGATTTCTTTGAAAAAACTATCAGCCACTTGTGCAGCACTAAAATATGATGTAAAAGAAAATAAATGAGCAAATTTTTTCAATCTATCCACTACCACTTATATGCAATCCTTACCCAAATATTTGGGAAACCCGGTGATGAATTCCATTGAGATGTTGTCCCGTTTTTGCTCCAGAATGGGAAATGGTTGCAATAAACCAGCTAGGCATGTAAGTTCTGATTTTTTATTTTGGAATACTTACATTCATTCACATATTTTTGAACATCTTCCTTCAGCCCCTTCCAAAATAATCTTTGCCTCAATTTCCTATAAGTTTTGAAGATCCCTGGATGGCCAACTAGTGGGGAATCATGTGCTTCTTGAAAAATTTTGTACTTGAGATTTGAATCTTGAACCAAATAAATTATGCCCTTATAATATACCAGCCCATTCACAATATTATATTTATCATCACCATTTATGCCATCTAACAAATCACAATCAAATTTATCTTTGGCATATTCAACTAGTAGCATCTCTTTCCAATGTTTAGTAATGTCCACGAGATAAAAAGAAGGTCTTCGAGATAATGCATCAGCTACAATTTTATTCTTCCCTTTCACATATTCAATATCAAAATAATAAGCTTGAATATTTATTACCCACTTTTTTTCCTTTCATTTAGATCCTTTTGGGTGAGGAAGTGCTTTAGACTATTGTGGTTAGTTTTCACCTCAAACTTGTTTCCTACCAAGTATTGTCGAAACTTTGCCAATGCATGCATGATGGATCAAATTTATTTGTCATATATGGAGTAGATTTTTTCATGAGTTTGCAACTTTCTTCTCTCAAAGGCTATAGGGTTTTGTCCTTGCTTTAGGACATCCCATATTCATCCACCTAAAGCATCACATTCAACAACAAAAGGCTTAGAAAAATCAGGTAATGCAAGTATGGGCCAACTACTCATTACCTCTTTAATTTTTTGGAATGCATTCTCAGCCTCTTCATACCAATTGAAAGCATACTTCATAGTCAAATCATTGAGTGGATAAGTCAACTTGGAGAACCCTTTCACAAACTTTCTATAATAGGTGCATATTCCAATGAAACCTCTTAATTTAGTGATGTTTTTTGGTGATGGCCAATCTAAGATAGCCCTGATTTTTTCAATGTTTAATTTCACTCCTTTCCCAATAATGTGCCCAAGATACAATAGTTTCTTCATCCCAAATTCACATTTAGACATCTTAGCAAGCAAGGACTGTTCTTGCAAAGTTCTTAACACAATCTCTAGATGATGCAAGTGCCCTTCCCAAGTTTTATCGTAAATGAGAATATCATCAAAGAAGACCAAAACAAACCTTCTAAGCTTCTTGAAAAATATTCTATTCATTCATGCTTGAAATGTGGCTGGAGCATTGGTTAATCCAAATGGCAGAACAAGAAACTCAAAGTGACCATAATGACATCAAAAGTAGTCTTTCACATATCTTCTTCCTTCATTAGAATTTGGTGATAACCTAGTCTAAGATCAATTTTGGAGAAACATTTGGATCCAAATATTTCATCCATGAGCTCATCAATCCTAGGAATAGGATACCTATTCTTGATGGTCTTCCTGTACAAAGATCTAAAATCTATACACATCCTCAAGGTTCCATCTTTTTTCTTTACCAACACTACTAAAGAAGCATAAGGGATAGAGCTTGGTCTAGTGAGTCCCAACTCTAAGAGTTCTTAGATGGCCTTCTCAATATAATATCTTAATTTCTTTGGATTTCTATAAGGTCGTATATGAATGGTTGGAGTACCCTCCTCCAAAACAATGTCTTACTCAACCCCCCTATCAGGTGGTCTACCATGTGGAATATCTCTAAAAACTTTTTCAATAGTTCCTCTATCTCCTTGGGTGTTCAAAAACCTTTATGTTTGGATTGGGAGATGTGATGTGACATTCAACAGCCCATTCTATGTCCCCATGCCTCAATAAATATCTTATACTATTGAAATTCACTACTTGATTTGGGTAAGTGTGTTTCCCTCTCATAACCCTTAGTACACCTTTTGAATCTTGAAATTTCATCTCAGGAATTTGATAATTTATTGTATGGTCCCTTATAGAATACATCCATTGCACTCCCAAAACCACATTAGTATCAACAACATCAACCACATAAAAGCTATCAATAAAAGTATAGTTACCTACGGTGAATTGCATTAGAGGAAATTTCAATTTAAAATAGGCCTTCCAAAAACAATACAAATTCCATGTCATCATGTATCAGCCAATCAAAATGCTTTAAAATTCAAAAAGGGAGAACCTCTTAAAAAAAAATTTAATATAAATTTGGGGATAGGTATGATAATAAAAAACTACTTTTTTTGTTTGTATTTTTGACATATCTTCTGATGTTTTTACTCAAATTTCGATTGGAAGATCTCGTTGGATGCAGGATTAAATTTTGCATCCAACGAGTACCCACTCTTCATACTTTTGGTGGTCTCCGCTACCCCAAAAACAAGAAATACCTGAAAAAATGTGATGATGACATCATCGTCACATTTTTTCAGGTATTTCTTTTTTTGGGGTAGAGGGGCCCACCAAAAGTATGAAGAGTGGGTACTCGTTGGATGTGGAATTTAATTCCGCATCCAATGAGCTCTCTCGATCGAAATTTGAGTAAAAACACAAGGAAATATGTCAAAAATATGAACAAAAAAATAGTTTTTTCTTTTCTTCCTCCAAAATTAATAAATATTATTTTATTATTTTGACTATTATTTTATTAATTTTCCTTGGGAGGCCCATTTTGAGTTGAAATTTCCCTAATGCATCTTTGGAGCCCATGTTTTGCATTGCATTGTGTTGTGACCGTGAATGAAAACTATGAAGCCATCGAATGGTTCAGTAGGTATCTTGCTTTTCTACACCATATATGCGTCAATGAATTTATGTGTGGCTCCTCCATATACCAAAATTGAATTTATTTGTCCTAATAGCACACCCTTGTATCGAATAGTGTGATGACAAGGCACTGCTAAAAGTACTGTCATTCTTGCTTTCTCTGGTGAAGTCTGATTTTCTTCTTGTATTTATTCTTTAGATGTTGTCTCATATGATTCATCTTGATATGAATTGTATCCTTCTTCATCCATACCCCCCCCCCCTCATACTCATCATTATCAGAAATAATTTTAAGTATTGAGATTTTTCCTTAGTGCATTTATGCCCCGGTGTCCATGGTTGAAAGCATGTGAAGCACAATTTTTTTCTTTGAAGTTCATCCCTGTTATTCCTTATTTATTATTATTTTCGATTGAATCTATTTGAAAAGGATTCTTATCAGGTGCATATCTTTTCCAAGGCTTCTTTTCAAATTTGAAGTTAGGCCTAGGAGGAAATCTTGTTCTAGGAAGCACATTTTGCAGATCTCTAGTCAATCTCATTGCATCTTTTAATGTAGTGGGGATTTGAAAAGAAAATTTAAGGTTTCAGCCAAAACTTCAGTGAACAGTAATACTAACCTTCCCATATACACATCAGCCACCTTGAATGATAATTTTTTAAATTCCATCATATAATCAGTCAGGGTCCCAACTTGCTTCAATTGTGCTAGTTCTTTGAAAGACAATTAAGGATCGTTTTTCTCAAATCTATCAAGTACACTTCCAATAAATTCTCCATATGCGTTACAGGTAATAAAGGAAAAGATATTCGAATAAATCCCGATCGTAGACACAAATTTCCATCAATGTAACATGACTATACACAATAGGATGGAGTGCTATAATATCATGGGAGATACAGATGATGATGACCCACTTGAGATAAATATACCTGATTCAAAAGGTATACGAACAATAGAAGGAGCTGTTATCTCCACTTACTAGTTTTTGAAACCTCTCAAGATTAAAAAAATAAATATCAGGTTGATTGAAAACTAAGAATTTTCTAATATTGGATATTACTGAGACGAAGAGACTGTCGAAAAGATCACTGAATTACTAAATGAATTTTATGATCTATTCCTTACAAATTTTTTCTAAATGAAAGTCATAGTTGGGGATCTTGGAAAAATGAATATACCCTTGAGGCCTGATGCAAAACCAGTAAAACATCGGCCATACAAATTAAACCCACATTACAAAGAGAAATTTAAATCTTAACTTGACCGAATGCAAGAAGTAGGTGTAATAGAACTAGTTGAAGAATCAGAATGGATCAGTCCAAACGTAGTACAAGACAAGAAAACTTCAAGGGAAGTGAGAATTTGTGTTGATCTCAAGAAATTAAATGATGCATGTTTGCAAGATCCATTTCTAAATCCATTCACAGATGAAGTACTGGAGAATGTTGGAGGACAAGAAATGTATTCATTTATAGATGGATTCTCGGGCTACCATCAGATAAGAATTGCAAAAGAGGATCAATACAAGACTACCTTTGCGACAAAGTGAGGATGCTACCAATACATGGTAATGCCCTTTTGACTCAAGAATGTGCCTCCAATCATTTCTAGAATTGTAGTTGTTGTATTTAAATATTTTATACACAAATTTCTTGAAGTCTACTTTGACGACTGGACAATATTTGATCTTATAAAAGATCACATAGAAAGTATTAGAATGATGTTGGAATGATGCCACCAGTACTAAATTTCCCTCAATTTGAGGAAGTGTATTTTGTTTATGCCTTTTGGGGCTTTGTTAGGCCGCATGGTCTGTCATGATAGAATTCTGGTTTATCCATCTAAAATCACCACTATCCTTGGCTTACCAACATCTACCACAGTTAAACAGTTAAGAGCAACACTAGGCCATGTGGGATACTATAGAAAGTTTATTAAAGGATATGCACAAGTGACTGCCCTGATGGAGATATTATTGAAAAAAGACACTAAATTTTAGTGGACTGATGAATTCCAAGAGAGTTTGGATAATTTGAAAATCAAGATGGTTGTTGCACCCATACTTGTATTTCTAGATTGGAAAAAATAATTTGATGTTCATGTTGATGCATCCTCTATTGTGCTTGGAGTGGTATTGACACAACTAGGAGAAGGAGAGAATAATCACCCTATTGATTTTTCTAGTAGGAAGTTACCTACTACGGAGAATAATTACACTATAGCAGAGAGGGAGGGACTTACAATGGTTTACGCATTGCAAAAATTTAGACATTATTTCCTGGGTGGACATTTAAAAATGTACACTAATAATTATGTGCTAAAATATTTGGTCAATAAGCCATTATTTAGGTGGAGAGATCTGTCGATGGATTCTCCTCTTTCAGGAATTTAAATTTGAGATAATTGTCAAACTGGGCTGATTGAACTTGGGACGAGACCACCTATCAAGAATTGATAGCAGAGAAGAACCTACTAGTTTGGAAGATAATATTCCTGATGTGCAATTGTTTGTGATAAATTCCTTTGATGATCAATATGAATATATCATACAGTTCCTCACTACGGGTTTTTTGTCGACCGAATTCACAACATAACAGAAGAAACAGTTAGTAACGTGAGCTGCAGATTTCCAAATAATTTTTATCCAATTGTATAAACTGGGCCTTGATGAGTTACTTCGATGTTTTATTTTGGAACATAAGCGACCTATGATTTTAAGTGCAGCACATGTTGGTTTCATAGGAGGACACTATGCCAAAAAATAAACTATGCATAAGATACTATATGAATGTTTATGGTGTCACACCATGCATGTATACTCTCAAGACTACTGTCACAGTTGTGATATTTTCCAAAGAACGGGAAAACCTTCCAAAAGATATGAAATACAATTAGTACCACAAATAACATTACAGGAATTTGATAAATGGGCTCTTGACTTCATGGGACCTATTATCCCAATGGGGAAATGCATGGGAGCAAGGTATATTATCACTACGACTGACTACCTAGATAGATGGATAGAAGTTGCGTCAATCAAGGATTGGTTATCTATGACAACAATGAATTTCTTATTTGAAAATGTTGTAACAAGGTTCAGGTGCCCAAAAATATTGATTAGCGATCAAGGTACGCATTTTGTTAATCAATTGATTGAAGAAATAACTGATGAATTTCAAATATAGCATAGAATAACAACTCCATATCACTCACAGGACAATGCAGTGATTGAAGCATTTAACAAGATTCTGGAAAAAGCACTAAACAAATTCGACAATACATGAAGGGATGATTGTGATCAGAATATTTATGCAGTACTATGGGCATATCACACAACATGCAAAAATTTAACAGGTCAGACACCATTCAAGTTAGTTTATTCTTGATCTTACTGAGCAGACTTGAGTTTACTTTATTGTACCAACAAAACCCCTAGCTCACTGGCCCTTTCGGCAACAGACCGTAGAACGGCATGAAGTCTCACCCGAAGTGATCCTAGATGGGGTGGATGAAGAATCAGGCTTCCTCAACCAGGTTCTGTAGCATCCTAGGTCCTCTTGACTCTAATTAACCAGCTAAATCTCTCAGCAAGGGTTGTTTCTCTCTTCCTAGCTAACTCTGCTATGGGACTGACTCTTATCGCATCGCAGCTTCTAGGACGATGCACAAACTTTCTCTTTTGCTCAACTCTTAACCTGCGATATCTCACACCACAGCTCCCCCGATAGTGCGATATCGCCTTTCTACGCTGCGATATTTCCTACAGTAAGACTCAATATGCTCATCAACTCTCAAGGTCCAGAGGCTTCTTCCCTGGGTATAATAGCTCAGTAAACCCTCATTAGGGTGTTAAACAACTTCACTTAAGCTTCTACAGTTTAACACGCTTAACATCAATTACGCTCAACTCGCTGAACTAAATATACAGAAGTCACTTAACACTGTAGCTGTTAGCTGTCACGAATCAAGCACTGATAAACTCATATACGGAATACTTGACACATTCAACTCTCATTTAACCTTCTATGTTACTGTAAACTGAAGGATAGCATACATACATTCATTAACTGATAAGCAAAGTTCATGTAATGGATAACAGATAGCAAATAAGTAGAGCACAATCACATGAAACAGTCGCACAACACACAGATGTTACGTGGTTCACTTCTAGGGGGGAAGCTACATCCACGGGAACTATGTTTATATTATATCTTGAGAGAGTAAACACAGTTCTGCTGCAACCTCTTATGCAGCTTGAGATCTTCTGGGAAACTCCACGCACACAACTGGGAGATCTTCTCTTAGATCTCTTCTCTTCCTATAATGCTTTCTTCTTACAATATACCCTTCCTCTCTATCTCAATCCCTGCAGATTGTTACATTCATGCTCAGGGAGCCAGCCACTGGTTACAGTAAGATAACTACAGACTTAATGATAGAACCAAAGCTCGACTCTTCCTCAATGTCTCACAATACTGATGACAACTAGTAACAACCCAACCAACCAACCCTTAATAATACAAAATACATGCCTAAATAGGTGGCCCGAAGGTATCATCATGATACAAACCGTGGGCCTATCCCAACAATAACCCAAAACCCTAACTGTGATAGTCGACCTATCTATACTTTGAACCGTCGCTTACTGGTCACACCGCAGCTTCCTGTAGTCTTCCATGATTTTCGGCGCTGATCGCGAGTATGGGTGCCGCTTCCTCGGTTTCTCCCCTTCTATCCTTTATCTTTAATACCTCAGCCCATTGATCCTTCTCCATTTATGAGGCTAGTTGAGCCCTCCTATCATCGTCGCTGCCTTAAATGCAGTCGTTGAGCTCTCTTCTTGGCCGCTTCAAGTACTATTTCCTTTGACTTCCTTATTCCGACCACCGCGATTTTCGGCCCACGAACTACGGCAGGAAATGCGCTATGGCATTGTACCTTTATTGCGTTGCATCTCTTATATCGCTAGCTTATTGGCATCACCAAAACTGTCTTTCCTCCAAAAGTTGTCCATCTTCTACCAAAAATAGAAGCTTTTCCTCTAGCTTCGGGGCCCTGCTCCAACAATCCCCTAACACTTACTTGTGGCTCGTCCCCGAGCCACTAACAGTTGGTTTCTTTTTCTATAGCTTCTCCTTGGCTTCTTGCGAAGTCCTTGCGAATCTCTCCTTGAGTCTCGTGACATCTTTGTCCATAGCTTTGACACAGTCTTGTGCCGCTTCAAGCATAACTTGACTAATCATGGGGTCTTCTGTGCTATCAATTACACTCTTGCTTGCAGTGAACTCCTTGACCTTCTTCTCAACCGCATCGACCAGCTTTGTGATTTGTTCCTGATACGATTGAAGCATATTATTGAATTGTATCTCTTTTTCTCGCAACCTCTGTGCTTCATGTTGAAAACGGTTCATCTTTGTCATCTTCTTCATCTCTGCAAGAGGTCCTAAGCTCTTGAATTCTTCCTTTATTTCTGCTATTGCATTCTCTATGTTTTGGATGCTCTGCTACAAATCCAGTCTATCTGGGAGCTCTTCTAGCTCCAACCATGTCTTCGTTGCATCAGCTAGCAATGACTCTGCATCATCTATGTGACACTTCATCTGTGTTGAAGTGATTCTAAAGGCCTGTGCCCTTGCTTCCTTGTCTTCCTCAGGTGTTCCTGGTGCTCGAGCCTCAAGCTCAGCAATCTATGCCTTGTAGTCTTCCTCCATCTTGACCATTGTCTCTTCTAGAGCCTTTGCTCTATCTGCAATTCTTCTTACTTTCTGCGTTAGAGGGAAGGCAGGCTCTATGTTACACTGGGGTAACTCCAATGCGATGTTCTGTAGGACCTAACTTAGATCCTATTCTCTTTCTTCATATAGTATTAACTCCAATGCCTTTGTATGAAAGCTTATGGTGAGCTCTGCATTCTGTTGTGTCAGATGAGTGTTCTAGTTATAAGTCACAAGTTCTCTATCCCTGAGCTCTGCGGCTATCTGCTGCTAGATCATCTGTAGTTGATCAACGGGGAATTGTGCTAGATTAACCTCAACAAGTTATCTAACCTGTATCTACACATCAATCATTGAAACAAGGAATCAGATGCTCCCTAGTGGTATTAGCACTGTATTGGTACGATCCTTTGCAAAGACTTCCTCATGGGAAATTGATGGTTTTGACCTTTCTCCTACTGTCGCCTTGACTGGTTGAATCTGCATCATGGCAGTATTATTAGTCAGTGCTTTCAACTCCATAAGCTACTTATCTATCGTGCTTTGCAGCTTGTCCTGCGATGTCTGCATCGCCTGAAATGAGTCTCGCATCTTCTCCTGCAATGTTGCTGCGATGAGATCACAGTCATCCTTTGTTAGTGTGGTCTCTATAGTTGGCATTGAGAATTTGACTTTTTTCTTCTTTTGTGTTGTTGGTGGCACTTCTACTGCATCTTTCCTCTTGAAACCCACCTTACCTTTTCCTTTGTCTAATGGATCTATTGGTGTGGTATCTATTGGTACAATTCCTACTGTGGCATCTTCTAATGCCTTCTTCCACTCTTCATCAAAGTCTTTGATGACATATTCTACATCCTGCGTTGTCATCCTAAACAACCCAATAGCCCAGTCATCCTTTCTAAACCCTTTTGGCCTCAGATATATTGTATGCCTGTCCGCAATGAAATCAAGCCGATTGTGATACATGTCAACAACCTCTGTGTTGATCCGCAGTGTCTCATGGATGAATCGCTTCAAAAGCTTATAGTATTCATAGAATACTATCATATTGATCTTTTTCTTAGTTGGACTGTTTCTTTCCCATAAGTTTGCATATCGTGCGCCTCTGCACTCTCCGTCTCGTAGCTGTAGAAACTGGGTATGGGGCAGCTCTCTCCACTCGACGAATGCACATAATATAAGCAGCCATGAGAAGTGGAAGGGGTGGTTTGGCTCATCTTGCACTGCCAAACAATTTGCAAGAAAAATATTTAATAAAAACAAACACCAATTAAATTGTTCACCTTTTACGACCTGCACAGCAAGGTGAATTACTGCTCCTGTGACTTCTTTCAGGCGAACTTTGGTTAACAATATTCCTGCAAGTAGAATGGCTGTAAATCTGAGTGTATCATCTGCTAAGGCTGTGAGGTCATAAGCCTGACCTCCTCTCTATAGCTTATACCTTCTAAATAGAAGCACTGGTAGCTCAGTATCCTTGCTTTTCCCTGATATATGTGTCTGGGGGTCCTTACTGCTTTTGGACAGCCCAGTGATGCAGTGTATCAAATCGAAGTTCAGATCAACCCTGTTACCTAGCCAGAGGTAACCTCCATGTACACAGGAAAGTATCACATGCACCATGGCATTAACCTCTGTACCTCATCCAAAATGTGGTATTTTTAACAAATTGAGCAAGCCTGGCTGCTCAAGAATCTGGACATGTTCCATAGGAACAAACTCATCTGCACCGGTCCTCGAGTTCCTCTGAACCATAAGATACTGATCTAGCCAAAACTGAGGATATGTCTTACTGTCTCCAAGATTATAGTCTATAAATTTGAGAGCAAGGACATATCCTAACAGTTCTCCATCTTCCTTTACGCGAAGATTAATCGGCGGTAGCAGAATAGGAAACTTAGCACCCTTGGGAATGGTTACCTCTGGTGCGTCCTTGACTCATTGCGAAATGTATACTGCTGCCACATGAAATTATTCTTCCTGCTCTGAGCTAGACTCTTCTACTATGTGAGCTTGACTCTTCATCCTTGGCATCTTCCTGACCTATGTTGTACCTAATTTCACAATCCTAGGTGGCATCGTCATAGAAAACTCGAGGCCACCATGCTTGAATCGTCACACGACGTCTTCTAAAGGCTCCGTCTCAAACATAAACCGCCCGGTGCGATACTCTGGACTGGCAATGGCTGCGAAAATGGGGAAACCAGCACTTTGTAACTGGAGTATCTCTGCACAGGGAAAACTCTACAAATTACTCTATAACTCTCAGAAATCACAAAAGTAACCCTTCTGTTGGAATGATCTGTGTATTTGTAATGAAGGCGGTAATTTCTGAAGCAATGGTCTCTTAGGATGGACTCGTTGGCAGCATTTATTGCATGGACAAGACAACACCCCACGCCTCGCTCCTCATTAATTGCTGAAAACCCATTCAAATTTCCCTCAAAAATTGTCCGCAAGCTACGGTCTCGACCAATATTTACCAAATCTAGGACAATCATTGTACTATTTCCAAATCTAGGGCAACGTATACCTGTCATATCTACATTAATTGCTTGTCAGAAGGTGAAGTGACTGGCCCTCTTTCTCTTTCAAAATCATCTTCGCATCACGGGGAACATCACCTCGCTGTGATGTCACACCGCATCGTCCTGGACCAAAAAGTTGGCGTGAAACTCCGCAACATTAAAAAACTCCGCAATCGTCCTAATACTTGCGCAAAATAAACTTTCCTGCTGCGATTCCTCCTACTTAGAACTTTTTCACCTGGTGTAGACTAGTTATGGGTGTGATGCCTCCTTTCAACTACACTGGACATATGCACCACTTAGTTCTCTGCATTAGGGTTGGGAGGTGGAGTGGCTATCACTATAAAGCTTAAGCCTACTTCCATTAATCAAAGTAGGAACAAGTTCCTCGTTCAGTTTACTGAGCTAAACGGCACCTCCTTCTATGACTTGCTAAATATGATATGGCCCCAACCAATGTGTCTTGAACTTCCCTGGAAACTTAAAAAACTTTCTATCATAAAGGAGCACTAGGTCTCCTATCTGAAAAATATTGCTCTTGATGTGCCTGGCATGCCAAGATTTTTCTCGTGCCTTCTTCACTTTTTGATGAAATCCTGCGATGAATCTATCTTCTTCTATGGCAAGTAGCTACGCTAATCTTTCATTCATTGTATATGTATCATCCATCTCGGTAATTTGAACAACTCTTAAACTGGGAATAATATATTCCATAGGAATAACAGCCTCTTGTCCATACACCAAGCTGAAAGGTGTGTGTCCTGTAAGTTTCTTGCATGTAGTCCTATAACACAACATTAACCCTGAGGTCCCAATCATCTCTTTGGTTGTTACAGATCTTAGTAAGAGCATTTTCTAGAATATTGTTAAAAGCCTCCACCGTACCATTAGCTTGTGGGTGGTAGGGAGTGCTCTTATGATGTTGTATCTGAAATTCCTCCATCAAGGCCTCGATAGTGCGATTCAGAAAGCGTGTGCCTTGATCACTCATCAAAATTGTTGGACATCCAAATCTATTTATGATGTTTTCAAAAATGAATTGTGCAGCTGTAACAGCATCACAATTCCTTACTGATTTGACCTCTTCCCACCTGGTGAGGTATTCTGTTCCTGTGATGATGTATCTTGCACTAGTTCGTTTCCCTGGTGGGTTGATAGGACCCACAAAATCTATATCCCACTTGTCAAATGCCCGTAGCATAATCTGTGGTCACAACAGCATTTCATCTCTCCTTGAATTTTTTCCTACCCTCTGGTAGATATCGCAGCATCTGCAAAACTCCTTAGTGTCTTTATGCAAAGTAGGCTACCATAATCCTACAGCTAGAATTTTCTAAGCAGTCGGCTTTCCTGCGAAATGACCTCCTGGGGTACCTGAATGTGCTTCTTTGATAATGGTCTCTTTCTCGTGCGGCATAACGCATCTGCGCAGGACTTCATCTGGGCCTAACTTGTATAAATGTCCTACGATCAAAGTGAAATATGCTGCTTTAACAACTAACTGTTTCTTTTGTTGCTTAGTAAACTCAACTGGTGCCCACCTGTAGTGAGAAAGTGAATAATATCTGCGTAATACTCATCTACGATCTAGATAGAAAACAATTCCGCATCTGGAAAATTATCCTCTAAATTACTTGGTTCTTCTCTTGAGTCTATCCACGACAAATGATCAGGTCCTGCATTCAATCTCCCTGGTTTTATAATAATTTCAAAATCATACTCTTGAAATAGGAGTAACCATCTATAGATCCTTCCCCCTAACACTAGCTTATTGACCAAATACTTTAAAGCAGAATGGTTAGTGAACATCTTGAATGGGGCACCCAAAAGGTAGTGCCTGAACTTCTGTAGACCATACACCATAGCTAATCCTTATCTTTCTGTAGTGGTGTAGTTCTTTTCTATGGTAGATAACTTTTTGCTTGAGTATGCGATAGGGTGATCAATACCCCCTTCTCCTGGCTGTGTTAAGACAATCCCCAGTGCGATGCCAGATGCATCCACATGTACATGAAATGGTTTATTCCAATCTGGAAATACTAAGATGGGTGTTGTAACCATCTTCTCTTTAAGAGTGTCTAAACTTTGCTGGCATTCCTCATTCCATAGGAATTTCACTTCTTTCTTTAACATCTTTTCCATAGGTGTTGTGATCTTTGCATAGACCTTGATGAATTTTCTATAATACCCTGTATGACCAAGCACTGTCCTCAATTTCTTAACTGAGTTGGGTGCTGGAATATTTACAATGATGGCAATCTTTGCAGGATCTACCATCAAGCCTTGTTTGCAAACAATATGACCCAACAAAATACCAAATGGTGCACAGAATATACATTTCTTCAAATTAAGAGAAATATGATATTGCCTACATTTCTCTAACATGAGCCTTAAATCTCCTAGATGCTTTTTGATTAATCCAAATATAGTCCAATCATCAAAATATACTTCTAAGAATTTATGGATGTATTCCTTAAAGACAGCAACTACTACTCTAGAAAAAATAGCTGGTGCATTTTTAAGACCAAAGGGCATTACCGTATACTAGATGAGCCCCATTCTGTCGCAAAGGTGGTCTTATGTCGATCCGCTAGATGGATTCTTATCTGGTGATAGCCTGAAAATCCATCAGTGAATGAGTAGATCTCCTATCCTCCCACATTGTCTAAAACTTCATCAGTAAATGGTGTCAAAAATGGGTCATGAAGTGATGCGTCATTGAGTTTGCACAAATAGACACAAATCCTAATTTATTCTTTAGTTTTCTTTTCCTGCACAACCATGGAACTAACCCATTCACTCTCTTCTACTGGCTCAATGATGCCTGCTGCTAGCATCTTATCAATCTCATCCTTAACTTTTTCTTTATAATGAGGATTTAATCTGTATGGACGCTGCTTAACTGGCCTAGAATCCTCTTTCAAAGGTATCCTCATGACTCCCAAGTCTCCTACTATTCCCTTCATCTCTATAAACTTAGTGGGAAATAAGTCCTGATATTCATGTAACAAATTTGTGATGTGTCCTACCGTTTCATCATCCCAATAGTCTCCAATAGAGGCAAACTTTGGTTCTATTTTTGTGCCAATATTGATCTTTTTAATCTTAATAGGCTCTGTGACAGCTGGAATCTCTAGCTTTGGTCCATCAACTTCGCGAGTTCCTTCTAACTTTGGAATGTTGATACTGCGAGGATTCTCATCCTCATCACCTGTCTCTTCTGCAAAGTTGTAACACTCTAGCGTGTGTTCTAACTAGATGGCCCAATCAGGCTAAGCATGCACTGGTAGGGTATAGTCATCAAATATCTTAGTCTTTATAATATTTGGAGCCTGATCAATGCTTGGATACTCAGATTCAAAAGTGAAAGTGAGTACAAAGCTATCTATCATAACTGGCCATGTAATCGTTCCTCTGTGCAACTCTGTCTCAGTGTACTAGTTCCTTGGGACTGTTTCTAAAGTGTAAATGAATAGGTGAACCAATTCTATTCACAAATATTAATATGTGACCTGGGGTCACTTTCTCCTTTATTTTTCTGATGTAAATGCTCCTTGTCATTAGAGAATCTGATCACCATCAATCTCTTAAAATCATCCCATGATGCGATATTTTCTTTATGTGCATGCCACCATCTTGTAGGTGTGGCTCTTACTGTAAGTTCAATAACTGCCATCCTTTGCTCATTAGCAATTTCCTGCTCAAATTGCTGTAAAAAGTCATTAACATCTGCTAAGCCATCAAAGGACAAAATATCCTTAATCTCTATGCCAATCCATCGCAGCGACTTAGTCATAAATGCACATCTACAAGCTGAAACTTCATAAAGTCTATTTTGCCAATTTTCTAAACCAGCATCTGAATCCGGTGCGCATGAGCTATCGCATCGCCAACTAATATTTCCTTATGTGGTGGGATTGATATAATCACTCTGGTTAGCAGTCATCTGATAGAGGCTCTCCATATTACGCACCTCTTCCTCTGCTCTGATAGGTTCAATGTATTGAGGACCCTAAAAAGGATCCAACGGTGCGATGACTCGAATCTATTTATCCTCAAAGGTCATTTGTATTTTCTTCAAATTGATAAAAGCCATGTTATCAAATGCCCAATTAATACCTAATAAAGCTGGATACATTCTGCTATCACCAATAATTTCTATGACTTCAAAATCTGCAAAGCTACAAACTCCATCAATATCAACTGGTACTTGTGGTAATCAAACCAGTGGTGATACCCTCTGCTGATTGGATAATCACAGATGGATAGGTGATTTGGATAACTTAGGGATACCCATCTATTCCCATGTCTGCTTAGTAAGAACATTTACCTCTGATCCTAAATCTAGGATTACCTCATCCATTTCAAACTCTCCAATTTGTGCTGTGAGTCTCATTTCTCTTTTTGTTCTTGTATGGCCCATAATATTATGAACAGCATGCTGCATACTGCTCATGGAAGAAGACTGCTGATACTAATATATGATTCGTTGAAGCTCTCCTATGGCTTTCTCATTTCTTATGAGTTTTAAGAAGCTCCGCAGGAAGGATTGTACACTTCCTATCAACTCATCCTCTTCACACCTTCTAGATGTGGTAGCCTGCGATATCTGCACAGGACTAACGCCACAATGTTTTTGCTGTGGTACACCCCTACAAGGAAATATCTACGATCCTGATGGTGTAGGGTCAGTAAAGAAAGTTTTAGCTTGCTGAAATGTTTCTTTTTTCTTCTGCAGGTCAAGTGGTGTAGATTTATCAATGGCTTTACTCACCCACTTTAGACCTGTATTCTTTTCGGCATCCTGCTATGTCCTACTAGTAGAAGCATCGCTGTGAGTCACAACATTGACTCTTGGTTTTGGTTCTTTCTGCTCAGTAGCAATAAGCTAAATATTCTGGTTTACTACTGGCTTAGGATCCTTAATCTTGGCTATCAAGATAGGACATTCTTCTATAGTATGATCATAGGACTTGCAATACTTACATGTTGTAGTAGGGTTCTGACAATCCCTAGCATAATGTCCTATGGCTCCATAGTTGTAACAAACAATCGGTCCAAGGCCACGGCCAAAGCCTCCACCATGGCCTCTTCCTCTGAATCCTCCACCATAGCCATCATGAGTCGGTTCATGCTGTGGACCTGCTGCTGGTCCTGATGTCTCTGACTGGACTCTGTAGAATTCATGTTTTCTCTCTATCATGAGATCATAAGCTCTGCAATTATTTTCATCATGTCCTACTGACTTACAGAAGTTACAGTATAAATTCTTAGGAGTTTGTACATACTTCTAAAGTAAAGGGAATTCCTATGGTCTATGTCCTCTTGTTCTATAGATTTCACACCATGGCCCTTGATTCTGTACTAAGGGGTTAAGAGCCCCACTTGCTATATACTCAACAAATACTGGACAGTTATCTTTGGTATGGCCATGTCCTTTACACTTTGTACACCATAATTCTTGTTCAACCTCTTTTCCTTTCTTAATATCATGTAGTTGTAAAGTGAGATTGGCTAACTGATTATGTAAGTTTGTCATACCTGCACTAGTCTCAGCTAAAGGTGAAGCCTCTAGTTTCATTTCCATCTCCAATGCTTCATCCTGCCTATGGAGTTTCTGTTGCATTAGTGGAAGTTTGATATGAGGGAGCAGTGCTGCGATGAACCATTCCTTATGCTACTCCGGCGCAAACTCAAAACTAACTTGGTCTATAAGAGCTTTAAATTTCTGATCGAAATCCCATACTGAATCTATGGGTAACTATTTAATGTCTTTAAGTTCTATGATACATTGTGACTCAGACTTGGGTTTCTTAAATTTCTTAATCATTGTGGTCCTGACCTCTACGAGTGTTATGTTCTGCGCTGATGCATACTTCATATACCATGTTAAAGCTCCTTCTCTAAGTGTAGTGGCCAACTGGACAAGCTTAGTATTGTCATCCTGGATCTGTTTAATGGCCCATACAGCTTCACATAGGAACCAATGCTGTCCTGGGTCTTCTACCCCTGTACCCCTAAAGGTAGGTAATTTCATGTCATCCCCCATTCTGTTTCCACGAGGTGGATTCTGATTTTCTGTATTACTACCACTCGGCGGTGTAAATATAGGTGGTATAAAGGTAGTATGTACTGTGTGTGAACTACTAGATGGAGTTCCTGCGGGATTATTCTGAGTCCCGATTGGTTTCTATGGGGTATAAGGGTGGTAAGGGATACCCGCTGTTGTTCTTTCTCTATTACTTTAACTCTGTTCTCTAGTACTGTCTGAACTGTCTTCAAAGAAGGAAGATCTGAAATCTACTTTATATCTCTTACTGCTACGTGTACATCCAATTTCTTCAGAATCACTCTCAAACTCTTGTGACATTACACTTACTTAACTTATTCATCTGAGAATATATCTAGTACTCCTTTTTCATACAATAACATCTTAAGGGAAAAATTTAAAGAGTTCAAGTACTGACCACGATATCCCCTGAAGAAGTACCTCTCTGCTTCGCTGAAACTCTTTCTTTGATCAACTGCAAACTCCGTAATGAAACCTTCCAGCAAACTCACAAGCCAGAAGTCTACTTCCCATGAATTGGGATTATCTATGCTCTTCATGGTGTGAATCAGCTCTGGTGTCCAGACAATGTTCATTTTCTTCTTGAATACATGCTTATCATTCAACTTTGACAACCAATCGTACAACTCATTTGAATAGGTCACAAAAAATATCTCATGCAAGTCTGTGAAGATATGTTTCTGTAACCAGTCCTCTGTACTTAGCCTAGGACTCTTGTTTTCTTTCTCAGCAAATTCTCTTTCCTTAGACTCAACCCACTGGTTAAGTTCTTCTTTAGTAGGATGCCAACAGAACATCAGCTCTTCAATTTGTTCAAAACCCGCAATGGAACCATTTGTTGGTCTTACTGGGCAGACCCAGGTTTACTTTATTGTACCAACAAAACCCCTAGCTCACTGGCCCTTTCAGAAATAGACTGTAGAACGGCCTGAAGTCTCACCCGAAGTGATCCTAGATGGGGTGGCTAAAGAATTAGGCTTCCTCAACCAAGTTCTATAGTATCCTAGGTCCTTTTGACTCTAATTAACCAGCTAAATCTCTCAGCAAGGGTTGTTTCTCTCTTCCTAGCTGACTCTGCTATGGGACTGACTCTTATCACATCGCAGCTTCTAGGACAATGTGCAAACTTTCTCTTCTGCTCAACTCTTAACCTGTGATATCTACACCGCAGATCCCCCGACAGTGCGATATCGCCTTTCTACGCTGCGATATTTCCTACAGTAAGACTCAATATGCTCATAAACTCTCAAGGTCCAGAGGCTTCCTCCCTTGGTATAATAGCTCATTTAACCCTCATTAGGGTGTTAAACAACTTCACTTAAGCTTCTACAGTTTAACAAGCTTAACATCAATTACGCTCAACTCGCTGAACTAAATATACAGAAGTCACTTAAAACTGTAGTTGTTAGCTGTCGTGAATCAAGCATTAATAAACTCATATACAGAATACTCAACACATTCAACTCGCATTTAACCTTCTATGTTACTGTAAACTGAAGGATAGCATACATACATTCATTAACTGATAAGCAAAGTTCACGTAACGGATAACAGATAGCAAATAAGTAGAGCACAATCACATGAAACAGTCACAAAACACACAGATGTTACATGGTTCACTTCCAGGGGGGAAGCTACATCCACGGGAACTATGTTTATATTATATCTTGAGAGAGTAAACATAGTTCCGCTGCAACCTCTTATGCAACTTGAGATATTCTGGGAAACTCCACGCACACAGTTGGGAGCCCTTCTCTTAGATCTCTTCTCTTCCTATAATGCTTTCTTCTTACAATATACCCTTCCTCTCTCTCTCAATCCCTGTGGATTGTTACATTCATGCTTAGGGAGTCGGCCACTGGTTACAGTAAGATAACTACAGACTTAATGACAGAACCAGAGCTCGACACTTCCTCAATGTCTCACAATACTGACGACAACTAGTAACAACCCAACCAACCAACCCTTCATAATACAAAATACATGCTTAAATAGGTGGCCCGAAGGTCTCACCATGATACAAAATTGTGGGCCTATCCCAACAGTAACCCAAAACCCTAACTGTGATAGTTGGCCTTTCTGTACTTTGAACCACCGCTTACTGGTCACACCGTAGCTTCCTGCTGTCTTCCGCGATTTTCGGTGCTGATCGTGGGTATAGGCGCCGCTTCCTCGGTTGCTCCCCTTCTATCCTTTATCTTTAATACCTCGACTCATTTCTCCTTCTCCATTTATAAGGGTAGCTTAGCCCTCATGTCATTGTCGCTGCCTTAAATGCAATGGTTGAGCTCTCTTCTCAGCCGCTTCAAGTACTATTTCCTTTGACTTCCTTGTTCTGACCACCACGATTTTCAGCCCACGATCCACGGTAGGAAATGTGGTACGGTTTCATACCCTTATCGCATCACATCTCTTATATTTCTAGCTTATCGGCATCACCAAAACTGTCTTTCCTCCAAAAGTTGTCCATCTTCTACCAAAAATAGCAGCTTTTCTTGTAGTTGCGGGGCTCTGCTCCAACATGTATGGACAAGAAGTTGTCATGCATATGGAGTATATTGTACCTATTTTAATGGTGGAAGCACTCATTAAAATGATATATGTTTACATTGTCGAATAAATATTACTTTAGCTAATCAATTTGGAAGAGGAACGCTTCATTGCATGATTTCACCTAAATGTAAAAAAATAAAGGAAGAAGGTATGGCATGATAGGCGCATTAAGAACAAGCAATTTTCAATGGGAGGCCTTGTTCTTATGTATGATAGCAAACTTTTTCAGCACCTAGGCAAGCTGAAGACACATTGGTTAGGACCATATGTGGTTAACAAAATAACTGATGGACGAGCTGTGAAATTGAAAAAAATAGATAGCACAAAAGTCAGAGGGCTAATCAATGGGATCTGGTTGAAGCCTTATTTTGATAACTGCAACTAGGTCACGCACAAAATAATAATAATAATAATAATAATTTTTATCAAAAATGATATGAGAAGAGAGAGTATTTATTGTCATGGGAAGCACGACGAGGGAACTGTGACACTAAACCAATGTAGCATTGGCACATTTATTTGAAAGGCTTATTGAAGTGATAATTGTCAATTATTAGATCCATAGACACCAAGGGAATTCAAGGGTCACTTCCTTCATAAGTATCATGATGTCACAGCAAAAACGAACATTGTAGTTGCCACCTCCACATAATAAATCAATATGGTGACCCAAGTGATGGTTTGTGTTGTCATTATGCTACTCGATGAGGGATCATGTGAATATTTGATATACTGACCATGGGAATGAACCATCTATTGTTTTTTGATTACCAATTATCTCCCATATAATGCCACAGTGAGTTTGCTTGCAAGACATGGAGTTAGATAAGATTTGTGGAGACGTATGGTTAGTAATAATTTTAGTGCTAGTGGCCCTAGGGGCCCTTTGATGGGAGCTATAACACCTGGTATAGGTGATGGAAATGATGCATGATATGTTTCACCATTGGTTAGGAGGTACTTAGAAAATAAGCCAGCTCCATACTTCCCTCCAAAAATGTCTCGAACCAGCTTAACAAGGGTAGAAATAAGGAAACCTTATGATATCTGCAAGGGAAACATTGCATTAAAAGAGCTCAGAACAAACATAGAAGTAGTGGGAAGAATTCAAATACCAAAGTACATCCCACCGAATTCTTTGGATGAGACTGTGGAATTAGTTGCCACTGTGCATAGTGTCCATTGTGTTTATGCTATAAATTGTTCCTAGACTACAACAAGAAAAAGCTAACACAATCTCAAAAAGAAAACAAAATGAAATTGGTTTTTTATGATTTTGGTTTAAAACTTTATCAACAAGGAGGTTAAAACATAAACAAGCTAACACAAAACTAAATCATGAACAAGTTTAAAGAGCTGGGGATCAAACACACATGAATAAACCATAAACATTACACATAAAGAACTAATTCCATCCACAAGATACAAGCATTTTCATGTGTTAAAACCATTAAACAAGAAATGAAGTTGTATGTTGAGTAATTAGCTAGATTATAAACAAAATCATCATAGCAGGTAAAATGGCTTATCGGTATATATAATCAATAACAGTCATCAAAATTACATAAGATTTATCAGTATTAGCTTGAGATACAATAGCTCTTGAGCCTCTCCTTGAGTCAAAATTCGAACCCTATCTCTATCTCATTTCCTACTTTTATCCTTCTTTCATAAAAAATGGTTACATAACTGACTATACTAACTTTTTAGGTTAGAATTCGAAACAGTGACAAAGATATTTGTCTTTTCAAAATTAAACTATTAACTATTACAAAAATAAACTACTTGACACCTATCACTAATAGTCCTCATAGATTCTTGGATGCCTCAGCTAAAAATGTAATCCCTTCTAAGGCATGTGAATTTCTTTTAGTTCTCTACTGCTCTGCTTCCAAATCTTCAATCTTCTTTGACAGTCTCTCATTTTGCTGGGTCAAATTTTGAATTTTTTGGTTCAATTACTCAAACTAGCTTTGAGTCTATCTCTTTCTTTTTAAAGCTTCTTTTGAAGCAGAAATTAATTCCTAGTAGTTTTTGTTTATGTCATCAACATCCTCCCTTAGTCTCCTATTAGTCATGACCAATCCCTCATTGGTCTCACTAAGAAAATCAATTTGATATTTATATTGCTTCACAGTTTTCTGAAGGTTTTCAATTTCTGAATCTATGCACATTCCTTCCTGTAATGTAGAATTTTTATCTGACGGCCATGGGATATTTATTTTCCTAAAAATTAGGTCATCATCTTCCTTATTTTTGACTACTTCTTCTTCAACAGGAACTTCTGTAGACCTAACTCTTTCAGTGCTGAAATCTATTGACTATTATGCAACCTTATATATTCCTATAGATGACTCTAAAATCATTGAAGGAACTTTCTTAATATGAACTTGCTTAGAACTGAGGCTTTATTCTTCTGCCATGTCTTCTTGAGATGAAGAATCTTCAATCATAGTGATTTTCTCGTTCATTAATCTAGGGTTTAGAATCTTTTTCAAGTTAAGTCTTAGTTTGTTTTTGGCTCTTGTTTTGGGTCTCCACCTCATTTCTATTTCTCCTAACATTACAAATGTTTTTACCTGAAACTTTACAACTGATAGTTGTACACCATCGAATTTCAATCTTGTTTCAACAGACTTTCCTTTAAACTTTTCATTTGGAATTTGCATATTATCAGCCTTCTGTTTAACTCGAATAGGAACCTTTGTTATGTCTTCTTATACACTTGTGAATCTTTGATTTTTGTTCTAATGAACTCCTCCCATCTTCCTGATCTATAACAGCTCTCTAGTCCTCTTCTGCATTCTTTGAAATATGCTCTTGATTACCATGAAACACTTTTCTTACCTCTTCACATACAAGCTCTTCGAATTTTTGAGTTGACCATTCCTCTTGAACACTGTCTCTTACCAGCTCATCAGTTATTTCTCTCTTTAAACTTTTTACAAGGATATATTGCTTGTTCATTTGCCTCTTTTTGGGTTGGTCTTCTTGCTCATGATACTTCAATTCTGAATCTCTAAGGGTCTTACTAAATAAAGCAATAGGATTCTCTATCCCCTTTTCATTCTTTTGTAACAAAACAACAGCTATTGTATATTGAGAAGCAAAGGAAAAAGTTAGAAAGTCCTTTGAGAAATCTAGACTTACCAACACTGGTGCCTTTGTCAAATCCTGCTTAATCTTCTCGAATGAAGCTCTAGCTTCTACTGTCCATTTCACTTCCTGATCTTTTCTTAACATAGTTGTTATCTGCTTTATAGTTTCAACAAAATTTGGTATTAACCATCTCAAAAAATTAATTTTCTCAATAAATGACTGAACATCCTTCTTACTTGTCGGAAAACTAATTTTTAAAATGGCTTTAACTCTCTCACGATCTATTTTTATCCCATCTGCTAAAACCAAATGTCCTAGTATCTTACCCTCCTGAACATCAAAATGGGACTTTTTTGGATTTAATGACAGTCCATATTTCCTACATTTCAAAAAGGTTTGTTTGAGGTGTTTTAGATGTTCTTCATTAGACTGTGAAAACACCGTGATGTCATCCAAATAAATCACAACAATTTTTTTCCTTTTCACCAATAAATTCTATATCCATAGCTCTTTGAAATGTTGCACCATCATTCATCAAACTGAATGGAATCTTTTCATACATGAAGGTACCCCAAGGGGTAGTTAAATTTTTCTTCTCCCTGTCATCTGGATGCATAGCAATCTGATTATATCCCGAGAATCCATCCACCATTGACATTCTCTGAGAACCCACTACTTGCTACAAAACTTGCTCAATCTTGGGCAATGGGTAATTATCTTTTAGTGAAGATCTGTTTAAATTATGGAATTCCAGACATAATCTTATCTCTCCATTCTTTTTCCTTACTGGAACTAGGTTAGCCACCCATGATGAGTATCTAAGTGGAACAATGATTTTCGCATCCAATAATTTTTTAACTTCCTTTTCTATTACTAGAAATAATGATGTATTAATTCTTCTTAACTTTTGTCTAAAAGGTTTCGCATTGGACTTTAGAGGAACCTTATGCTGAATAATATTGGTATCATAAGTTTTTAAATCCTCATAGGACCAAGCAAAAACATCAACATATTCCTTCAATAATTGAATGTATATATTCCTTTGCTCAATTGAAAGAGATTTCAAAATTTTTACCATTCTGGGCTACTCTTCTATACCAATATTATAGTCTACAACATTCTCCTCTGAAGATTTCATGGCTGGTTTCAATGGAGTATCATCTTTTGAAAAAATCCTTTCAAGGGGACCAATCCTTTGGGAATAAAATTTCCTTTCAACTCTATAATTTTATGTCCAACAACTTCATTTTCTAAATATTAATCAGCATCTTCAACTTCCTCATATTGGTCTTGATCAATCAATAAATTAGAAAACTCACCAGTCAATTCCATAAATTTCTTTATTTCTAAATCTTATTCAAAAACCTTCCATTGTTTGATATTAACTGGTACTGAAGGTCTGTATCTGACTTCAATTGGATACTTTAACTGAGTTTGTTTTGGAATTCTGAAATGTGTGGCTGCTAAAGCAAGTGAATCAGATGTCTGATTATGATCTCTAGGAATAAAGGAAATATTAAATGCTATAAAGAAATTATCAATCATGTCTTAGAATTGATTCCTATATACTTTCAACAAATCCTACTTTACTTGATATTTGTCCCTCACTTGATGGACAACTAATTTAGAGTTGCCATAAACAAAAAATTGTTGAATGCCCATGTCTTTTGTAGCCTTTAAACCCAATATCAATGCCTCATAATTTGCTATATTTTTTGTAGTGACAAACTCTAACTTATACATCAAACTGGCCAACTCACCACCAAGAGAGATCAAAATAGTTCCTTCTCCTGCTCCTTCTTTGGATGAGGAGCCATCAAAATTCATTTGCGACAACTCATCTTTTTGTTCAACGATACATTTGACTAGTTTTTCCTTCTCAACCTGTAACATACCACTTGTATTATCATCACTGAAATGTAACATGTAAGATCCCAAATCCTTTTGTACAACATAAATTGGATGATTTGTTGGATTCTTATCACCAGTGACAATGTAAGCATACTGCAATTCTCTATACAATCTCATGTTCTCTCCTCCAAAAATAGGAATTGTTGCATATGATAAATCCATTTGTAATGTACCTCCTACTTTCTTAGCCCAAGACCTTGAAAGTAACATTCTGAACTTAGGAGTAATATATGCTACCACCACATCCATGATGACACTTTTCATGGGCAATTGAGTCAAATTAACCACCATATCCTTAATCACTCCCAAACATTTAACAGCTCTAGAATCAAATGCATACAAGTCATGATATGGTTTCTTAATACTCAACCCCAAGGCCTCCATAACTACTTTTGGCATTAAATTCTGAGAAGCACCAGAATCAAGTAAACATTAATTATGAATCATTTGATCATGAATAGTCAATGTTATATAAAAAGGTGGAGATGAACTTGAATCATTTTTTAGTCTTATCAGCTAGGGGAGAACCAATAAATTTTTTTGGATGTTCTTCCTATAGGTTTACTATATCTAAAGGTACTTAACTAGCTGATGAACCCATCATCTTTAAAACTGGATTTATATAGGAAGGCTTTTTCATCAACTCAGTAAAGGGCATTGGAATTTTAATTTTACACAACTCATTTTCAAAATTAAAATTATGCACATTTTTATTCACTTCTTCAATTTCCACTATCTGGATCACCTTGATTTTGTCTTTTTTCCTATGCTTGACTAGATGACTGTTTAGGAGGAGGAACTATTTTATTTCTAGGAATTTGAGAAACCTGCTTTGGTCCAGACCTCAAATCAATAGTCTTCTTGGGCTCAGATTGGAATATGTCAGTTGTTACCCAAGACCCAACTCTGCTTCTATTTGAAAAATGTTTGCATCAGAAAACTCGGAATTCATATAATCATATTCAGTTAAAAAACCTTCTGACAACAATTCCCCAAATGATTTATCTCTTGATTTGAATCTTCAAAATTCCCATCTTCATCTTCTTCCCCCTCATCTGCAACATTGTTTTGGAGTGGAGGAGGAACCTTTTGATCTTCATTTTCTCTTCTCTCCCTCTGTATATCATTATTTTTTCTTTCTCTGGGGATAAATATAGGTGTAAACGGGTGCCTAAATTGATTAGGATTATTAGGGTTTCTTGCTCCTTCTTGTGCAGTCCTGTTTGAATTCTTCTCCAGTTCCAATTTATTGAGTTCTAATGTTAAAATTTTAACTAACTTAGCCATTTCATCAATTTTACTGTAAGCTGACTGTGATGCAGAAGCTGCTGGAATCATTTCCTTTTTTCCTTTTCTATCATATGTTTGCTGATCTGAATTCACTTTAAGTCTATTTGAAGCTAAGATATTGGATTCAACCTCTAATGCAACTTCTTGCATGTTTGATAAGGTGACTGGTCTTCTCTCTCTTAGGTGTAAAGAGAATTCATGATCAAATGCATTGGCACAAGTAATATTTGCTGAAGTTTCAGAGGGTTTGATTTCTGTCGGAATCCTACCATACATCTTGTTAAATCTTTTAGAAAAATCTATTATGGTTTCATCCTTTTTCCTCCTTAAGGCTCCAAATTCTATAATATAATAATGTGTCACCCCATTTCATCATAAATACATCATGTAGCTCCTCTATCAAGGTGATTGAATTTGCTGGTAGTTCCCTGAACCACTTCCTAACTTCCCCATCCAAACTTTGCACAAACATCCTCATCCTTACATCTTTTGCTTCAATATTTTGGTTGTCTGCATGACTAAGGAATGCATCCCAGTGCTCCTCGGTAGTTGTTTCACCCTGACCATTGAACCTAGTTAAGTAATTTTGATAATCCCCTCTCAGGAGAGCATTTAAAGGCTAAGGAATTACTGGTGCATATTTGGCTACTACCATCATATCCATCATATCAAGAGGTTGTCTTGCCATCTTGGAACTACTTTGTTTTGATGAAAGGAAAGGTTTATTTACTTGGCTAGAACTGGAACAATGAGATTTTTCCAGGAGATTGAGTTTTTGCCTTTTTAAAGGACTGTGGATCAGTAAAAACTTGAAAACTACTAACCAGTATAGAATGTGTTGACCATGATTAGCCTTGTTTTTCTTCTTTTGAAAGTGAAAAAGGTGATAGTAGGTCAAATTGATCAGGGCTACATAAATATCGAGATGATTGTAATATTTGAATTTTCCTAGCCTCCTTTAAAATCTATTCTAGATCCGAGACACCCTGATGCAACGGTGAAGTAGGTGGTCTTGTCCCAATCTTCCTAGTAACCACTGTGGATACTACTTGGTGAAAAGTAGTCTAAATATTCGCTGATTTTTCTCACCTCTCAAAATAAATTGAATGATAAAAATCCAGGGAAGATATACCTTCAGTTTTTTCCCTGACAATGGTGCCAAATATGTTTGTGCTAGAAATTGTTCCTAGACTACCACAAGAACAAGCTAATAGAATCTCAAAAATAAAACAAAATGAAATTGGTTTTTTATGATTTTGTTTTAAAACTTTATCAACAAGGAGGTTAAAACATAAACAAGCTAACACATAACTAAATCATGAACAAGTTTAAAGAACTAGGGATCAAACACATATGAATAAACCATAAAAATTACACATAAAACACTGATTCTATCCACAAGATACAAGCATTTGCATGTGTTAAAACCATTAAACAATAAATGAAGTTGTATGTTGAGTAATCAGCCATATTATAAACAAAATCAGCATTGCAGGTAAAATGGCTTATCAGTGTGTATATAATCAATAACAGTCATCAAAATTACATAAGAGTTATCAGTATTAGTTTGAGATACAATAGCTCTTGAGCCTCTCCTTGAGTCAAAATTCGAACCCTACCTCTATCGCATTTCCTACTTTTATCCTTCTTTCATAAAAAATGTTTACATAACTGACTAAACTAACTTTTTAGGACAGGATTCAAAATAGTTACAAAGATAATTGTCTTTTCAAAAATAAACTATTAACTATTAAAAAAATAAACTACTTGACACCTGTCACTAGTAGTCTTCATAGATTCTTGGTTGCCTTAGCTAACAATGCAATCCCTTCTAAGGAATGTGACTACCTTTTAGTTCTCATCTGCTCTGCTTCCAAATATTCAATCTTCTTTGACATTCTCTCATTCTACTATGTCAAATTTTGAATTTTTTTGTTCAATTCCTCAAACTGGCTTTGAGTCTGTCTTTTTCTTAAAAATTATTTTGAAACAACAATTAATTTCTGGTAGTGTGTGTTTATGTTATCAAGATCCTCCCTTAGTCTCCTATTATTCATGACCAATCCCTCATTGGTCTCACTGAGAAAATCAATTTGATATTTATATTGCTTCACATTTTTCTAAAGGTTTTCAGTTTCTGAATCTATGCACATTCCATGCACATTCCTTCCTATAATGTAGAATTTTTATCTGACATCCATGGGATATTCATTTTCCTAAAAATTAGTTCATCATCTTCCTCATTTTTTACTGCTTCTTCTTCAACAAGAACTTCTGGAGACCTAACTCTTTTAGTGATAAAATCTATTGATTGTTCTGCAACCTTATCTATGCCTATAGATGACTCTAGATGACTCTGCAACCTTAATATGAACTTGCTGGGAACTGAGGCTTTCTTCTTCTTCCATGTCTTCTTGAGATGAAGAATCTTCAATCACAATGATTTTCTCCTTCATTAATCTAGGGTTTAGAATACTTTTCATGTTAAGTCTTAGTTTGTTTTTGTCTCTTATTTTTGGTCTCCACCTCATTTTTGTTTCTCCTAACATTACAAATGATTTTCCTAAAAATTTATAGTTGAGAGTTGTACACCATCAAATTTCAATCCTGTTACAACATACTTTCCTATAAACTTTTCATTTGGAATTTGCAGATTATCAGCCTTCAGTTTAACTAGAACAGGAACCTCTGTTATGTTTTCATGTACACTTGTGAATCTTTGATTTCATTCTAATGAACTCCTCCCATCTTCCTGATCTGTAACAGCTCTCTAGTCCTCTTATGCATTCTTTGAATTATGTTCTTGATTACCATGAAACACTTCTCTTACCTCTTCACATACATGCTCTTCAATTTTTTGAGTTGAACACTCCTCTTGAACACTATCTTTTACCAGCTCATCAGTTATTTCTCTCTTTAAACTTTTACAAGGCTATAATACTTGTTCATTGGCCTCTTTTTGGGTTTTTCTTCTTGCTCACTATGGATACCTGACCAAAACAAAAAATGATCCCAAGTTGTGCTCTTTTCCTGAAGGACTGTGCAAACAATCATCTTTATTAGTCCATGATGAAAAATAGACTGATAAGTATGATCCCTATGCCCTTTTATCCTATTTGACATCTTTTGCAGGCATTTCAAGAAGAAAAAGGGTAAATTCATCCTATCCTATTGATTCAAATGTTCCAAGAATCTGACATGATATTTAAAAACCAGAGCAAATCTTCCCTCACATGTGATATAGCTTTGTAAAATTCTAATGGCATCTCTCCACTTAGGCTTAAACTTGTCTAATTGTACATCTTTCCCCCAATCTAGGGTTTTAACTTCAGGAAATAGGAAATCTTTTGGACTGAAGGTGAAGGGTATTTTCTTGAACCAGAGTTCTCCATCACCTGCTATGCCTGTGGCTTCTGTTATTAACTCTCTTGTTAGTTCAAATTTAAGGGTGTCAAACAAAACTATATCCTTATCCTTATCAAAGCCCTAAGAAAACCAATATGACACTTCTGGGTTAAAGCCATTGATTCTCTAGAAGAAATCAAACCATCCAGCTCTTTGAAACATCGCTGCACAATCAATAAAAATTTCTTCCCGGCTGTTGAGGCTCGAAAAATCGTAGGCTGCAACAGTAAGGGATTCTCCCCAATCAACGTTCCCAACTAGCCCATTGACTATTTGGTATAGGGAATCCATCCGGTTTGCAATCCGGCTACCATAGGTCAAGTACAAAACAAAGGCTTCACCAGTTACGGCCCGGTCCATCGAGTTTTTGTATTTTTGACTTAAATTATGAAATGCAAGTGCCTAATTAACAATGCAGGGTGATAAAAATGCAAGGAACAGTCACAATGTGATGCACAGGTTCTTACCTCTCGTCTTAAGGCTCACAAGCATCCAAATCACATACAACAAGAAAATAAACTAACTACCTAAACTATCCCTAGGGATCAGAATTATCATTTATTGGTGAGTAATACATTTTGTACATGCATTATGAAGAGTTACAGATAGCTGATACTTATTTCAAGACACATGAACAATTACAGATATTTAAACAACCAGATAGCCAATCGTTTTATGAACAACACTTATTACTCACAGTGGAAAACATCACAAAATATACTGAAGAACATTCAACAAGAACATAGGTTCAAGAAGTCAAACACTCTCATAGTTAATGAAACACAGCTGAAAACGAAATAGTTCCCCTTCAACATTGTTCATTTAATCACATTGATACATTCCACATTTCGCTTTCTCCAGCAGGTAAAAGTTGCAATTTCTGATTGTAAAACGAAATAGTTCCTCTTACAAGCAAAATGGTTTACAAATTTTTTGAGGGAAAAAGTCCTCCTTTAAGTTCTACTTTTAGATATTTAAGCTAAAACCGCAAACCACTTGGGCTGCCCCCCAAATGTTTGACCTTTCAGTTCCTCAGCACTTCATATTCTTAGATGTCTTCTGCGCATGCATGTGATTGGCTGAGTAACTACTGGATCTTTCAAAGTTGTTCCTCTATCACCATTCATTTTGTCCTTTTCCTGTGATCCTGCTAGTTTCGGCCCTGCTTGTACCAAATGGTCCGTCTTCCTCCATGCCATGGTAGTTTGACCGATCTCCTGAAACCACCTGCAGTCAACTGACAAGCATCATTCATTGGAATGGTGTTTTAAACATTACAATTAACCACCTGAACAGCTAATCCACAAGAAAACGGCCCGGTGCATCTTCCATGATTAGAATTTTATCAAACACCAACGCCACTAACTTGACCACCTCTAGGCTTGACAACATTACTACTGGCAGAAAATGGGAAACTCATCGGCGGCTTAAAATACCAACATCAGGGGGGAAGACCAAACCACAGGCGGGAAAAATTGGCTATCGGAGGCTAAACGGCTTTCCCAGCCGCAACGACGGAAGAGACCCAATATGCAGATAAGCGAAACGCGGGAGGGAAAAGGCTTTATTCGGGAATCGAATGGCTTTCCCATTCAGAAGCTCGATTACTTTCCCAGCCGCAACGATGGACAAGAAAAGACTAAGACACGCGACCTTCGGGTAGGACAAACTTTAAATCGGAAGACGGCTAGGTTTGGACATCGGAAGACAAATGGATTTCCCATCCACAATGGCAGAAGAGAAACAGCTTTGGCTCCGCGGCTAAACAGGCAAACGTACATCGGCAATCGGAGCTCTTTATGCTTCGGATGGCTAACTAACTTGGGATCCGCAACGGCGGAAGCGAAAAGGCTTCAGCTTCCGATCAAAACAAGAAAACTCCCGATCAATGGAAAAAACTAAGTGTTTCAGTCATCTTTAAACATTCAACAACGGACAGAAACCTGTTTTACCTCCGCAACAGCGACCCACAACAAAGAATATTTGATCCGACCGACAAGCTAAGCCCAACCTTAAAATCTACGACTCACCATAAGTCTGAAACGCAGGAAACTTCTGAAAAAACCAGGACGAAATGTAAACTCCAGGAAATCACTCACAATTAATGCATGCCCCAAAAAATCAAGGATCCAGACGATTAAAACAAATGCGAAAATCATGAGGAGGGGCCCAAAATTTAAGAAATTTGGGGAGATCGGTTGTAGCTGCAACAATTGGCGATTACCTGGTGAACCTAGATCTCTGGGCGATTATACTTTGAGTGACAGATTGTTTAACAATACATGCATCTATTGAATTCTTCCAGCTATCTGGATTTCTCAAATGACAAAAGTGTGTACCTTTAATCATTCATGATAGTCCAATTCGGGGAGAGTGGAAACCAAGATTTTCAAGTCCAAATAACTATGTTGTAGCCAGAAGATGAGTTTCATTATTACCTTTGTCTTCAGGTGGCTAATAGCTTTGGACACCATAGGATTGTAGCACACAGTAAATAGAAATATTCGTTTGTTCCTCATTCCCATGCCATTTTAGCACTTTTTTGTGCTCTTGGACTTTTGTCCTTTTCAGATGAGTCGTCCTACATGCCTTTCTTACTGAATTTTAATTCAGGATCCTCTATCCCATAGTGTCCTTTTGTGTGAGTGTTGTACTTCAAGTTTCAGCTCACGGACAGAGAGGATGCTTCAGCCATTTAGTACTTATGATTCAACACCTGCTTTGATTTGTGATGCTTTCATAGGAGTTTTTGACTCTTTATTTGCCTTTTGGCATTCGTTTCTTGGCATGGGATCACTTATATTTAATATACTGTTCACCTTGCTCCTTTCCATGGGTCCTCTGCTGTTGCTCCTTAGAACATTTTAATTGTGACGTGGATGGAGCCTCAACATAGTATTCTAGACTCTTCGAATCCGGTTTATTTCACAGGGGTTAAGCAGGACTTCAATGCACACATAGTTTATTCGAGAAAACTGCTAAACTAGAAGAAGTTCTTTTAGCAACACACAGTCTGAGACTCAAAGATGTCTATCATTCCCAAACATTTTGATGTTCCCCATGCAACTGTGGGTTCATTCCCTTTATTGAAATCAAGAAAAACAAACTAAAGCAAACTAAGAAAAAACATGACTAAAAAGACAGCCAAACCGATTATTTATATACAAAACATAAGAACTCAAAGAAACTCAAGAAAAATAAGGCTTGAGAACCAAATCATTCACTGGTAAGTTCTCTTCCCACCCTTGTAGATCCTGCAACTTGTAAGTAGAAGGGCCAAGCTTTGCTACAATCTGAAAAGGGACTACCCATAACTGCTGAAATTTAGTGTGCTTTCCTTTCTCATCATGGGGGTGATCCCATTTCAGGACTAGGTCTCCTACTTCAAAGTCTTTTGTTCCAGCTTTGTGTTTGTCGAACCATATTTTTACTATCTCCTGCTTTTGCTGAAAACATTCTCTAGCTGTGGACCTAGCCTCTTCTGCTTTCAGCAGATTGCATATCCTCATCTGTAAAACTTCATTCTCCGACCCACTAGACTCTTGGGCTAAAATAGAAGACGACAGCATGATGTTTGGTGGAAGAATGGCTTCTTTACCATACACAAGGGTATAGGGTGACACTCCTATCGCAGACTTGGGGGTGGCTCTATCATCCCAAAGGGCGTTTGGGAGTGCTGAGTGCCAACTCCTCTGGTTTTCGATTACAGTCTTCTTTAGGATTCTAATCAGGTTTTTATTAGAGGATTCAGCCAGGCCATTTCCTTGTGGATAGTAGTTAGCAGAATAATGCAATTTTATCCATTTATCGTGAGCAAAAGCAGTTAATTTAATTGACGAAAAGTACTTAGCATTATCAAAAACTAACGAAACTGGAACTCCAAACTTGGTCATGATATGATCCTGCAGGAAGCTGATGACCTCGTCTTCATTTATCTTGCGCAGCGGGATAGCTTCGACCCAACGAGTGAAATAATCAGTCGCGGTGAGAATGTATTTGTGTTGGAGGGAAGAATTTGGTTTTATTTCTCCAATAATATCCATTCCCCATTGCTCGAATGGCTCCGTGATCATCACAGGCTTTAGGGGTGCTGCTGCTTTAGGTTGTCTCCCACCACACCTTTGGAAAATATCACATCTCCTGCCATGTGCGTGTGCATATTTGAAGAGTGTAGGCCAATAGTAACCTACCCTGAGGATCTTGTGGCCTGTAGTGTCTCCTGAATAATGTCCCCCAGTAGGACCGTCATGCAATTTTGACATTACTTTCTTTGCATCTTCCTTTTCTAGGCATCTGAGAAGCACCCCGTCATAATTTTTTCTAAATAATATCCCTTCCACAATTTGATAAGATGCTGATTTAAGACGCAGCGCTCTTCTTTGTTTGGAATTCCAATGTTCTGGCAACTTCCCTGCCTATAGGTAATGCACAAGGTCTCTATACCAAGACTCGGGAGCTGTAAACAAAGGACATACATCCATTACATGTAATTCGGTCTCATCCTCCCAGGCTTGTTCTTCATTGTTCCCACTTTTAGTCATCAATTTGCACAACCCTTGACCTTTAACTATAGAGGCTGGCTTGAATTCAAGGTCGTACTCTTGAAGAGTTGTTACCTAGTTGCCCCTTCTTTCTCCTAACTCTTTCTGTATGAGAAGGGATCTTATAGCTGGGTAGGGGACTATTACCTTGGTTCGATTCTTTAATATATAAGGCCTGAATTGCTTCACTGCCTTAAACACTACGTAAGCTTGCTTATCAATGGCTGGGTAGTTTAATTCAGCCCCTTGCAGACCAGTGCTCATGAAAGATATTAGGAATTCATCCCCCCCATCTTCCTTTTGCGTAAGCATAGCTGCCAATGAATCATCGGATGCAAATGTATATAGAACAAAGCCTTTATCAAAGTCTGGGATTTTCAAGGAGGGTGTGTGTGCAACAGCAGTTTTAATTTTTCCAAAAGAATTCTTCTCAATTTCAGTCCACTTGAATTGTACGTTCTACTTGACCATATGCTGCAGCGGCTTAACAGTCTGAGCGAAATCAGGCACAAACCTTCGTACGAAATTTATGGTTCCCATGAATGATTGCATCCACTTTTTATTATGGGGCAAGGGGATTTGTTCAATAGCCTTAATTCTTTCTGGATCAATGGAGATCCCTTGCTTTGACACTATGTGACCCAGCAAATTGCCTTCTGTGACAGCGAACACACACTTCTTAGGATTGAGGGAGATGCCATATTTCTGGCAGCGTTCGAAAATTTTCTTTAAGTGAAACGCGTGCTCTTCTCTTTTCTTCGAGAATATTGTAATGTCATCAAGGTACACTACAGTACTTTAGCCAATCAATCCATGAAAAGCTATGTCCATAGCCCTCTGAAACGTTGCTCCAGCATTTATAATCCCAAAAGGCATCCTTCTGTAGGCAAAGGTTCCCCATTTGGTCCTGAACGTTGTCTTCAATATGTCTTCCTCGGCTACTAGTACTTGATTGTAGCTAGAGAAACCATCTAATAATGAAAACAATTCAGAACCAGAGACCATTTGCAGCAATTGCTCCATGGGCAGAACATGATAGTTATCTTTGTCTGATGCACAGTTTATGTTCCTGAAATCCACGCAGAGTCTGATCTCTCCAGACTTTTTCCTTACTGGTACCGGATTTGATACCCACTCAGAGTGTCTAACTTTGAAAATGATTCTAGCATCCAACAATTTCTTCACTTCACTTTGAATTAGTGGTTCCATCTTTGGATGCATTTTTCTCAAAGGCTGCTGATACGGCTTGACTCCAGCTTTGATGGGAACAATGTGCTTGATGATGCTGGTATCGTATGTTTTTAAATCTTCGTACGTCCAGGCAAAGACATCTTTATATTGCTTAAACAGACTGACGAATTTATCCCTTTCTGCCAGCGAACAACATTTGCCAAGACTTACAAATTTGGGATTCGTCTCAGTCCCTAGATTTATCAGCTAGAACTGTAGAGATGAGCTGTGGGTCTTCACATTGGCTGGTCTTCTGAACTTTTCATTTAAATCAAACATTTTTTCTAATGTTCTGACACCTCTAGGAATGAAATTGTCATATTTCATCTCGGCCTGATGTTCCTCATCACATATAATGGCTCCTTTAAATACTTCGTCATTTGTCAAGCATTCTATTATTTGTTGATCATCGTCGAACACTCACAAGTTGGTGATCATATCCGGTACTGAGGGCCTGAAAAGCAATTCAACAGAACATCGATTATTAGTGGGTACGATCCTAGCAGCTGATGTGGCCAACAGGTCAGCTACTTTGTTTTTAATTATGGGAATTGAAATGATGTTGAATGCATTAAAACATTTAAGCAGATCCCATACCTCATTTTGGTAAGATTTCAAGTGAGGGGAAACACAATGGATTTGATTTCTGATTTGCTTTACAATTATTTCTGAATCTCCAAAAACTTTTAAATTACTTACCTTTAATTCAATTGCTTTCTTTAAGCCTTGCACCAGCGCTTCGTACTCAGCTGTATTATTAGTACACTCAAACCCTAATCTACATGAAAGGAAATGTTTATTCTTCTGTGGGTCGATCAGGACACAGCCAGCCCCTGACCCTTCTAATGTCTTAGAGCCATCAAAAAACAAAGTCCAAAAATCATTAACTACTGAATGTGAATCTACTCCTACTGCTAAATTTACTATGTTACAGTCAATCTCATCAGCCTGCGAGAAATGAAGGAGATCAGGCTGAGTGTCAGATGTGTTACTAGCTTCTTCTGCTTGGTAATTCCCTGGTTCCAAATCAAGAAAATAGTTTCCCAATACAGAATCCACTGGTACATTCTTCTCATACAATTGAGTAACATTGTACTTCATGTGAGGTTCTCTTAAAATCTTAATCTAGTTTGGACTCCCTTTGTATGGAAACCACAGATGCGACCAATCTGAGGCAAAATATCCATTTAGTTTGGCTGACCAATCTCTGCTCAGGACAAGACCATAAGCATCTGGTATATCAGCCACCACGATGTTAATAACTTGGCATACTTTGTCGTTGGATGCCAGACGGACTAGGACATCTTCCATCTCACCAATTACCTTTACATTTGTCCTATCCAATTGAACAACCCTCCATGTAGATGTCTTAGGCTGCCCATTTATCTTCTTATAGATTGATATCGGCATGACATTAACTGATGCCCCTAAGTCTACCAGACAATTGTGCACGTTATGATTAAAAATTTCAAACATCAGGAGGAAAGGTGGATGTTTAGCTTTAGACTTACCTCCAACGCTAGTTTCTCCAATTTCTTCTTCGTCCTGAGGTTGATTTTCAGTGGGTAGCTTCTCATCTGATGCTTCAAGTTCTTTTAACAATATTTCTTTTTGTTGCGGCACTTTACACATTTTGAATAGTGGAACATTTGCTTTTACCTTTTTTAAATCCTCCACAATGTCATAATCCATCGGCTACTCAATGGGATGGGGTTTATCAACATTTTCCTTATCTTCATTTGGCTTGGCCATTGCATCATTCTGTCTAGGATTTTGGCTGGTAATAGTGAATTCTAGAATTTTATCAGCCAAGGATTTATTTTGAAATTTCTTCTTAACATTTCTCTGCAGCCTTCTGATCTTTGGAAGAATAAGACTATCTTCCTTAACTGTCCCTTGGCTCCTTGTTGTTACATTGGCCTCCATGATGTCCTTGTACTTCTGAGTCTTTTCCTCTTCAGCATCAAATAACGAGACAGAATTCCATAAAGCCATGGTTTCCTCTTCCTGTTCTTTAGTAGACGTATAAGCAGAATTCTCTTTTCTTTCTTCATCTCCCTCTTCTGTTAATCTAGAATCCAACAGCTGATTCATGACCAAATTCATCGAATTTATCCATTGAGGACAATTTTTTTCAGAATGTGGTTGTTGGTGGAAAGTGCAGAAATTGTCCATTCCTACCTCTGTCAGATTCATAGATGTTGTATTGTGCGGAGGAGGTTGAGAATTATCCTCTCTTTTCTTATAATATGGATTATAAAACTTTTGCGCCTCCTTTTCTTTCTCCATGTCTATGATTTTGTTGGAAAGCTTCTGCATCATTTTGGCCATATTTTCCAAATCTGGTGACTTTTCTTCCTTAGGCTTAGTGAACAATAAGGCTTTTCTTCCCGCACCTTTCTCTCCTGATTGTTCTGGGTAATCTTCAATACTTTCTCTTTCCGCTTCCACTACGTCTTCCTCTTCATAGGTCTCCATCAAAGTAGGCTTGGCCCTACCTTTTGCAAACATGGCCAATTCAGGGCCTAAAGTTGAAGTATAGTACTCGATCAGTACCTTGTCCGAAGGCTTATCTGTTTCAGAGAAATTCTTGAGATATGCTGCAAACCTTTGTGTGAAACTGTGCACTTTTTCTTTTCTTTATTTCTTCAATGTGCACAGTCCTTTCATGAGGGAAGCATGAGTATTTTGAGTCGCATACTTACTTCTAAAAATCCTCTCGAAGGTATTCCAATCAGGGATAGAGTTAGCAGGAAACCCAAAATACCATGAAGCTGCAGCTCCTTTAAGGGTATGTGGGAACAATCGGCACACTACATCCTCATGCTCCCCAGCCCTCAATCCTTCTATCGCCAAGTAGAAACTCTGCAGATGATCATCTACTAGTATCTTCTCATTGGGGTCGAATTTAGGCAGCAATTTTTCAAAGGATTGAGGTAAATCATGTAATGGAGGTGTTAGATTCAGAGGTGATCTATCTCTCCATCCAGGTGGTGGATTTGGTGGGTTGGGTGGCTGGTTTTCATTTAAGCCGGCCATGAGTTGGGGTCGAGAGTGAGGGGGTGAACCAACAGGAGAACTATAAGGGGTATATGGGCCTTCTTGGTTCAAAGGTAATACAACCTCTTGTAAAGCTGTCTCTACAAGTTCTTCCCAGTCTCCAACCAACACTGAATCTTCTGCTATAGGAAGATCTTTCTTTTTGTATTCGCTTCTAGGAAATTCATGGATAATTGGAAATCCTCCAATCTTCTTTACATATTCCCCGGTATGTCTTCTTAGGTCATTAACCACTTCGTTGCCAACAGAATATAAATGTTCTCTTTCTTCCGTAATTGGATTATGAAACCTACTTCTTTCAGAACTGTTATCGGTGGAATAATCTCAGGAAAACTGGTTTCCTCAGCTATCCATGCACTGGCGTCCCTCCTTCTAGCGCCAAAACTATTGAGGCCCAGAAAATCACAGGTTGAAACAGTAAGGGATTTTCCCCAATCAACGTTCCCAACTAGCCCGTTGTCTGTTTGGTATAGGGAATTTGTCTGGTTTGTGGTCCGGCTACGGCCCGATCCACCGAGTTTTTGTATTTTTCACTTAAATTATGAAATGCAAGTGCCTAATTAACAATGAAGGGTGATAAAAATGCAAGGAACAGTCACAATGTGATGCCCAGGTTCCTACCTCTCGTCTTAAGGCTCAAAAGCATCCAAATCACATACAACAAGAAAATAAACTAACTACCTAAACTATCCCTAGGGAGCAGAATTATCATTTATTGGTGAGTAATACATTTTGTACATGCATTATGAAGAGTTACAGATAGCTGATACTTCTTTCAAGACACATGACCAATTACAGATATTTAAACAACTAGATAGCCAATCATTTTATGAACAACACTTATTACTCACAGTGGAAAACATCACAAAATATACTGAAGAACATTCAACAAGAACATAGGTTCAGGAAGTCAAACACTCTCACAGTTAATGAAACACAGTTGAAAATGAAATAGTTCCCCTTCAACATTGTTCATTTAATCACATTGATACATTCCACATTTCGCTTTCTCCAGCAAGAAAAAGTTGCAGTTTCTGATTGTAAAACGAAATAGTTCCTCTTACAAGAAAAATGGTTTACAAATTTTTCGAGGGAAAAAGTCCTCCTCTAAGTTCTACTTTCAGATATTTAAGCTACAACCGAAGACCGCTTGGGCTGCCCCCCAAACGTTTGACCTTTCAGTTCCTCAGCGCTTCATAATCTTAGATGTCTTCTATGCATGCTCGTGATTGGATGAGTAACTGCTGGATCTTTCAGAGCTATTCCTCTATCAACATTCATTTTGTCCTTTTCCTGCGATCTTGCTAGTTTCAACCCTGCTTGTACCAAACGGTCTGTCTTCCTCCATGCCATGGTAGTTTGACCAATCTCCTGAAACCACCTGCAATCAACCGACAAGCATCATTCATTGGAATGGTGTTTTAAACATTACAATTAACCACCTGAACAGCTAATCCACAAGAAAATGGCCCGGTGCATCTTCCATTATTAGAATTTTATCAAACGCCGATGCCACTAACTTGACCACCTCCAGGCTTGACAACATTACTACTGGAAGCAAACGGGAAACTCATCGGCGGCTTAAAATACCAACATCAGGGGGGAAGACCAAACCACAGGCGGGAAAAATCGGCTATCGGAGGCTAAACGGCTTTCCCAGCCGCAACGGCGGAAGAGACCCAAGATGCGGATAAGCGAAACGCGGGCGGGAAAAGGCTTTAATCAGGAATCGGATGGCTTTCCCTTTTAGAAGCTCAATTACTTTCCCAGCCGCAACGGTGGATGAGAAAAGACTAATACACACGACCTTCAGGCAGGAAAAACTTTAAATCGAAAGATGGCCAGGTTTGGACATCGAAAGACAAATGGATTTCCCATCCGCAACGGCGAAAGAGAAACAGCTTTGGCTCCGTGGCTAAACAGGAAAACGTACATCGGCAATCGGAGCTCTTTATGCTTTGGATGGCTAACCGACTTGGGATCTGCAACGGCGAAAGCGAAAAGGCTTCAGCTTCCGATCAAAACAAGAAAACTCTCGATCAATGGAAAAAAATAAGTGTTTCAGTGAGCTTTAAACATTCAACAACGGACAGAAACCCGTTTTATTTCCACAACAGCGACCCACAACAAATAATATTTGATCCGACCAACAAGCTAAGCCCAACCTTAAAATCTGCGACTCACCATAAGTCTCAAACGCAGGAAACTTCTGAAAAAACCAGGACGGAACGTAAACTCCAAGAAATCACTCACAATTAATGCATGCCCCAAAAAATCAAGGATCTAGATGATTAAAAAAAATGCGAAAATCATGAGGAGGGGCCCAAAATTTAAGAAATTTGGGGAGATCGGTTGCAACTGCAACACCGGCTTGTATCAATGGGTTCGACTCTATTTGTTTTACCACTTTTATTCAATTTTGTATTATAACCCTAACCTATGCTTTCTTTAAACTAGTTCAAAATATTCAAAATGATTATCTGAAACAATAAACTTAACAGCTGAACAAATTCATGACCAGCAGGTTTAAAATTTTCAATAATCCCTACAAAAACGAAAGCATGTCAATGTAGACCACTATTCTTTCCATGATTTATATACCTGGTCATACACATGTCGTGATGATGAACTGAACTCCTGAATATGTGCTATTATTTCCTCAAAAGGTGTCCAAAGGCTTTCAATACTTTACTTTGGAACATCCACGATTTCTAACCATTTCCTTCAATAATTTTACCAAATGAAAACCTGATAGGTATGACCACGATCCCCCAATAATCCTTGCAGCTTCTCATACACCTATCATAATCATCACTAGGTTTTGAATATGCACTATCATAAGTGTCCAAAAACTTCCATCAATTTCGATTTCAAACAGCCATGATTTTCCTCAATAATCTTTGCCTCCTCTCATACACTTGCCATAATGATCACTAGACTCTAAACACGTATCATTATTTTCTCACAGGTGTTAAATGACTCCTATTGTTTTCAATTACAAAGCATCACCATTATTTTCCATAATTTCACAGGTTCAGGATTTTGTAGCGCCTTTTTTCATTGACTTCCAACCTTGTGTTACAGGAGTCCCCCTTTTGCATATTTTTTAACCAAGGCTTAAAAATGAAGTTTAGTCATAAAGCTAAAACTTGTAATAAACTTTATTATAATTTTTTAAGACCTTATAGATATATATATTAACTAATAATCCCAAAGAAAAAACCTTAAAACTAATCAAATGAAATAACCAAATCATTAAAAGCATTAAATCAAACAAAAAGTACTAATTACCAAAAATCCTCAAAACCAACTTAAAATGTAAAGTCATAGTAAAATCAATGTTTGAAAAATAAGACAAATAAACTAAGAACAACATCTAGTTATAACACATTGCTAGAAACTGTCGGTCTAAATGAATGTTTGGATAGCAGCAAGAAGAAAAAAAAGCCAATGCCATCACCATCATCACTACAAACTGCTAAAAATACAAGTGGTGATGACGATTCCAAGAGTTGAACTGACACACTCCAATGAATGGAGGTAAGACAATGATAAGATGGTAGACCTCACCAATATTGAAGCACAGAAAAAAAAAATTGACCAGATGCTAGACTGGGCGACTACTGCGAGCTCTAAGGTTTATCTGGATATTGCATACTCATTCAAGGAAAATGCCAAGGAATATTCTGAAGGGAGGAAGGAAAAACATGGGATGAACTACTCCTTGAATTTTCATTGAAGCTATAAATGTCAATAAAGAAAATTAGTGATAATGATAAGTCTTCCATTCTACCCATCCTAAAACTATGGAACAATAACTATATTGGATAAATGACAATAGTAGTAGAATATTATAATACTTGAGTAATAAACACAGAAGGAACATACATCCAGCCTATGCATCAGAAGGTGTGCGAGGTAGCATCATCAGTAGAGAAATTCATGCCTAAACACATCAGTTTCGACCTAGTGGAGCAAATGCAAAAAATAGAGGAAGAAGTGGGCACAAAGACAGAGAAAGTGGTGAAAATTGTGGAGGATTTTCATAACAAAATCAGAGCAAGTCATCACATGGAACAATAGCTTCAAGTGGCTCGAAACGAGACATAGGTGAGTGTTGGGAGATTGTTGGGCCTAGGGACAGTAGGGTAGAATCATGCAAAATTATACCTAAGTATGTAGAAGAACAGAAAGGACAAGAGGAAGGAAAAATGACTAAGAAAGAAGCATAAAGGAGGAAGGGAAGGATGCTATGAAAGAAGAAGTAAAATAGAAGAAGAATAATAATAAGAGAAGGTGTTGTAAGAGGAAGTTGTGCCAGACAATTAAGCCTTGACAAAAGGATTGAATGTGACACGTGATCAGTAAGAGAAGGTGTACAAATATTGTAATGTTTAGAAAGCGACAGTAAGGAATCATGTTGAGAAAGCGATAAGCCTTAATGAGCATGGGTACAAGCTCGGATGTAGCCATAGAAAGCCACATGCATGAATGCATAATTGTAATTCAGGCACAGGGACTTCACTTAGTGAACCTGTCACATAGCACATGTGATCATGGGATATTACAGAATACCCTTAATTTCCAAAGATATTGACCCAAACTCCTTTTGTTGAAACCCCCTCCCAATACTTAAAACCTCCTCCCCACCCATTTTTATACCTCAATCCTTATAAACCACCCTACCCACCCCCACCTTTAAACCCCTTATCCCCCCCAATACCTGCCATATATTGGTTCAAATTTTGATAATTATAAAACCCACAATATGAACTAACATGATAGGATATTGGTCAACAAGTGAAGCCCCCGTGAATTCAGGCTAATAGTGCCTCCTGTTATGTGTTGCTCGAATAGGAAAGACAACCTTTTGGCTGGTTATAGCAAGTCGGATAAGATAGTGACAGGAAAGGACTATGTAATAAGTTTGTATAGATTATGTATCGAGTCAGTATTGAGCCTGTATCAAGTATGTATGGAATCTATATCAAGTCTGTAATAAGGATATAAAAGAAGGAAACCAAGCTATATGTGGGTTAGATTCCATATTATAGATTAGACTCTTGGTAAGACTCTCTAGCTAGACTCAGTTGACATTCTTGGTTAATGGCTTTGTATCACTGAGTGCATCAGAGTAAAGGATCTACAGCTAAGTGCACAGACAAGTAGGGAAGGTTGATTCGACCCAGTCTATGTCCGGATCACTAATAGAAGTACAGTAAAAGGAGAAAAGAGAGAAGATTAGAGAGCATGAGAGGGAGGAAAAGTCTATGAAGTTAGCGAAGAAGATCTTAAGCAGAGTCTGCATCCTAGTGTGCAGATAAAAGGCGCATATATTTCCTCATTCCATATGAATAGTACCTTATGGTTTTTTCCTGGATGGGTTTCCACGTTATATGCTGTGTATATGTGTGAATGTCGAAAGTAGCTTAGATATGTGTGTGATTACTGTAGTGAATAAATGGTTGTAGCTTTGCTTATAAATGAATAGATGTGTGATGGTTGCATTGTATCACTGTATATGATTCTGTTGCATGTCTGTTGTTTATTTACTAAACTTTGTATAAAGAGAGGTTAGGTCACCATATAGTTGTTAAAGCACAACAACCACAAATAATCCACCCCGAATTTCATTGGAAGCCTTGGCGTAGAGACAAGGTACTAAAATACCCTCCCACCCAATTGTGGAAATGTGGTTCTGGCAGTTACCCATAAAGAGAGATATCTCAGGTGAGACGTCATCTACATCATAGGTGATTTTGAATGAGCTCTGCTCTATCGGAATGATATCTCAAGCTTTGTTGTGCTGGGCAGAAGGGACTAAACCTGGTTCAGGATCACTGGAGAAGGGGACAAAGAGATACAATAAATCCAATCATTATTCTTACATATTCATAAGGGTATTAGATCTTCTCTCTCTCAATAATAATTAAAAGTCTACATCAAAAGAATTTGCATAAGTGTTGTAATCTCATGGATCACATAAGGTTACCAATAATACACACTAAAACATATATATATAACAGAGACAAGAGATAAGAACAAATAGGTGAATTAACATATTATATTATACGAATGAGTCCATACAACACAGAGAACTGAACTGAGTTCTCATTTGGCTCAACAACCTAATAATATATATGATTACAGAATGGTTACAAAATAACTACCTGTCGGTTCAGTGAACCAACACGACCTTAGGTGGCCGACCTAATCTCTAGTTTTAGTCGGTTGATCGACTAAGTTGGCTATTCTTCAAGTTGGCTTATCGAATTGCTCCTTCTACATCTCCCCCACGAACAAAACATTTCTTCGTCCCGAAGAAACAGGGAGGTACAAAAATTCTTCATTGTCTCAATAGTTATTGCGATGGGCTGCGAAGTCCTATGGTCGGTCTTTTCTGTATGCAGACTTCTACAATGGCTGGGGTTGTTACTGCGAGGTGATGTTAGAAATCTATCTAATTGTGAAAAATTGTTTGGATGTTGATGGTGAGTGTGGTCAAGGCTGATAAGATCGACATCTTCTATGAAATGGAGACTTCAGCTATCCTCTCCATGTTGGGACCCATAAACTGGTCCTTCTCCTCTGCAGTCTCAATAAGTCGTTTCATCTGCGGGCAAATGATGTCGACTTTCTCCAAGTTAGGGAGAGCTTGTTGCATCCACTGATGTGCTTCCCTCTCTAGTTTCTATAGTTTGGCAGTTTCAAGCACTATCTGTTCTTCTATTGTTGTTCTGAGTGCTTCCTCAGTGGTTTTCCTGCTCTCTAATGCCTGAATCCCTTGTCGATTCTGTCAAGTCTGCTGATAAAATTTCCCGTAGTGATTAGGCCAGTCTCTTAGTACTTATTCAGTTATGACAGACTCCTCCATATGATCCTGTAGCACCTTATAGGATTCAGAAAATGCAGTGTGCTATGCCATTAGGAGTCGGGCAGTTTCCTCTTTTTTTTCCTCCTTTGTTTCCTGAATGTGAGCTTGGAGTGTCGACACCATGCACTCAAATAGCTAATATGCCCTTTCGAGCGGTTTGTCTATGTCGATCTCTATGGGGCACAACATGACAGACTGGGCCAGATTCCTGCATTTGTCAAGAAACTCGACCTGTTCTATGTTTTTGTCCTTGAGTTCTTTATTGCTTTGCTCACTCCTCGTCTTTGCTTCACTTGCTAGGGTTTTGAGGAGTTGTCCTAACTCTGTGTCAGTTAGGGAGCTTGCATCCTTAAATCTAATTTGGACTTTTGAAGGCTGTCCATGATGCTCCTTCTTCTATTTCTCCTTCCTCTTCTTATACTATTCTTTATCTACTTCCTTTGTACCTGCAACAGTCGAGGCGGGATCTTTGGTTTGTGGGATAGAGGCCGATGGTTTCTCTGGTTGGGTAGGTGGGATGACTACCACCTATGGTTCTTTGGATGCATTCAATTGTGGTGGGCCTTTCTCTAAGTCAGAGGGTGGTGGTGGTGGTGGAGATGGTGGTGGTGGTGATGGAGTTGGCGAATGATCGGGGGTGATTGGTTTGGGGGAAGTGTGGGTGAGTGGTGGGTTGTCGAGTCGAGGGGGCGAGTCGAGGGGGCGAGTCTATGTCAGAGAACATTTAGTTAATTTGTCATATTATGTCCTCCACAGTTTCTTCTCCTTTAGTCGGTGCAATGGCTGGTAGGTCGGCTTGGGGTATGGGTACGGTCTGTGTGATAGTTGAGGACCGATGTGCAATCACTTCAGCTTCCTTGTCGGGATTTCTCTCGAAAGTCGACGTAATGGTTGCAAATATTCTGGACTGTGTGTCCTATCCTAGTTTTTATCCTCTAGTCGTGAAGAGAGGTGATTTTGTAGAGATATTCTGAGCCGATGTAAACAACTCAGGTAGTTTCTCAATAAAAGCCTGCAAGTCCCTGTCTTTGTCGAATTTTGCTTTCATAGCCTCCGTCATTGCACTTTTGCATAATTCGAGGGGGTTGACTGACTACGGTGCTGGTACTTCTTCCTTGGTTATTTTCGTCGATGATGGGGGTGGAGGTATCGACACAAGATCGACAACATTTTCAGGTGTCGTCGTAGTCTTAGCTTTCTTCGGTCGACCTGCTTGTGCTCCTGCGTCAACAAATCTCTAGAACTGGGTTTCAACCGACACTTTATTTGCTGTGGCATCCTCTATGATGTCGAGGGTTGTGGCTGCAAGTTCCTCCTCGTCTTATGATGAGTCGGCAAGGATAAGCTTACGCTTACCTTTACCTTGTTGTTGTTTTTGTGTTTTGAGCTTCTTTCTAGCTGCTGCTATCTCCTTTGACAATTTTCGAATAATGGCTTTTGTAACAGCATACTCAGGGTTTTTTGGCTTTGTCTCCCCCCCTGGCTCCTGGGTTGGGACGACACTTTCTACATCCGAAGGAGTTATCTACCACTGTGGCTGCAGCTTTACGGGCTAGGATTTTTCCCTCTTTGCAGTCGGAGGTTTGATGGTTATTTGTAGTCAACTGGTGTCTCCTCCAACACAAATGTACTGATATAGAGGTTGAGCTCATAGTCTTCCTCGTTTTCCTAGTCTATGAGTGGCTCCTCGATCGAGAAGTTGATCTGCTTTGCTGCTACTGGTACTGGTATTTTGTTTTGGCCTGTCAAGATAGCTCCCATAAGATCTGGTCGATAGACGGATAGTAGTCGAGGTCTTTGGCATTTGAATTGTCGCCCTGCATGTACCACACCAAGGTATGGTTGAGCTCCAGTTGGATGTGGGAGTTCATCGGTAGATTTATTTGGATGTTTTGAGGCACCCTCCATCTAGTCTTGGGGACTTTGAGCTGTTGAAACCAATTCTCCAACAACAATTTCCTGCACTCAAGCTCATGCAAGGTTCCTCTCTGGGAGAATGGTTTAAATATTCACATGTTGAACTTCGATGGTTCCCAAAAGATTGGACTCCCCTCTGGAAAGATGTTGTACATAACAATCCATAAGATGAGGGAGGGGAACTTGATGATTCCCCCTGTTTCTTGACATCTTTCACAGATGGTCTTCACCATGTCGGTGACATATTCAACCCATCTGTATATTCGTCCATCGGTGGCAATGGTGTTGACAACTTCTAGCATGTACAACTTAAGGTTGCTGCCTCGACCTGCCAGAGTGAGTGTTATTGCAAATATTTTGGCCACAATCTGTGGCATGCAGGTTGTGATTTGGCTAATCATCAACCCCTTGGCATTCTTACCCGAAGAGGACCTAGTGAGCTCTTCGACCAGTCCTTCTTTGATTCCGAATGGTACAGGGTTTCCTTCATTAGAGAGACCGGTCAGCTTGGAGATGACTTCTCCAGATATGTCGACCGGCTGGTCGAAGTAGAACTGGCCATTGTGATATCAGCTGATGATGAATTTCACAGCAGTTTCCTTCATGCCACCAAAGCTGGCCATAAGTGGTGCATTGGCATAGGTGAAGATAGTGTTGTGTTTGATTTTATCTGCTACTTGAGTGGCCTTTTTGTCGACAAAGGCCCATTCTTGCATTTCGGTCCATAGTTTTTGCCATGAGCCTTCCTGTACTTTGGAGTTTTTGATGTTTTTCAACCTGCAGACTAAAGGTGTATCCGCGGCCTACATTTCCTTGGCTTTGGTCGAGGTTCTAGTTTGTTTGGGGGCCATTGTGTCAGTTTGGTGGTCAATTTCACTAAAGGGTTATTGGATTTTAGTCAACTGGATGCTCTGATGCTCTCTCTGTATGGATTGCAATGAATGATCCTTCAGTGATCCAGTATTTATAGGTGATGCTATGGATGTGTGCGTTGATGGGTGTATTAATGGTGGAAATTATGTTCCAGCTGGAATACTTGAGTGTGTGTTAATGGCAGATTGCTTTCGGCACTCGATGTCATGAATGCATGATGGGACTATCAGGGTCGTCGGTCGATGTCAGTGATGAGAATGATCGATGGGAGTGGTCGATCGATGAAAGTGGTCGATGGTGTTATGTTGATGGCCATGATGGCGGTTGTCGAGATGGTGATTTCTTGTCATAGTTTTATGCAAGTGCAATATTTTTTTGGTTTTTAAAATTTTCAAGTTTTTATGGCTTTTGGTTGACGGTTATGGTCATTATATGATTTTTATTTATTTTTAGTTTAGTTTCTGTAACATTTTATTTGGGCTCCATTAATGAGCTTCCGAAATACTATGCCATGTACCATCCTTAGTCGGACTGATCCATTGGGATGTATCTGTTCGACAACGTAAGGTCCCATCCATTCTATGTGGAGCTTTTTAGATTTACCTTTGACCCGAATATTGTATAGTAAACAAAGGTCTCTGACCGACAAGTTTTTGTTCTTGATGTTGCGGTCATGCTATGCTTTCTGTTGTTGTTTTTGGATTTCTTGGTGTTGTATAGCCATGAGTCAGTGCTCTTCCTGCTTGCTGAGTTCAAATAGTCGGTCCTTCCTTCCCTGTTCGACATCGACATGTAGTATTTCTGCCATAATAGGTGTCTGTTGTCGAAAGTGTAGTCGAACTACTGCTTCTTGTCCATATACTAGTCTAAAAGGAGTTTGATCGGTCGATCATTTATATGCTATTCTATATTCCCATAATACTCCAGGTATTTTCTCATCCTAGCCATCCTTATCAGCATTACATATTTTGGTTAATCCTCTTGTTAGTGTTTTATTAAATGCTTCAATTGCTCCATTCGACTGAGGATGGTATGCTGTACTCCGATGATGGTCGGTTAGGGTTCTGATAGTTATGTTGATAAAGTGTGTCCCCTGGTTGCTAATCAGGGTTAGTGGACATCCAAATCTAGTGATGATATTCTCATAGATAAACTTGGTAGCTATCTAACTAGAACATGTGTCGACAGATTCATCTTCTGCCCATTTAGTGACATATTCAACTGCAATAATGATATACCTTGCACCTGTCCTTTTCGCTGGTATAGGAAATGGTCCTATGAATTCTATGGCCCAGATTTCAAATGTCAAACTTGGGTTTACTGATATCAAAGGAATTTCTATGTTAGGTAGACGTCGACCTAGTCGTTGACATCTGTCACATCAACTAACAAAAGTTTTGCAATCTCTGTGGAGTGTCGGCCACCATAATCCTGACTGTTGGATTTTCTTTGCAGTTGTGTCCACTTGAAAATGTCCTTTGACAGGTCCATAGTGTGCTTCATGCATAATGCGGTCTCGTTCATGTTCTAGTACACACCTTCTGAGGATGTTATCTAATCCCATTTTGTATAAAAATCCATTGATAAGACTGTAAGGTGCAGCCTTCATAGCTAAGATCTGCTTTTTCTTGGTGCTCATACCTTCTGGTGCATGTCCATCTTCTAAAAACTGAGCTATTTCTTCTATTTCTACTGGGACTACTTCTATCCAAAATAAATGTGCATCAGGTAAGTCATCATCGACCCCTGTCAGTTCTTCTCTTGTGTCGATTTGGGATAAATGGTCAGGACCTACATTTAACTTGCTTGGTCAGACAACGACTTCAAACTCAAATTCTTGGAAAAGAAGTATCCATCAACAGATCCTTCCATGATGTAGTGGTTTATTGACGAGGCACTTCAGGGCCTGATGGTTGGTATAGAATATAGACGGGTTATCTTAGAGATAATGTCGATATTTTTGTAGGGAAAAGACCATTCCTAGGGCTTCTCTTTCTGTTGTCGAATAGTTTCTTTCAGCCTTATTTAACTTTCTGCTACTGTAGACTATAGGATAATCCATTCCATCATCTCCTGGTTGAGTTAGGATTGCTCCCATTGCAAGGCCCGATGCATCAATATGAACATGGAATTTGATCGACTAGTTTGGAAACTTTAGGATTGGTGCTTCGACTAGTTTTTCTTTTAATTTTTCGAATGACATGTGGCACTCCTCTGTCCAGTTAAACTCTTGATCTTCTCTTAATAGTTCTTCAAGAGGATAAGTCATATCTGAATAATATCTTATGAATTTTCTATAATAGCCTGTGTGGCCAAGTAACACCCTGACTTGTTTTGGGTTTACTGGTGGTTTTGGGTCGAGGATAATTTGATATTTGCAAATTCAACCTTAATTCCTTCCTTACAGACAATGTGCCCTACTAATATCCCTATGGGGGTCACAAATATGCATTTCTTGATGTTTAGGGATAATTGAATCTGTCGACATCTCTCCAACATAAGTCTGAGCCATTTGCAATGATCCTTTAACATGGAGTATATTGTCCAATCATCAAAGTATACTGCCATGGTCTTATAGATATATTATTGAAATGTTTTGACAACAATTCAAGAGAAGACTGCAGGTGCATTCTTTAATCCAAAAGGCATAACTTTGTAAGCAAATGAACCAAATTCACACACAAAGGTTGTCTTCTTCTAGTCTTCTTTAGCTATTGGCACTTGGTTATATCCTGAGAATCCATCTGTAAATGAGTAGCATTCATGTCCTACAACTTCATTCAAGATTTCATCTGCATAAGGGGTTGGAAATGGGTCTGTCAGTGTTATTTTGTTTAGTTCCCTGAAGTCAACACAAATTCTTAGTCTGGTCGAGTCATGTTTCTTAGGTTGTACAACCATTGGACTTGCCCATTCTGATTGGTCGATAGGGTAGATGGTTCCTGCTGCCAACATGTTATCAATTTCCTTTTTGACTATCTCCTTGTATTTGTGAGCTAGTTTATAAGGCCTTTTCTTCACAGGTCGAACATCAGGTTTAGTATCAATTTTCATCTCTCCCATTTCATGGACTAAGACTTTTATGTCTTTGTAATATCTAGAAAATACATCTTGGAACTCCTTTAATAAGTTCACTATCTCTGCGGTCTATTCTTCGCTCCAATAGTCACCAATCTTTGCCATTTTTGGTCGATCATCATTTGCGATGTCGAATTCTTTAGTTTTGACTTTAGAATCTATCCACTCTGGTGCTTTAGCTTTATTGATCGGTCGACTTCCTTCTTTGAACTGTGAGAATGTGGCATGGAAGTCATCTACAATCATTCTATCAGTATCTTGTTTGTCAGTTGTTTTGAATTTCAGGATTGTGCAAATAGGTTTGGTCGTTTCAACATGGCTGGATTTCCATCAAAAGCGTTTTCCTTCTGTGTTTTCATTTTCTAATTGTAGTCTTGTTGACTGTGGTTTCGAACTTGTTTGTATATTGTTACATTTCATTGTCTATCAGTTATGTTGTAAGGGTTTGGTTTCGCTCGGCTGGATAAATTCTTTAATTTGTTTTATTGTTTCGACCAAGTTTGCATTTTGTGGTATAAAGTTGAAATCTTTAATAAAAATTTCCCTAATTTCTTGCCATAAGAAGGTTTCACCTCTAGCTTCTTCCATCTTATACCATTTTTTTGGTAAGTCGGCGAGGGTTGATGGGAACAAGTGTGGCCATGCTCATTCATCCTTGTATCCAAGTCTTCTCCACTCCTTTTCACACATTTTGATATGATCCTTTGGGTTATGTCCTTGAGTGAATACAGATATATGAGCTTGTTGGGTTAGCTTCTTTCCTCCAAACCTTTCAACAAAGTAGGTCGAAGCAGTTGTCCAGGTCTGTAGTCTTGTATGATGGCTATCCCACCATCTAGCGGCTTGTCCTGTAAAAGTTTCAACTAGACTTTGAAGTCAGCCATGTTCACCAATATTTTTGGACACTTGCTCGATATGCATGACTGGTGATTCCCTTTCCTTGTATCTTGGTAGTTGTGTAGTATTTAGGTTGGTCGATTGTAAGGTAGGGTGTTCCCTAATTTTTTTCTCAAAGATTTTTGGGACAATGGACACTATGAAGCACTGTTGGGTGGGATTTTTCTGCACTTTTTGTGTAGTCCAGCACCCTCTTGCTTGTGTTTCGTAGTTCTCGATCTCCCAATCATATAATTCGGCATCTGAGTTATAACCAACTAAGTCTTGGTTGCCTAAATGAAGTTCTCCATGGATGTTTGGTTCTGTGTAATCTGCATTGTTTTGGATCTGGTAGAGTTGTCGAACATCAAATTCTTCATCAATAGGTTTAGTCCAAGGTTCCCCTTGAGATGGATGAATGGGTACAATAACCTTTTGTCCATTTCCTTGTAATTTGACTCGTTCCTTGTCCAAGGATATGGATGCTTTCATCTTTCTACCCCAAGGTCGCTCAACTAACGCTGGGAAGGAACTGGATCCTTCCTTTGGGTCAATGATTTCAAAATTGACCTTGGTCGAGATTCCTTTTATAGTCGTGTCAACGTTTTTCCAAACTCCAATGGGTTCAATTAGGCCTTGGTCGGCTAGTTTCAGGTATATGCTTGACTCATAGAGTTGAGTTCGGCCCATTTGTTCCCAAGTGTCACGAGTCATGATGTTTACTTGTGAGCCGAAGTCGAGTACTACTTGTCGGACGTGGTATCCCTCGATTTCCAGGTCGACAAGTGGGTCGGCATCACCTTTGTCTTTTTTATTTAAGCTATAAATGTTTTTTGTTTGTTTTTCAGAGTTGGTACATTTTATGTCATACAACAAATCAATGAACTGGCATACTGAGTTGTCTTTTTGAACAAACTGGATTAATTCGTTTATTGTGTTATGTTGAATGTCATGAATGTTTTCTTTTCGTGCAATTTCTTTGAATACATTGGTTGCTTCTTTATATGTTTGTTTTTATTTTAGTGGGTCAGGATAGACATGTTTCTCTTTTATTTTACTGATTCTTGGGTTATCAGCTCCTGTTTTTGTTCCTTGTCAAGTTACAATATGCAAATTTTTTGTGTTTATTACATCATTTTTGTGCACACACAACAAGACATTAACATTTTTCTTCATATTAATTTTTTCTAACATGGTAGGGAAATCCTCTAGTGAGTGATCCCCTACCCCACAATGAGTACAGAATTTGAGATCAGTTTTGTCTTTATATGGACAGTCTGTATACCGATGTCCCTCTTTATAACATGTAAAGCACTGGATGGGTCGACGCGGTCGATTGTCTCGATTCCCAGGGAATCGACCTCTTCCTCCGTAGCCTGCGTGTCAATTGACATACCGGCACTCATATCATCGACCATTGTATCTCTGATGATTCTGATCATTTGCTAGATTGTTTTGCTCATTATTATGTGCCACTGCATTAGTTTGGTAGACCGCCTGATAATTCTATCGGTTCTTCGGGTTCAAATGACAGTGGGCCATGTTATGATTTTTGGTCTCGCAGATGGCACAGCAGGAGGCTTTGCCATTCTTCATGTTGAATGGATAGTCTTTCGTCGAGTGATCCCCATGGTCTTGGAAAATGTTGCAAAATGATTTGGTCTTCACGAATCGAACGTCCTGTCAGTTGTATTCCTGTCGACAGTTATCTTTGGAATGGCCGGTTGTTGAGCATTTGGTGCACCGGATCTCCTGATTCTTGAGGTTTAACTCCTTTAGAGAGTTCTATATGTTCTTGAGCTATTCTTCCATTCTGTGGTCCATGGGGTAAGTGGGTATGTCCTCGTCCATCTCCACTTGAAGAGATTTTGTTAGTGCATCTTCGTAAGATTTGAACGTTTCCAGACTGATGTGTCGATGCACTTTCTGAGATAGCCCTACAAGAAACCACTAGATTAGTAACTGTTCCTCTATAACATAGTCCATTTGGATCAGAAGGTCTTTCCAACACTTATCATAGTCGCGGATAGTTTCCCCTGGATTTTGTGATGTAGTTTTTATTTTTTTCGCTACCAGGTGTTTGGCATCTGGAGTTTTAAAAAATGACAAAAATTGTGCCTTAATCTCAGCTTTTTTTGCTCTAGGTTTTCTTTTTGAAAAGGTCATGTACCACATCAATGCCCTTTTCCTTAAGGCACCGGTGAGCTGTGCCATTTGTCTATCTTCGTTTGTAACTTGGTTTGCCTCCCAAGTCAACTCACAGATGAACCAATGTCATCTGTGGTCCTCATCCCCCTCATATAGAGGAATGTGAGCCAATCCATTACCCATATCTGAATCACTGTCACTGCTCTCAGGAGGTGGCAGCGATGGAGGTGAGGGTTGTGGGGTTATTGGTTTATTCGTCTCTGCAGAACTCTAGTAGACAGAACTTCCATTCCCATCGGTTTCCAATTATTTATCGACTTGCAGTCGATTGATGTCGACTTCTGCTGTTGATGGTCCACTGCAACTATTTGTCCATAGTTCTAAATGTTCTGTATCTTCTAAAGTTGTATTTGGTGGGGGGTACTCCTTCATGTGTCGGTAAGAGCAAGTGGATACTTTGGTTGGAGGGTGCCACTTGAAAGGTCACCCAATTCCCTTCCTCTAGTCAACGTATAATGAGGTGTCATCCAGTGTATGTTTCATCATCTAGTCAACTCCATATACTAAAGTCACCAACTCATAGTCGGAGGTCCTCTTCGACAATAGTCTGTATCTGAGTACGCAGATTTAATGGAGAGAGGGTTCTTCCTTCATTGGGAGCTCTTAATTGGAGAGCTTCTGGATGCTTTATCCATAATTCTTCCTTCGTAGGGGATGCTTCTCATTCCATGCCCTCCTCATGTCAGTCATGACCTGACTCTGGCAGATTCTCTTCTTTGTCGGTCGCCCTAGGACTCCTTCCTCTGTGCAGCTCTAAGGCTCTTTCTTGTCTTGCTTCCCTCCTTTGGTGTCTCTCTTCCCTCTCTATTTTTTGAATGTCTGAAATACCTTCATATGATACTATTCTCTCGAGTTTCCTTTTATTCGACTTCTCATTACTTATGACTAGTTTCTATTTCTAGTCGACTAGAATCCACTATACTCTATCTCAACATATGACTAGCTACCCCTCCATAGCCTACCTGATGCTTTTAGAAAGCCCAGATAGTTCAATCTATTTGCTTAGGAAGTATTCCCACTCCATTTCTACAATGAATTTTTCCCACTTCCTCTGCTTCTCCACCCAGTTAGAGTTTGATGAAAGTTCATGAAGTGATGGACGAGGTTCAACAATATGTCCTACTCCCTTCTCAATCAAGAATTTGAGTAGCAATGTTGGTAAGGAACACAAAAATTGTTCGGTGAGATCTGTGTAAAATTTCTCCTTGACTGTTTCCACCGAAGTTCTATCTTCGACTGCTTGCTCCTCACAAAAGTCGTCGACGATTTTCTCAAACCACTCCGACAAGTTTGTTCTACCTCCTTGGATCAGTTTTTCCAGCAATTGTTGTTCTTTAGTCACTTCCAGCTTTCTCATCCAGGAGTTTCTTCAAAAGTTGGGGCACTAATTCAACAAAATTTTCATGCGTTTCTGTGAAAAATATTTATTTTGCTTGTGCAATTGTTAATATGTTCCTTCGTGCATAATTCTGCAAATAGTTTGCAACTTTGTGTTCCCACCAGTCCTTAATCTCCTACTCTGGTATCATTTGTTTGCATACATTTCAGTCATGTACTACCGGCAACGAAACCAATGTTGTAATCTCACGGATCACATAAGGTTACCAATAATCCACACTAAAACATATATATATAACAGAGACAAGAGATAAGAACAAATAGGTGAATTAACAGATTATATTATATGAATGAGTCCATACAACACAAAGAACTGAACTGAGTTCTCATCTGGCTCAACAACCTAATATATATGATTATAGAACGGTTACAAAATAACTACCTGTCGGTTCGGTGAACCGACACGACCTTAGGTGGCTGACCTAATCTCTAGTTTTAGTCGGTCGACCGACTTAGTTGGATGATCGACTAATTTGGCTATTCTTCAAATCGACTTATCGACTTGCTCCTTCTACAATAAGCAATCTTAGCTAAAGCCTCTGTTGTCTTTATCTCTGCAGGGATTTTACCATACATCTTGTTAAAATGCTTTGAAAAATCAGTGACTGATTCCTCTTACTTCCTTTCAAATATGCAAATTATGTTAAGTAATATAAATGATCTTTGAAATATTCCCACTGTTTTATAAAAACTTCTTCTAACACTTCAATACCATTTATTGACCCATATGGTAATTCCCTAAACCATTTTTCAGCTTCCCCGTCTAATCTTTGCACAAACACACGCATCCTTACATCTTCATTTTCAATATTCTGATTATCAGCATAACTATAAAAGACATTCCAATGTTCTTTAGTTGAAGTTTCACTCTATCCGTTAAACCTTGGAAGGTATTTCAAATAGTCGTCATTAGGAAATGAATTTAGGAGTTATGGTAATACTAATGGGGCATACCTAGAGACAACAATAAATTGCATCCTATTAGGCTGAGCTACTACCATATTTGAAAATTATTGAACTGTTGTAAGCTAAGGTGATACTGTATATGTTGGTATAGCTTCAGAGCATATAGACTATGTTAAAATAGGTTGAATATGATGAGGTAATGAAAGTTTGACTTTGTTGGTAACGGGTATATACTCGGATTATTCTTTACCTAGCACTATTGCTAATGTATTTGTGAAGGTTTTATAAGTTATTGTTTGTGATTATGAACTAAAATCCTGATGTTTAGGTATAGTAATTGACAAACCTTGGCTCCAATCAGAAATACTACCTTCCTCTTCTAATCTAGGAAGATGAGGACTTTGGAAATAAGAATAAGTTTCTTGAGGAAAATCAAAATATAGATACTTTTGATAACCATGAATTCTATTGGATATAGATTCAATAAGGGATTTAGCTTTATTAAGAATATTTTCAGGATCAAAATTCTTAGGCGGTTGAAATGAATTAGTTTTAATTATTCCCTCTTATTCAAGTGAAAAGGCTTCAAATTCAGGAGTTAAAATAGGATTTATTGATTCAACTTCTTCCTTTACATTATGTTTATCCACTACAGAACTAGAACGTACCTTATGTTGATCTCTATCATGTGGAGTAATCATTTCTAGGTTAGAACTAGGTTGAATATTGGATGAATAAGGATTGCCCTAAGTTCCCACACCCTTAGAAGCCATAACTTCTATTCAATGTGAGCTGAAAGATGTAGTATTTAGAGATATATTTATTCTGTTCACCATCAAAATTAGAGCATTTTGAAATTAATCCCATGGAAATAATTCAATCTCGTCCCCGTCAACGGTGCCAAAATATGTTTGTGCTGGAGTTTGCACTAGACTACAGAAGTACAAATCCCAGACATCTAGAAGTTATGATTCATAAGTTTATTGGATGGATGAGTTAAAATAACATGGACAGGATGAGAGAGTGAATCTAACATGAATATATGCACAGTTTAACATTTGAATTGTAAATAAGGAATGCTAGAAAATATTATACAATATATGTTTTGAACCAATTAAGAATCAATAATATAAGATACCAAATGTATTCCTATATCATCATTTAATATTACTTTAAACATAAAAGATTTCTGGAAAAGGAATATGTAAATACATAAGACTGAAAGTGAGTATGAATGATAAAAATTTCATCAATCATAGGTACACGAACAAAAATATATCAAAACATGACATGTGTTTACAATTTATCATAACTCTAGTTGGCTCATAGATTGATATTTCTGATCTTAAAAAAATAATCTTCAGTACATGCTTACAGTCTTAAAAGGTCTTATGTTACAAATCCATAGAAAACTCTCTCAATCTCTCGTACCAACCCCTGCTCTATTGAAAAATATACATTTATACTTAGAGAGAGAGGTATGAAAACAATTTTAGATCCAAAATTAAAGGATCAAATAGGTCCAAAAATAGATTGATAAACTTATATCCGGTGGTCACTAATTCATAATTGAACAAACATTGAAAATTATCTCTAACTAAAACTACTTGATCCACCTATTTCAAATTAAAAGGAACCCAAAACTATGTATCATCTTCAATTGCAACATAGATAACATAATTGATTTCTAGATAAATCAATTACTAAGATTTGATTCTACCGGCATGGTTAAACCATTCAATGCATGAGATCTTCTTTGTAGTCATAGGAATTCCTTGTCCATGATTTGCACCTTTCCTTGAAGTTCCCAGTTCTTCTTGGTTGACTCTTCATTCTTTCCCTAAGTTAATTTCCTTCTTTTCACATCCTCTTCAGCAACTTGCACTAACTTAGCATAATTTGTATTAATTTTCTCCAAGTCCTATATCAGTCTTCAATTAGCTTGAACCAACTGACCATTAAAATGATTCAAATGTGAATTATGGGTTTTATAATGGTGCAAAGCCTTTTGAAGGTTTATAATTTCAGTCTTTTCTTCCACCTGTAACCTGTCTTTAGAAGTATCCAAATGTTGATTTTTCAAATTCTTATCTACAAGATCCTTTTTATGTTATGAATTGTGCTTCAATATTTTGGCATCTATAGACTCTGTCTTTTGTTCCATTTCTGTAGGGATTAAACTAGTTCCTTTTTTAAAATCTGAGATGACTCCTTTACCCTTATCAACATACTATTTTATTAGAAATTTTGGAATAAGTTTAATGCTTTATTCAATATTTTCTAAGGCTTGAGAAAGTATTTCCTCCATTTCTTTTGGATTTTGTATCTTCTTCACTACTAAATTTTCCAACATTGACTATGGTTTTACTCTTCAACTTAATATTAAGAGTTCTTTTCATATTTAGTTGAATTTTATTGGAAGCCCTAGCTTTAGGTCTCCATTGAACAACTCCAGGAATTTGAAAACAAGATTGAAGTTATTTCTAATTTTGGGGATGTTGCTTCAGGCATACATGTTTCTAGCGCTTTCTCCACTGATTCTTCCTCTAAATGATTTGGATTTATAGGATTTACCATGATCTTGTTTTATCTATATCATCATGTTTCTCACTTTTCTATTCATCTGTATTTGTTTTATAACTGTTGATTTTTTCAGTGGCCTTTCTTTTATAACTTCTGAGTTTTCTGGGGGTTTCCTAATTACCATGGCTTTGTCTTTTGGATTGGGATATTATCCTTTTAGTTGAAGGGGATGTCTCTTCCTCTTTCTTTCCATAATTATTTTCTTCTACAACTTCATACTTTTATACCTCAAATACTGACCAAAAGAGAAAATGTATCCAAGTCCATCTCTTTTCTTCAATTTAGTTAGAACTAGTAACTTAATTAAACCATGGTGGAAAATGATGTGAGATGTATGATCTGGGTAATTTCTCACTCTCGTCACCATATTAGATCATATTTTGAACAGATAAAATGCTAAGATTAGTTTTTATGTTCCTATGACATGAAGGCCCAAAAAAACAAATGATACATGTATACTATGGCGAACCTGTCGTCATGAGTCACATACCTTTGAATGATGCTTAAAACTTGTCTACAATCTTACTTTAATGAATTCATATGGATACCTTTATTGCATTCTAGGGTTTAATTCCTAGGTAATAGGAACAGGTTTAGATCCACTTCAAAAGAGATTTTTTTTTAAACCATTTATCATCCTCTGTAGACAATCCTGTTGCTTCTGTAAATGAAGTCTTGGAAACTTCAAAATTAAGACTGGTAAAATCAACCTGTGTGCCCATAAATTTCCTAGAAAATTCTTGATAAAATTAAGTCACTATAACCATTGATATTTTTTAGGGAAGGTAATCTGACCTGCATATTTCAACATATCTGCTCAATCTGGATACTCTTCATCCTAGTGTTTATTAATAGGCTCGAACCTATGTGGTTTATTGCTTAGTTTCATTTATCCTGCTAGTTGTAAATTCAACATACAAACTTTGCTCTGACTATTAAATAAATCATTAATTCCTAGAATACCTTAGTAGAATACACATTCCAGGTGTTAAACACATTACATGCAACCAATCTAGAATTTTGGGAAAGAAACCCCACTAAGGATAGTAAGGGAAACAGGTGGTTGTAGCATTGTCACATCAAATCATATCAAACAGAGATTCAATGGATATGCAGAAAAAACATGCTTCACCTCCAAATATCGTATCCCTTCATGATTATAAATTTATCCATGGTATTTAAAATATGTCCTTCTCTTCATTTTGATAGCGTTGACACATGTGATTCCATAATAGCCCACTACTAGAATGTTGTAGTTCACAGATGTCTTGTACTTTGGATAATTATTTCAACATAAGACTTAAAACCAAATGAATTATCATAATGAATACTATGATAAAGAGTTAAATATTAATTAGATCCAAACCTAGACTTATTAATAAAATAAATACATGCAAGAACACCTAAAGGTTGTAAAGGAAATAAGCAAAAATAAATACTTGGAAATGTTTGGTAAATGAAGTTTAATAGCATGAAAATAATATTAAAAAAACATATAGGGTTTATTTAGGATTGCAACTCTAGTACCAACAGGAAGAAATAGTGGTGTGAGAGCTTGTGAACATAGGGATCCCTAGGGACCATAAGGTAGTCGAAGGGGAATTCCCATGGGCTCCCCTTCCCATTTTGACAAAGAGGTAGATGGGACTTTGATGCATTGGAAGTAGTGCTCATGGTAAGAATTATCTGAAGTTCACTATGGGATATGCACTGACCACCTATATCAAGTTTACACCTCTTGTGGAGAGGTTGTAAAGGATCACCAGGTGGTAAAATTGCTAGATGATGAGAACAACAAAGAGACAAAAATCGATCCATGATTACTCCAAAGAAAAAGTATCAAACAATAATGATCCCTAAGTCCTACTAACGAGAATAGAGAAAACTCCTATAGAATGTTAGAATTATAAAATAGAAAACAATAGATAAGCATTGGTAATAGTAAGTAATAATATTAAATATAGTTTATGAAGAGAACTGTATCTTCAATATTTGATGGCCAAGCCCTATTTAAGGCGTCCATATCCATTGTAATCTATCATCCATTTAATTATTATATTTATACATTCTTATTCTGAATATGGAACATCTTCATGCTTAACCCAGATATGGGATATCTCTTTACACTCAAATATGATGTAATATTTGGTATCAGATTCGGATCAGCTCCTTAGCCTTGCACACTCACTAGAGCTTGGATTCGACTCATGTGTTTGTCTCTCCTATTCCTACACCTGACCTCCTACATGCTACTTAATTCACCTCCACCTCCTCACGTGTTGTCTATCTGTTTCCACCCTCCGCTCCTCTTCCCTTTCCACTGCTCCACTCTTGATCATTCACCCTTAGACCCATCCCCACCCGCAACACTAACGGTCATTCCCTTCCATGACCACTCCCTCCTATGGCCATCTCCCCTCGGCACTCACATGCCATCGCCACCCCATTGTTCTTCACTCTCTCCGTGAGTTCCCTTCATTCCATCCCTCTTCCCACGTCACTTACATGCTCCTTATATTGTGTTCTCCTTATACCTCTACACACATCCCCAGCCCTGTCTATCCTTTCATGCCCCTATGCACAACTTCTTCCTACCCTTACAATGCCCCACCTGCATGGGCCCTAAAAACCCACGCTCCCAACCCCCACAACATGCCCCTCCTCCACTATGCCTTCTTCCACCATGCACCACCCTCCTCCCCTATGCCTAGCCTTTGCATCCTCTTTCTTGCGTTTCCCATATGTTCTCCATATCCATCATTTCCCTCATGTACTCACCTTGTACATCTCTTTGCAATCCATGATCCCTCCCCACGTTTATCTATGCTTCTTGTAACCATATTCCCTCTATGTGTCCTCCTCCATCGCATGCCCACTCCTCCACCACGCCTGATCCTTGTACACTCCAGCTTCCTTCTCCACCTCCACTCCCACATGCAACCAGTCCCTTTCCTCTACTGCGCCTGCCAATCCATCCTCCTGCCTTCCATAACTCATAAACCCTACAAAATTCACATCAAAATAAATCATTATAGTATAATGATAAATTATTATTATTTTTAATCACTTTTATTATTATTTTTATAATATTTATCCCCTTTTATTCCATTACACAACCGTATAATAAAAATAAAATTCATAATATAATAATATTATTTTGAATAATTATTATAATTATAGATTTTTGTTGGCACTTGGGCAGACCCGGGTTAACACTGTATACTTCGCACCAACAAACGACCCACTGTGTTGGCCCTTTCGGCAACAACCTGCGCGCAGGTTG